>JAHLJT010003904.1:0-31734 GCA_031308135.1 Acheta domesticus | reverse complement strand
TCGCAAATGAAGCTGCCCCTCAAAGCTTTGGACCAGGACACGTTAGGAAAATGGCACAGGGCTGCTTGTTTGCTTTTATACGGTTTGCGACATTTGGAGAGGAGAAGGTAAGTGGGATATAATTATGTAAAGGTGTATGTGACGG
Organism: Acheta domesticus; assembly: GCA_031308135.1. Classification (NCBI taxonomy): domain Eukaryota; kingdom Metazoa; phylum Arthropoda; class Insecta; order Orthoptera; family Gryllidae; genus Acheta; species Acheta domesticus. The sequence continues at coordinate 31,589 of JAHLJT010003904.1, read as the reverse complement.
ACAGGTTGTGTCTGTGCCAGATATGCCCCACCTCCTTCCGGTGCGCATAGTTGGCATCGGCCGGGAGTGAAGGGAACCAGGATCGTGTGGATGTCCATATCGTTGCTAGGGTCGTCATATGTAGTGGCCTGTGTTTCACGGGCGCGCCACTGTACGCACCCGTGTCCGAGCTCAGGAGAGAAATTCCATCCTGTGCCTGTTAGGCTCCGAGGAGCATGACGAGGATTGGGCAGCAAACCCTTGTCCCCCTTCCCCCTTGGACGTGGGGTCACTAGTGGTGTTTCTGTCGGGGATTGATTCCCTTAGCTAGAGGCTCCCCGTTTTAAGGCGCCGGAGACTCCGCCTTGCGGCCCATCCCTCTCGGCTACACCTCGAGTTGCCCCAAGAATGCATAACGGGGCCACCGCGCGGAGGTGAGGGATTGGACTTGTCGACCACGCAGCAGCATTACTCCATTACAGGAGGCTATTAAAGGGCACGCAGCTGAGCCCCATTACTGCGGACCCATTACGGCTTCTCGGCATATATGGTGTAGCGCTACTAGCATCCCCTCCCCACCGAGACCCTGGGCGACCATTTGACCCAAAAAGTCAAGTTACTCCCGCCGTTTACCTGCGCTTGCTTGAATTTCTTCACTTGACATTCAGGAGCACTGGGCAGAATCAAACTCGCGTCAACAACCCCTTTCGGGCCGTCGCGATGCTTTGTTTTAATTAGACAGTCGGATTCCCCGAGTCCGTGCCAGCTCTGAGCTACTCGTTATTCGGCGGCCGAAGGGTGATGCGAGCGACGCGGCGACCCGACCGCGCGCCGGCCGCCCGAAGACGACCGACGCGAGCCATGCGCGCCGCGCCCGCAGCAAGGGAGATCCGCGGGAGGCCTACGGCGAGGGACCGGGGTCACGCTTATGCTACACCTCTCCACGTCTCCTTACAGATCCAGACTAGTCAAGTCACAGGTCTTCTTTCCCCGCTATTTGTTCCAAGACCCTTCCCTTGGCAGTGGTTTCGCTAGATAGTAGATAGGGACAGTAGGAATCTTCGTTATCCATCATGCGCGTCACTAATTGGATGACGAGGCATTTGGCTATGATAATTTTATTTGATCAAGTGCAGTACAATGAAAACAATAAAAGATTGGCCGACAGATAGAAGGCCTCGGCTCGGGCACGATACATCAATGTAAAATATAGTGTTGCACGAACAGAAATTACTTAACATCTACATAAAAATTTCATACATTTCATTTTACAATAAAACAATATATACAATTTAAAATTACAATAAGAATTAGTTCTTGCCATTTACATAAGATAACAGCCTATTTACAGCTTGAACCTATAAAACATATCATATGAGTCTTGTATTTACGAATTGGTTTCATTGAAGACAAACAGTAGATACATTTTACTTTAAGATTGTTTACGATAGTAGTACAGTTTTGTGACCACATGCCCCATCGGCGTGGCGAGGGTCGACATCGGCCATCGCCACGCCGGCTGCGGAACCCCGGACCCGGAGGCGCCTGGAGCCTTTGACTTGGACCTCCGGTGCAGGTCCCAACTAAGTCACCAGGTGGTAGGGGAGGGCGTTCCGTGGACGTCGCGCGCGGTGGACCGGTTCCACCACGTCCAGGCGTAAAAACGACCCCATCAAGACGCGGGAAACGACGCCCGCGAGTGCCCAACCCTGGCCACCGAGTTCGGTAAACCAGCGTCGAACACCCGGGCCACGATCCCGCGCCAAGTTAGGGTCAGCGCGCGCACGTCCACTGAGGAGACGTCGAGGGACTCGGTGACGACCCTTATTATATCGGGTTATTGTAGGTCGCACCTTCTCCTCCTCGGCCTCCGCAATCGCCGCTCGTCCCCCCCACCACCATGCATGTCAATGACGGTGGCGCTGCCTTCCTTAATAGCAATTATATCAGCGTTCAGATGCCCGAGGAAGTGCGGATCTTATACTCCTCGGTCACCCTGAAGCCCCTCGCCTCAAATGGTCGGCAGAAACCGGGCCGCCACGTCGTTGCCGCCGGACGCGGGGCACGTGGGAGCGAGGGCACACCTGCAGGACATGGGCAGCCGTCTCGGTTTTGAGAGCAGGCCGGCCCTGCACCTAACATGCGCGCCCACGCGCCGTACGCACCGCAGTGGGGGAAGGGCGTTAATGCGAGTTTTATCGACTGAATGTACTGCCCCCTCCTGTCCACTGCGGTGGTGGGGACCTCACCCAAGCCGTAGAAGCGGGTCTTTAGAGGCCCCCACAATCCGCGCCGTCGACACTATGATGGAGGGGCGGCGGCCCAATGGCCCCGCCGCCTCTCAGAAGAGGCGACGGGGCCATTACCGTCACTAGGTAGGGACCTACGCGCCACTCCAGCTTACCCTGCACCCAGGGAGCCCCAGCCACGGCCGCCGCCCCCGGGAAACTCGATCCCCCGATTTGGCCCATCCTGGAATGGACCAGACCCGGGACCAAGAGCCCCAGGGACGGCACGCCGAGACCGCCGTCAGCCACCGCAGCGTGAAATAAAACTGTTTTGGCGTGTCATGTGGAAGATCGAGCCACGTACGGACGCTGCGGCGGATGACATCAGTGGCACGAAGGTCGGTCATACGAACCGACCCTCAGTACCATTGAATGAAGATACCGGGGCACAAGGTAGGTTTCGGATTATCTCCAAACGCTGGTGGGGCTTGAGGGGGGGCTCTTGAGATCTTGTTCAGCCCCTCCTCAATCTGGGGGCGGACCTTCACGGGCACAGTTCCGCAAAACTCCACCCCCAGGTAGGTCCACTTACTGACCGGGTTGACAGCACGGACCGGCGCGCCCGCGATCCGAACGGGGACCTCGACCAAACGGGTCTTTTTGTCCTTGGCATTGGCATAAATGCCAATGGACAAGGACTTAGCCGCGTTGAAGGTGAGGCCCAACTGCCCCGCCGCGCCCGCCGCGCAGACGAGGGCAGTCTGCAGTCCCACGACTGTCGAGGCGAGCACGACGAGGTCGTCGGCATACGCGAGAGCGGCCGAGCCGGGGCGTCTCCCCAGGGCAGTATCCGACCTCGCGCGGGACGTCCTCAATGACATGATTCATGGCCAGGCAGAAGAGGACCCCGGACAAGGGATCCCCCTGCCTGACACCCCGGCCAGGAGGTGAGAGAGTCATAGTTACTCCCGCCGTTTAACCCGCGCTTGCCTTGTATTTCTTCACTTTGACATTCAGAGCACTGGGCAGAAATCACATCGCGTCAACACCCTTTCGGGCCGTCGCGATGCTTTGTTTTAATTAGAAAGTCGGATTCCCCGAGTCCGTGCCAGTTCTGAGCTGCTCGTTATGCGGCGGCCGAAGGGTGATGCGACGCGCGACCCGACCGCGCGCCGGCCGCCCGAAGACGACCGACGCGAGCCGTGCGCGCCGCGCCCGCAGCAAGGGAGATCCGCGGGAGGCCAAGGCGAGGGACCGGGGTCAATGCTTATGCTACACCTCTCACGTCTCCTTACAGATCCAGACTAGAGTCAAGGTCAACAGGGTCTTCTTTCCCCGCTAATTGTTCCAAGCCCGTTCCCTTGGCAGTGGTTTCGCTAGATAGTAGATAGGGACAGTAGGAATCTCGTTAATCCATTCATGCGCGTCACTAATTGGATGACGAGGCATTTGGCTAGTTCCTATGTGCTACTTGGGGTAGCACACACTTCCCACGATAGTGTGGTAACATTGATTTAACTAGGAATTTGAAACTGGAAGATTACCTAGCATTTCTCTTCCAATTTTATTTAAAATCATATGGCGCCATCATAATTCATAAATTTGGCCAAAATCAATAGGGAGCTCCTTAGCGCCAGTAACGATATTGTAAGGAGGTCTCCCCGAGACCCTTCCAACCAACATCTTGAGGGCCTCCAATCGTCTCATTGGGCATCGCCCCGGAAGTACCTACCACCAACAGGTAGGACTTGTGCCACTCTAGTCTCATATATGTTGGCAATGAGGGGGAGAATTTGCTGGTACTTTGCCAATTTTTCCTCCGGCCGCCTTCCGGAGACTCGACCCGTCCTCGGGCGGACAGTCACGTCGACCACGAGGACCCCTTCCTGGTTCATTTATTACCAGGTCGGGTTTGAGTCGGTCTCCGGAAGGGGCGGGGAAGGATGCCTCCGTAGACACCGTGGTGTCCGGCTTTCGGAGCATCTTACCCTCAATATACTCTTTTATCTCATCATGCTGTCTGATACGGAATGGTTTAGTAAAGAGGCATTGCCCTAGGACATGATTGATGGTTTCGGCCATCCCCTTACACTTTCGACACAGGACGTCATCCTTCGGTCTACCTCTGCTTCTGTTAACTTTGATCGGGACTGTGTTGGTCCTAACTTGAATTGCCGATATCAGCATGCCAGATTTTAGGAGGTGTTGATCCTTTAGAAAGGCATTTCCTATTGGATCATTAAGATGAGACCTCACCGATTTGCCCTGGGAGGGCAGCTTCTCCCAGGCCTCGATTTCGTTGTCAATACATTACTTTTTATACTTGCTGATATCCTTAGAAGAAATCGGCCAATTTAGCCTTATAGCTTTGGCCGTACTAATCGTCCTGCGCGAAAAGTTGGGGCATTGGTTGAGCCATTTGCATACCGGGTCCTCCGATTCAGCCAGTCGGAGGCCCAGATTTAAAGTTATTCTGGGGATATGCTGGGCCAGTCTCAGCATCCCCAGACCCCCATTTCTACGGGTTACGTAGAAAAAGGCATCGGTTGTGCTGGAGTGTAAATGGAAGCACTCTTTGACGACTTGCCTTATGTGGTTGTCGGCCTCCCTAAGGGTGGTGATGGGAGGCATAGCCAATACCAGTTGATAAACGTAGTGGGGGATAATATATGTGTGGAGAATATCCAACTTCTGCATGGGCTTTAACTTGGCCTTCTTGGTATTCTCAACAGATCTCTTCAGCTCAGAAATTGTTTCTTGGTAAGTGAAGCCATTCCAAATTGAGTATTTCACACCCAAGTATGAAATGGTATGATCCTCTTTAATCAATGGAATTTTTTCCCCGATTTTTTCGAGTTTGGGGTCATCGATGTACCAGGACTTGTTCGCCACGTTCAGGCGAAAAGCCGAACACTTAGTAATGGATAAAGACATATCCATTGCGCCCAGATACTCGATAACCATATCAAGCATCGTTTGGGCATCATCGGCATTGTTAGCCACCAAAACAACGTCGTCGGCAAAAGCCAGAACCGACACGTTGTTCTCGAGGAGTTTGTGTCCCTCCATCTTTTCTAATTGATCCAGCAGGGATTCCATAATCAAATTAAATAGCATTGGTGAAAGGGGGTCCCCCTGCTTGACCCCCCTTCTAATTTCGATCAATATTGCCCAGTTGGTGTTGGATGATTGTAGAGGTATTCGAGTACGATCTCATGATTAGGTTAATGATGGATTCTGGGATCCCCTTCCTTGACAGGGCCCATTCTATAGCAGCGTGGGGGACGGTGTCGAAAGCCTTTGATATGTCCAAGACTACCCCAACACCGCCCCCCGCCTTTCTCATGCTGCATATAATTTCATTAAACACCTGGATGTTGGCATAAGAACCGGTTCTGCTATAAAGCCCTTTTGTCTAGGACTCGTTTTAACAACTGATCTTATTCTTCGATCTAGGATGCCCCAGAAGAGGCGACACAACGAGCTGATGGTAATTGGTCTGTAATTAGAGACCTCTCTACCATCCTTTCCCTCCTTAAGGAGTAGTATTGTTCTATTTTCTTTCCATTTGCTTGGGATCATACCCGTATTCAAGATTTGATTGAAAAGGATGGCTATTTGCTATGTGTGATGTGTTCACACACACTTCCCTCTTAGAGCGAGGTAACTATAATTTCTAGGATTTCTGAGTTCCCCAGGTTACCTAGATATTCCCTGAGGAACTAAATGGCGTACCAGCGCCAAAATTAGATGATAGACTTTCGATAGCGCCATCATAATCGATGAATTGAGAATATATCTTCAGGGAGCTCCTTAAAGCGATTAGCGAAATGGTTAAGAGCTCCCCAAAAGACGCTATCCCCAACGTCTTCAAGGCGTTGATAGTGTCTTTGGGCATTGCCCCAGAAGTACCAACCACCGCTGGTAGTACCTTGGCCTCAGACGCACCATGGAGCTGGGCCACCATGGGTAGGACGGGTTGGTATTTGTCCCGTTTCTCTCCCGCCGCCTTTGGGAGATTCGGCCCGTCCTCGTGGCGGACAGTTACGTCGACCACGAGGACCCCTTCCTGGTTTTTTATTACTAGGTCGGGTTTGAGCCGATCCCCATTGGCGGCGGGAAAGGAAGCCTCCGTGGATACAGTAGTATCACACTTCCGGAGCATCCTCTCCTCAATGTAATTCTTTATCTCATCATGTCTCTTGATTCTTGATGGTTTTGTAAAGGTACATTGTCCCAGAATGTGGTTAGTAGTCTCAGCAGCATTATTGCATTTTCTGCATGAGACGTTATCTTTTGACCTGCCCCTACTTAGTGACCCTGTTGGCAGCCGTGTTTGTTCTCAATTGGATTGCTGATGTTAGCATGCCGGATTTTAGCAGGCTTTGATCCTTCAGAAAGGCATTGCCAACAGGGTCATTTAGGTGCGAATTTACCGCCTTACCTTGGGAGGGCAGCTTGCTCCAGACTTAAATTTCATTCTCTTTGCATCTTGTCTTATATGCTTTCAGGTCCTTCGATGTATACGGCCAATTGATCCTAATGGCTTTGGCTGTGCCGATTGTTCTGCTTTGAAAGTTCGGACAAGAACTTAGCCATTTGCATATAGGGTCTACAGATCCAGCCAATCTGAGCCCTAGATTTAGTGCAACTCTGGGAACATGTTGGGCCAACCTCAACAGTCCCAGACCTCCATCTCTTTTTGCAAGATAGAATATTCCATCTGCTGTGCTCATATGCAGATGTAAAAATTGTTTCACCATAACTCGAATCTGGCTATCAGCCTCCTTAAGGGCAGTTATAGGGGGTATAGCCAGAACGAGTTGGTAAACATAATGGGGCATAATATGTGTGCAATAAATCAATCTTCTGCATGGGCTTTAGGTGAGCCTTCTGCAGTCTTTTGGTTGTCTCAATTAGATCGTTAATAGAGGCTTTATAAGGGAAGCCACTCCATATAGAGTAAATCACCCCAAGGTATGTAAGGGTGTGATTACTCTTGATCATGGGGATCCTCTCCCCCATTTTCTCAATTTGGGGATCATCAATATACCATGAATCCTTGGTAGATTGGATTCGAAACGTAGAGCATTTGGAGACTGAGAGGGTCATATCAAGAGCTCCAAGATACTCAACCACAGTGTCAAGTAATTCCTGCGCCTCAAGTGCATTTTTGGCCAGCAGGACTATGTCATCCGCGAAAGCAAGTACTGAAATATTCTCACCATTGAGTTTTAATCCAGGGAGGTTGTCTAACTTTTCCAGCAAGGCCTCCATGATGAGGTTAAAAATGACAGGTGAAAGGGGGTCACCCTGCTTGACCCCTCTTTCAATTTTGATTTTTATATCCTTGGTAGGATGTTGTATTGTGGTATAAATATCTGAGTATGAGCTCATAACCAAGTCTATGATCTCCTGAGGAATACCCTTTCTTAACAAGGCCCATCCAATGGCCTCATGGGGGACGGTGTCGAAAGCTTTAGAGATATCCAAGATAACTCCAACACCGCCCCCCGTCTTTTTTCATGCTGCAAACGGCTTCATGAAGAATTTGCACGTTTGCAAAACATCCTGGCTCTGAAATGAACCCCTTTTGTCTGGGGTTTATTTTTTATTACCGATCTGATCCTTTTATCGAGGATCCCCCAGAACGTTCGGCACAGGATTGAGCTAATAGTTATGGGCCGGTAATTTGTGGCCACCTTTTCATCCTTCCCCTCCTTAAGGATGAGAATTGTTCTATTATCATTCCATTTCAGTGGAACTAGTCCACTGAGCAAGATCTGTGTAAAAAGAAGGGATAGCAGTTCCATCCTGGCACCTGATGTCAAGTGCCCTAGCTTAAGTTTATCCCGGCCTGGAGCAGTAGAGTTCTTTATGCTTTTTAGGCGGGATTTAATTTCATCACTTTGGATGACTGATAGTAACCCAGTATTATCAATGACAGGGATATTTTGTGGATCACCGTCACGCAATTCAGCCATTCTTGTGATGGGCACTTTGCCCCAAATAGCTTTGTATAGGTCATGGACCTCCTCCCTTTTGGGGGGGAGACGGTCCATATTTAGGCTATCTACACCCGTTCGGATGCATTTAGCCAGGAGCGCAGGATCGTTTTATAGACGTCCTGCGTCCTGGCGTAAGCAAAGCGTTTTTTGGCGCTTTTCCCGCCATGTTTACGGGTTCTTTTTGGGCCCGTTGTTTCTGGTGAGGATGTCCCCCCAAGGGAATCCACAATCTTTTCGTAGATAGTATCCATAGTTTCTTGTGTGATAATGGGGCTTGTAAGCTCCGTACATAGCTTCAATACTTCCTTATCTTTGGCAGGCCTGGCTTGGTTGGTTTGCCAAGAGTCCAACCACAGGATTATTTCCTGTTTCCAGGTTGGCGAGCTTATTAGATTGTCATCATTTATATCCTCTACTGGGATAGGCGTTCCAGGCATCATAGCGGCTGGAGCTACTAAAATATTAGGAGCCAGTCCTAGCCGACCAGCGGCATCGGACTGGTCCATGTCTGTTTCTATTAAAACTGAGCTAGTGGGGACGGGACAGCCCGAAAGCCCACTGCTCAAACTTACTGATTGACAATCGTCATTATTAGGGGGAGTTTCCCTAATAGAATCAATGTGGGCCATTTCCACAGAAATCGACTCGAAAGAGTCGTTACGTGCGGGCCTGTTACTAGGTCCAGAGGAAGTTTGAGAGGTGTCATCTTCTTTACTGGATACAATGTTCTCCTCCAACACAACTAAGTCGTCCGAGCCAGGGCTCTTCGGCCGAGACGACCTCAACATTCTTGGCCTCCTATACAAAGGGGAGGCCGAAGCCAATATTGGGATTTGACTCATTCATGATACTACTTTGAGTATTATCACCGTCTTCGGGCACTGCCCCACCCGAAACATTAGACGGTATACTAGAGGACTCACTGGGGGTTGAGATGCTGTCAGGTGCAGCAGATGTTGATTGTCCTGCATCAGCCTCTCTAATTGCCGCAAGATAGGACTTGTAGGCTTTTTCCCTCCTTTTATCATTAATTTGTTTTGTTGTTTTACCCAAAATAGTTGCCATTTTCCGCATTAGATAGTTGCGGTTGATCCTTCTCCAGCGAGGCTAGTTTTTCTATCTCACTGGACGTAAAGGCTTTGCCACCTCTAGGCACTGTAATCTTTGAATTTGTCACAGCCTTCTCGGCTCTCAATTTGTTGGCTTCACTGGGATGCATGTGGCGCATATGCTGGGAAAGACCGGATTTAGATGTGAAGTCTGCAGAGCAGGTCTCACAGACATGGGTCCCACGAGTGGTTTTAGGACCAGGACATTTCGGAACATGACACAGAATTGCCTGTTTGCCTTTATAGGCCTTTCGACATTTGGAACAAACAAAGTTGAGAGGAAGATTACTGTGGGAGGTGAGGTGGTGACGGATCATATTGTTCAGGTCGCTGGCTAGATAATTTCCTGCTCTCAGGTGGGTGCAAATAGGGCAGGGGCTCGGATCAAAGGGTACCAAAATCGTAAACGTGGACGTGCTAGGGTCATCATAATTGGTGGCCTGTGATTCACGGGGCGCGCCACCTTGCGCCACCGCGTCCGAGGCTAGGTCCGTACGATCCGTTGCCATTTCGCTCTCTCGAGCAAGACGGGGCCGTGGGCTGCAGACCCCCGACCCCCCTTCCCCCGTGACGTGGGGTCCCCGAGATTGGTTTTTCTGTCGGGGATTTCCTTCCCTTAGCTAGAGGCTCCCGTTTTAAGGCGCCGGAGACTCGCCTATCGCCCATCCCCCTCAGCTACACCTCGGGTTACCCCGAGATGCATTACCGGGGCCACCGCGCGGAGGTGAGGGATTGGACTTGTCGGCCACGCAGCCACATACCCATTACAGGTGGCTATTACGGCCACGCAGCTGCGACCCCATTACAGGGGGGCTTCTCGGCACTTACTGGTGTAGGGTTACTAGCATTCCCTACCCCACCGAGACCCTGGGCGACCATTTGACCCCAAGAAGAGGCGACACAACAACGAGCTGATGGTAATTGGTCTGTAATTAGAGACCTCTCTACCATCCTTTCCCTCCTTAAGGAGTAGTATTGTTCTATTTTCTTTCCATTTGCTTGGGATCATACCCGTATTCAAGATTTGATTGAAAAGGGTGGCTATTTTCTGTGTGTGTTTTACACACAAACTTCCCACTTATTGCGTGGTCACATTGTTTCTAGGAAGTTTCAGCTCTGTGGGTTACCTAGATTTCCCCAACAGAGCTAAAGTAACATTTTCTTTCTCCCTTTAAGTGGAGAGATCTTAAATAGCACCATCATAATCGATGAACTGGGAGTAGATCCGTAGGGAGCTCCTCAAGGCGATTAAAGAAATGGTTAGGAGCTCTCCGAAGGATGTAATTCCCAATATCCTTAAAGCATCGATCGTGTCCTTGGGCATCGCTCCGGTGATGCCGACCACTATCGGCAATACTTTGGCCTCGGCCGCGCCATGTAGGCCAGCCACCGCTTGAAGGACTGGCTGGTACTTGTCCTTTTTCTCTCCCGCCGCCTTCAGGAGATTCGGCCCGTCCTCGTGGCGGACTGTTACATCGACCACGAGGACCCCTTCCTGGTTCTTTATAACCAGGTCGGGTTTGAGCCGATCTCCGTTGGCGGCGGGAAAGGAGGCTTCCGTGGATACAATTGTATCCTTCTTCCGGAGCATCCTCTCTTCAATATAGTTCTTAATCTCGTCATGCCTTCTGATGCGCGAAGGCTTTGTGAAAGTGCACTGCCCGAGTATATGATTTGCAGTCTCAACTGCATTATTGCATTTTCTGCATTTTACGTTCTCTTTGCTTCTGCCCCTACTCAAAGTGACCCTGTTGGCCGCCGTGTTGGTTCTCAACTGAATTGCAGATATGAACATGCCAGGTTTCAATAGGTTGTGATCTTTGAAAAAGGCGTTACCAACAGGGTCATTTAAGTGTGTTTGGACAGCCTTACCTTGGGAGGGCAGTTTCCCCCAGGCACTTATTTCATTCTCCCTGCACCTCTTCTTGTATGACTTTAGGTCCTTAGAGGTGTAGGGCCAATTTATTCTAATGGCTTTTGCAGTGTTAATCACCCTCTTTTGTAAATTTGGGCATTGGCTTAGCCATTTGCAAACAGGGTCCGTGGATTCTGCCAATCTCAAGCCCAGATTCAGACCCACTCTGGGAACATGCTGGGCAAGTCTGAACAATCCTAGGCCCCCGTCTCTTTTTGGAAGGTAGAATAACCCGTCCGCGGTGCTCATATGCAGGTGTAAGCACCGCTTCACCATCACTCGGATCAGGTTATCCGCCTCCCTCAGAGCCGTGACCGGAGGCATTGCCAACACTAGCTGGTAGATAAAGTGTGGCATAATGTATGTCTGCAAAATGTCCACTTTTTGCATGGGTTTTAATTTGGCTTTTTCAAGTCTACCCACAGCCTCAGTGAGGTTTTGAATTGAGGCTTTATACGGGAAGCCACTCCAAATGGAATATACTACCCCAAGATAATTTAGGGTGTGGTCTTCCTTGATCCTGGGAATTCTTTCTCCCATCTTTTCTAATTGTGGATCGTCGATGAACCAAGAGTCGGCCGTCGGATTTATCCGAAATGCCGAACACTTGGACACCGACAAGGTCATGTCCAGCGCCCCCAGATATTCCACCACTGTATCTAATAGTTCTTGCGCCTCACTGACATTGTTGGCAAGAAGAACAATGTCGTCTGCAAATGCCAATACTGAGACTGTCTCATTAAAAAGTTTCAGACCAGTCTGTCTATCAAGTTTCTCCAGCAAGGCTTCCATTATCAAATTAAAGATTGTGGGTGATAGGGGGTCCCCCTGCTTGACCCCTCTTTTAATCTTGATCTCTATGTCTTTAACGGGATGCTGAATCCGCGTAAAGACATCCGAGTAGGAACTTGTGACTAAATTGATGATTTCTTGAGGAATTCCTTTCCTGGAGAGGGCCCATTCGATAGCCGCAATGGGGGACGGTGTCAAAGGCTTTTGAGATATCTAAGACTACCCCGACACCGCCTCCCGCTTTCTTCATACTGCAGATGGCCTCATGAAGGATCTGGATGTTGGCAAAGCAACCCGGTTCAGGAATAAATCCTTTTTGCCTCGGGTTGATTTTGATTACGGATCTTATTCTTTTATCCAGTATCCCCCAAAAGACCCTGCACAAAATGGAGCTTATCGTAATCGGCCTATAATTGGTAGCTGAGTTCTCCCTCTTCCCCTCTTTCAAAATAAGTATTGTTCTGTTATCGTTCCATCTCTGTGGTACCAGCCCACAGTTAAGAATCTGGGTGAAGAGGAGAGAGAGCAGCTCAACTTTTGCTCCGGATGATATGTGCGTCATCTTTAATTTATCCCGACCTGGAGCCGTTGTGTTCTTCATGCTCTTCAGGCGGGATGACACTTCATCAGGTTGTATAGCACATAACAACTTAGTATAGTCCACTTCAGGAATGACCTGCAAGTCTCCATCTCGCAATTCGGCCATCCTGGTGGCGGGTACCTTGCCCCATATTGCCTTATAAAGTTCTTGGACTTCTTCCCTATTAGGAGGGGGTTGGTCCATATCATAACAGTCAATGTTGTTTCTAATGCTTTTTGCCAGGGACGCAGGATCATTTTTGTATATGTCCTGCGTCCTGGCATATGCATAACGTTTTCTGGCACTCTTCCCACCGTGCCGACGGGCTCTTTTGGGTCCCGTGACGGCAGGTGAGGATATCCCTCCAAGGATATCTACTATCTTTACATAGGTATTATCCATTTGTTCTTGAGTAAGGATGGGGCTCCTTAACGCCTTACACAACTCCATAACTTCTCTATCTTTATCTGGCCTGGTTATAGACGTTTGCCAGGATTCAAGCCACAGGGTGATTGTCTGTTTCCAGCTTGGCATATTTTCCTGGTTGTCATTACCCTCCCCCTCATTGGGGGTGGGCGCTCCAGGCATCACAGCATCTGGAGGATTTAAAATATTTTGGCCCAGTCCTAGCCGACCAGCAGCGTCGGACTGGGCCATGTCTGTATCCATTAAAATTGAGCTAGTGGGGACGGGACAACCCGAAAGCTCACAGCTCATATCATAAGTGTGACAACCTTCATTGTTAGAGATATTATCACTAACAGTTTCTGTATTTGCCAATTCAACAGAATTAGACTCACTAGAGTCATTATCAAAAGGCCTACTGCAGGGCCGGGAGGGGGTTAGGAGCATATCCCCATCCTCTATTGAAATTTCTCTACTCTCCACTCTGTCCGAGCCCAATCTCACTGGCCTCGGCGACCGTAACATCATAGGTCTTCTATACAAGGGAGAGGCGATCGCCAATACAGGGATTAAACTCCCAGACATGCCTTGGTTACCACCGACGTCCCTGGGTATCGCCTCCCCAGGGTCATCGATCGATACACTGGGAGACCTCCCCAGAGCCGAAGATTCCTCAGATACAGAGGATATACCCTGCTCTGGTTCAGTATTTTTAATGGCCGCTAAATAATTCTTGTACGCCTTCTCTCTCCGTTTGTCATTAATCTGTTTGGTTGTTTTTCCTAATATGCTGGCTAGTTCCGCATTCGATTTTTGCGGATGCTCTATCTCAAGCAGAGCTAGTTTTTCAATCTCACTAGCTGAAAAAGCTTTGCCCCCTCTAGGTACGATTGTTCTGTTACCCGTTTGTGCCTTCTCCGCTCTCAGTATATTGGCCTCAACTGGGTGCGTGTGACGCATATGTTGGGATAGTCCTGTCTTTGTTGCAAAGTCGGTGGAACAAGTTCCGCAAACATGAGCGCCACGAACGGTTTTGGGGCCAGGGCACTTAGGGATGTGGCATAAGATGGCCTGTTTGCCCTTGTAGGATTTGTTACACTTGGAACATATGAAGGAGAGAGAAAGGTTGTTATGGATCGTAAGGTGGTGACGAATCATATTATTTAGGTCAGTGGCCAGGTAACCGCCTTCTCTTTGCTGGACACATATAGGGCAAGGACCTGGACTGAAGGGAACCATTATCGTAAACCGGGTCATGCAAGGGTCGTCATAGTTGGTGGCCTGTGATACGCGGGGCGCGCCACCTTGCGCACCCGCGTCCGAGGCTTGGTCCAATCGTTCCGTTGCCATTAAGCTCTTACGAGCAAGACGGGGCCGTGGGCTGCAGACCCCCGACCTCCTTCCCCCGTAACGTGGGGTCTTCGGACTTGGTTTTTCTGTCGGGGGATTTCCTTCCCTTAGCCAGTAGCTCCCATTTTAAGGCGCCGGAGACTCGCCTATCGCCCATCCCCCTCAGCTACACCTCGGGTTGCCCCGAGGTGCATTACCGGGGCCACCGCGCGGAGGTGGAGGATTGGACTTGTCGGCCACGCAGCCACATACCCATTACAGGTGGCTATTACGGCCACGTAGCTGCGACCCTATTACGGGGGGGCTTCTCGGCACTTAATGGTGCAGGGTTACTGACATCCCCTACCCCACCGAGACCCTGGGCGACCATTTGACCCCAAATTGTGAGGGATTGGACTTGTCGGCCACGCAGCCACATACCCATTACAGGTGGCTATTACGTCCACGCAGCTGCGACCCCATTACAGGGGGGCTTCTCGGCACTTACTGGTGTAGGGTTACTAGCATTCCCTACCCCACCGAGACCCTGGGCGACCATTTGACCCCAAAGTAGTATATTTTGAGTAGTATTGTTCTATTTTCTTTCCATTTGCTTGGGATCATACCCGTATTCAACATTTGATTGAAAAGGATGGCTATTTTCTATGCGACAAAGTCGCAAACTTCCCCCTTAAGGTGGGGTACCCTTGTTTGCTGGTAAATTTAAGCGCGGTGGGTTACCAGCCTTTCCCCACCGGCTTATGATATCGTATTCAGATGGCCCCATCATAATCCATAAACTTGGAATATATAAGGATGGAGCTCCTGAGAGCCATCAGCGAGATGGTAAGAAGGTCCGATTTGGACCTAATACCCAATCTTTGGAGTGCATCTATGGTTGTAGGGGCATGGCCCCGGAGATGTCGACGACGACCGGCAGGGTAGTCGCCTCGGTCACCTCAAATTGCCTTTTTACATCATTGAGGATAGGCCGATATTTATCGATTTTCTCCTCCGCGGCTTTGCGGAGACTCGGCCCATCCTCGTGGCGGACAGTGATGTCGACCACGAGGACCCCTTCCTGGCATTTTACGACCAGGTCGGGTTTGAGCCGGTCTCCGCTAGCCGCGGTGAAAGAAGCCTCGGTGGATACCACAGTATCCACCTGATGGAGGAGTTTCCCCTCGATGAAGTACTTAATATCATCGTGTCTCTTAATACGCGATGGCTTTGTGAAGAGACATTGACCCAATATGTGGTTAATGGTCTCTGGCATGGCGCCACATTTCCTACATAGGACATCATTAGTAGTCCTACCCCGACTGATGTTCACTTTATTTGCTGCGGTGTTGGTGCGTATTTGAAATGCAGCAATCTGCATTCCCGGTTTGAGCAACTTAGGCTCTTTCAGAAATGCGTTTCCAATAGGGTCGTCAAGATGGGATTTAACTGCTTTACCCTGTGATGACAATCGAGTCCACGACTCGATCTCATTGTCTATACATCGCTTCTTGAATGCCTTCAAATCTTTTTCGGAATAAGGTATGTTTATTCTGACCGCTTTGGCCACTTTTGCAATTCTGCGGCCAAACCACGGACAGTCAATCAACTGTCTGGTAACTGGGTCGGGTGAATTGGTTATCCTCAACCCCAAATTGAGGGCAATCCTAGGCACTTGATTAACAAGCCTAGGGAGGCCGAGGCCACCATTTCTTTTTGAGACATAGAAGAAAGCGTCAGCGGTAGAGGGTTGCAAGTGGAACATTAGCTTAACTTTGTTTCTAATATAATTGTCCACCTCTTTTAGGGAAGTCAGGGAGGGCATGGATAGAACCAGTTGATAAAGGAAGTGTGGCAGAATATAGGTATGGAGAAGCGTAAGCTTCTGCATTGGTTTCAAGTGGGCTTTGTGTAGCCGATCTACTGCGGCAAGCAGGTTCTCGGTTGCCAGCTTATCCGAGAATCCCCGCCATATAGAGTAGGAGATACCAAGGTAGTGGAGGGTATAATCCTCATTAGTAGCAGGGAGTTTCTCCCCCAATCTCTCAAGACCGGGGTCTTTGATAAACCAAGACTTATTGGCATTGACAATCTGGAAAGCCGAGCACTTGGGAATTGACAAGGACATGCCAAGAGCCCCCAAGTACTCGACCACCATATCGAGCTGCTCTTGTGCCTCGACCTCGTCCCGAGCCAGCAGGACGATATCGTCGGCAAAGGCAAGCACTGATACATCATTCTCATGGATCTTAAAACTTTCTCTATTGCTCAATCTCTCCAGTAGAGACTCCAAGATAAAATTAAAAATTGTGGGGGAGAGTGGGTCACCCTGCTTGACCCCTCTGTTTAATTTAATAGAGATATCCTTAACAGGATGTTGGATCTGAGTGTTAATCTCCATATAGGAGCTCATGATGAGCTCTATAGGTGGCTAGGGATACCCTTCCTGGTAAGGGCCCATTTAATAGCTGTGTGGGGGACGGTGTCGAAGGCCTTGGAGACATCCAAGACAACCCCGACACCGCCCCCATCTTGTTTCATCTTGTTGATTGCTTCGTGCAAGACTTGCACATTGATGAAGCATCCAGGTTCAGTAGTGAACCCCTTTTGGCGAGGATTGAATTTTATGATGGCTCTAATCCTCTTATCCATTATACCCCAAAATGTTCTGCATATAATGGAACCAATGGTAATGGGGCGAAAACTTGAGATAAACTTCTGGTCTTTACCCTCCTTTGGGATGAGTATAGTTTTGTTTTTAGCCCACTCACGTGGGATAAAACCAGAGTAGAGTATCTGGTTGAACAATAAGGAAAGCAAGTCCATTCTCTCGGCAGACGAAATTTGGGCGACTTTGATTCCGTCTAAACCGGGAGATGTGGAGAGCTTCATACTGGAGATTCTATTTTAATCTCCTTGTTAGAAATAGGCTCTAAAAGAGCCATAGTGTTTAGTTCGGGTACCACGGCCTTATCTTCGGCTTTCAGTTCTTCGAGCCGTACCTGTGAGACCTGTCCCCAAACAGCTTGATAGAAATCATTTATTTCATCCCTATTGAGGGGTAGAGGGTTTTGGTCCGGAAAATCAATGCCGGAACGAATACATTTGGCCAGGAGCGCAGGATCCTTCTTAAAGAGATCCTGTGTCCTGGCATAAGAATATCTTTTATGCGCCTTTTTAGCGCCCCGCTTACGGGTTCTCTTGGCGGTAGTGACCTCCGTTATGGTCGTACTACCGAGGTTTCTATTAAGTCGGCATAAAGTTCATCCATACAGTCCTGAGAACTGATGGTGTTTTTAAACTTGGTGCATAATGCTTGTGCACTAGTGCCCATCTTGGCTGAGGGTCGCCAATTCTCAAGCCAATCTACCATCTGCGATTGCCAGGCAAAAGATAAATTAACAGCATCAGAATTGTCAGTTATTTCGGTGCTCCGGCCTGCTGGCAACGGAGCATCGACAGAATCTAAAATCAATAGGTCTTGCCTTTGTGGGCCAGCCACTTCGGTCATGACCATGTCAGTTTGTAATAAAATAGGGCCGGGAAGGACGGGCAACGCCGAAAGCTCCTCGGCCTGTGGGATAAGTGACAAAGCGATACTGGAAGTAGAGGAGCTTATGTTGAGAGTAGGAGAAAGATTACCTGGATTAGGTTCCGTTACTGGAACCATTAAAGGAAGGCTGGTATCAGAAGGGGTGTTGGTAACGGGCACACTCGGATCTTGCACACTTGTATCGAGTAAGGATGTGTTGGTGTTAATTGCCGGGCTCCTGTTAGGAGACACCGAAGGCCTTCTGTAAGAAGGTGAAATGGGGATCAGTAGGGGGATCCTACTGCCACTGGCTCCCGTGGGGTCACCACTCCCCAGGGATACATTGCTAGTGGAAACACTAGGAGAGGTATTGCTGGGAGACAGCAGTACTTGAGATTCAGTAAGATTATTTTGCGTAACCGATAGGTACCTACGGTACGCGGGTTCTCTTCTCTTCTCGGCAACTTGTTTTGTAGTTTTGCCGAGCAGAATTGCCAAGTTAGCATTAGTGATGTCAGGCTGATTGGCCTCTATGCCAGCCATCTTGATAATTTCCTCAGAAGAAAAGGTTTTACCACCCCTAGGCATCGCGATTCCGCCATCTCGCGATGCAGAGGTGGCACGAGCCATATTGGCCGCACTAGGGTGTGCGTGCCTAAGATGTTGTGATAATCCCATTTTAGAAGTAAAGTCATTAGAGCAATGTTCGCAAACAAAGCTGCCACGGGTCATTTTGGGGCCCGGGCATTTAGGGACGTGGCAGAGTGCGGCCTGTTTTCCCTTATATTCCTTGTTACATTTCAAGCAAGCAAAGGAAAAGGGGACATTAGAATGGTTGTTGGTTAAGTGCCTGATAAGGTTATTGAGGTCAATAGCCATGTAGGTACCCCCCCCCTTTGGGAACAGAGGGTGCATGATTGAGAAGAGAAAGGGAGTTTAATCGTATACCGGGAAATGCTAGGTTCGTCAACACTGGTGGCCTGATGATCACGGGTCGCGCCACCATACGACTCCGCGTCCGAGGCAATGGCCAATCTGTCGAATGCGACTGTGCTCCGAAGAGCGTGACGGGGCCGGGGCCTGCAAACCCCCGACCCCCTTCCCCCGTGCCGTGGGGTCCCCGAGTGGTTTTTCTGTCAGGGATTTCCTTCCCTTAGCTAGGGGCTCCCGCTTTAAGGCGCCGGAGACTCGCCTACCGCCCATCCCCCTCAGCTACACCTCGAGTTGCCCCGAGGTGCATTACCGGGGCCACCGCGCGGAGGTGGGGGATTGGACTTGTCGGCCACGCAGCCACATACCCATTACAGGCGGCTATTACGGCCACGCAGCTGCGACCCCATTACAGGGGGGCTTCTCGGCACTTACTGGTGTAGGGTTACTAGCATCCCCTACCCCACCGAGACCCTGGGCGACCATTTGACCCCCGAGTTAAGAGTCATAGTTACTCCCGCCGTTTACCCGCGCTTGCTTGAATTTCTTCACTTTGACATTCAGAGCACTGGGCAGAAATCACATCGCGTCAACACCCTTTCGGGCCGTCGCGATGCTTTGTTTTAATTAGACAGTCGGATTCCCCGAGTCCGTGCCAGTTCTGAGCTGATCGGCTTGTTATTCGGCGGCCGAAGGGTGATGCGACGCGCGACCCGACCGCGCGCCGGCCGCCCGAAGACGACCGACACGAGCCGTGCGCGCCGCGCCCGCAGCAAGGGAGATCCGCGGGAGGCCAAGGCGAGCGACCGGGGTCAACGCTTATGCTACACCTCTCCCGTCTCCTTACAGATCCAGACTAGTCAAGGTCAAGGGGTCTTCTTTCCCCGCTAATTGTTCCAAGGCCGTTCGCTAGATAGTAGTGGTTTCGCTAGATAGTAGATAGGGACAGTAGGAATCTCGTTAATCCATTCATGCGCGTCACTAATTGGATGACGAGGCATATGGCTAGGATTTGTTATTTGTCATAAAAATGAATACAAATAAAATAGTTGCCGACGGATTACAGCGTCGGCTCAGGCACCACATAAAAATACATTACAATTGATAAGAATATACATACACATTTGTCTTGCTCAAAATAGTCAACAAGTTTCATTACAAGCATCAGTATAAATTAAAAAGAATTAGTAAATATACATTATATAGATTACAATAAGTAAATAACAGTCAACACAAATAACAATGGAAGTAAAAGAGAACAAGTATGTGATACAAAATAATGTTATATATCATACATATTTTGGGTTGTTACATGTCCAGTTTTATGACCACACTACCGTGCTCGGCGAGGTGAGTGGCCGACCAGCTGAACGTCACGTCGCCTGAGCACGGGTGACCTGAGACCGGAGGCGCCTGGAAGTTTGACATGGACCTCCCGCCGCAGGTCCCAAATGCGTCATCAGATCGCGGGGGGGAAGCGGTCCGCGACGGCGCGCGCGGTGGACCGATTCCACCAATTCCACGTGAAATACGACCCAGAGATGACGCGGGAAACGAGGCCCGCAAGGGCCCACCGCTGGCCGCCGAGCTCGGCAAACCAGCGGCCAACCCCCGGGGCCACGATCCCGCGCCACGTCAGGGTCACAGCGCGCACGTCCACGGAGGAGACGTCGAAGGATTGGGCGATGCTCTCTTTAATTTCGGGTTATCATACACCGCAACCTTTTCCTCCTCCGCCTCCCGGAGACGCCGCTCGCTGCCACCCACGATGGTGGGTTGTCTATGACGGTGGCCTTGCTGTCCTTAACGGCAATTATGTCGGGCTTCCAGGTGCCCGAGGAGACACGAACCTTGTGTTCCTCGACCACCTGAAAGCCCCGCGCCTTGAGGTGGTTAGCAAGGAACCGGGCAGCTACATCGTGCCGACGGACACGGGGCACGTGGGAGCGGGGACACACTTGCAGCACATGGGCGGCCGTCTCAGTTTGAGAGCAGCCCGCCGTGCACCTAGCAGTTGCGCCACGCGCCGTACGCACCGCAGTGGGGAGGGCATTGATGCGAGTCTTAATCGCTTGTATATACTGCCCCCAGACCACTGCGGTGGTGGGGACCTCACCCAAGCAGTGGAAGCCGGGTTTACAGAGGCCCCCACAAGCGCGCGTCCGTCAACACTACGATGGAGCGCGGCCGCCCAATGACCCCGCCGCCCGTTGGAAGAGGGCGACAGGGCCATTACCGTCATCAGGTAGGAACCTACGAGCCCCACGCCTGCTTTCCCTCCACCCAGGGAGCCCCAGCCACGGCGGCCGCCCCCGGGAAACTCGAATTCCCGATCCTGCCCATCCGAGAATGGACAAGACCGGGAACCAAGAGGCCCAGGAACGGAATACAGAGACCGCCGTCGCCCACTGCAGCGTGAATGAATGCATTAGGTGCATCATGGGGGAGATCTAGCCATGCCCTCACGCTGCGGCGGACGAAGACATCGATGGCCAAGGATTTGCCCGCGTTAAATGAAAGTCCCAGATGTCCTGCCGCGCCCGCCGCGCAATCGAGGGCTGTCTGCAAGCCCACGACCGTCGAGGCGAGCACGACAAGATCATCGGGCGTACGCGAGCGCGCCGACCCTGGCATCCCCCAGACAGTAGCCGATCCTCGCGCGACACGGCCTCAATGACATAGTTCATGGCCAGGCAGAATAGAACACCGGACAATGGGTCCCCCTGCCTGACCCCCCGTCCAGGATGGTAGGGCCGGATCAGTATGCCATCGAGGTCGAACCGCAATGCCGCCCCGAGTACTGCTGTTTTACAAGTTAATAAAGGCAGATGCGATATCTTCCATACGCATTAGCTCCCGAAGGGCGGCATGTGAGACTGAGTCAAACGCTTTGGACACGTCACAGAGGGCTCCGTAGAGCCCCCTGTGGCGTGTCCGCGCGTACCTGCATCGCCGCAGTTAGGGCCGTAACATTATCGGAGCAACCGTCCCATACGGCCCTCTGTCGGAGGTCTATTATGCCCGCCGACGAGAGCCGTCTAGCCAGGATCTTATTCAGGTTGTCTCAAGATTACACTAGTAATTGAGATGGGACGGTACTCCGATGGATGCTCGGCCCCGGGCTTCTTTGGTATAAGTACCGTCCTGCTCGGGAGCCACCGCTGGGGAACTTCCCCCAAAGCATAACAGTGTTGAACGCGGCGGCTACCTGAGCAGGCGGCACCTCTGCCCACGCAGCAGCAGAGACGCGATCCAGGCCTGGGGCAGTTGTGCCCCAGAACACGGGCCGACCTAACCTCAAGCGGAGGACACCAGGCCCCACACGACCAGCCAAAACCTCCCCTCTTGGGAGGCCAGGCGGCGGCGAAGCCGAGCTCGACTCTGAGACTAGTTCGGCCCAATAACGCCTGCAAGCGGGTGCGATCACAGACGGGGCGTCCAGCCACCCCCATCAATGACCCTCCGGGCAGCGCGCCTCATATTTTGCTTTATTAACCGCTGCACACCGCCGCGTATTCCCTCCGGCGGCGCGCCCGCCCCGCCGCCCGGGTACCCCCCACATATGGGAGGGTGCCGGGCGACGAGGCGGCCGCGCCTCACGTTCCGGAAGAGGCGGGGGCAACTCGGTGTCCCGCGCCAACGCGAGGATCTCAACCAGAGGAGAGACTCCCCGCGCGAGCAGGACCCCGCGCAGCTTCGAGGCGCGCCCACCCGGGATGGCACCGCATTCTGAAGTCTCAGGCCGCGCGGCAGTTCCTCGTCACCATTCAGCCAGGGGACCTGTCGGCAGAAAGATTACTATTTACCAGAGGAGCTTCATAGCCTTGAGGACGGTGTGATCGGGATTGGGAATCATGGGAATTTGTTCAGCTCGAGAGGCGGAGTTTGAGCCAACAGGGTGGTCTCGAACAACCACTTCACCCTCCCGAAACTGAAGGAGAAGGAAGCTGCTCGGGAAGGGGGGCGGAATCCCGTCCGACATCGGAATCGGGATCCGCGTTGTCCCCAAACCCGGGTGGCTAAAGGATGCAGGAAGTGTAGGACTAGTGGAACCAAATGGGGTGGGAGGACACCATCGGAGATGTTATATGCACCAATGTTAACGACAGGATCCCGCTGTGCGGGGGGGCAGGCGGGCACAACCACAGAAGAACGAGCTTCAGCCGCGTATCGCCCTGTAGGTCCCTGTAGGAGGCATTTTTGTCTTAATTTCTTGATCGACTCCACAGTACGACCGGATAGGGCGAACGCAGCCTGTAAACGAATATGATGTCACCGGCGCCCTCCCCCGCAGCGACAAGGTCGGCTTCCCTCCGAGCGGAGTAAATCCCGCTCTTCATCGGTCCACCGAACCTTAGTGCTGCGGACGGGGACGGCTTCATTCGCTCGACTTTGTTTGGAGGCAATGTGCACGCCCAAACCCCCTCTTGGTGGTGAAGGAAGCAGCCGGCAGTGCGGGCACAAATAGCTGGAGAGGAAAGCAGCGTCTCGCCCAGCAGAAGACATATCTGTGAACAGTTATACTTAGAATAATACTTAAGACAAAATAGGCAGTAAACTCTGTGATGTCCTCGACATGAACTGAGGTTCCTTGCGTTACAACATTAACGGTTAACATATGAGGAGGCACCAAGGAGCCTAATGCCAGGGCACGTTCACACGACGTGTTGGACTTAAAGATTAAGAATTTCACGGCACGTGCGGGGAAAACTAATTGTTAATAAAGGGTAACCACACCCCTCGCCTCCCAAAAGACTTAACCAGACGGTAAAGCGATACGCATCTCACTGGTGTGGTGGTTCCCACACGCGCCATAAACGAGAGAAGTCACAGCCATGTCGTAAGGTTAAAATCAATTAGAAGCTGTGCATACATTCGTTAAAAAAAATCTAAAAAGGATAAGAACTTTTTTTCGGCGAAGCCGAAGGTCGGTGTGTTTGTGTATTGCAGTTCGCACGCATGTTGCGTTTTACTGCTTTGTGTAGGTGGCTGGTGTAGGTTCGCGTCGGACCTTTGTCGTTTGCCATTTTGGTGTTTAAATTTAGTCACATTTGTGACTTGTCATTTTATTTGTGTGTGGCGCTATGCCCTCAGTATGTCCGAGGGAAGAGCTTGTCTTCGTCCTATTGTGAGGACGTGTCGTGAGAGTGTTTTTAGCGGCGCCGGCGCTTCGCTGGTTTGAAATGCTTGATAGGCTTCGTTAAAAGAAAGCAGTCTCCAGCATTGTGTGAAAGACTCGATATCGAGTTCCTTTCTGGTAATTTCAACAGTTTCCGAAACGGAGGGCGCGCTATGAGCCGTAGAACTCTGTTCTGTACTAGCTCAAGTGTTCTCTTGTACTTCTCCGCTGTAGTCCACCACGTCGCCGCGGCGTATGTGGCTACAGGCCGGCAGCACGTTTTATAGAGTGCCAGGCGGAGGTCCAAGGGGAGTGTAGGTTCCCTCAGAAGAGGTGTTAAGAGGCGAACTCTGTTCTGAAGTTTCGATCGAATTCGCCTGACATGTAAGTGCCAGCGCATCCTTCTATCGAAAGTGACGCCTAAGTATGTTGCTTTATGCGCCCACTTCAGCTTCTGTGTGCCTAATGTGATTTGTTTTGGTGGTGTAAAGTATTTAGTAAGTTTGTTTGCGGCGAGTGTAACAGATTGCCTGTGACTTTTCCGCTGAGAAAGTCAAGTGGTTTTGTTCCGCCCACTTACGCGTCAGGTTCATCTGTTTTTGTAGCGTTTTGAGTTTGTGGTGTATGCTCGCTCCTCTCGCTAAGACGGCTATGTCATCAGCATAGAGAAAGACGAACTCGCGGTACGAGTGGTATGTCATTGACATATAGCGAGAACAGTAGCGGAGAGAGGACGGAGCCCTTAGGGACCCCGGCCGCAATCCTCTGCTTTGATGATCTCGCCTTAACCACATTTACCACGAATGTGCAGTTTGTGAGAAAAGACTTAACCATTTCGGTTATGTCTTGCGGAAGGCAGCGCCGTAGTTTTGTTATAAGTGTGTTGTGTGGCACTTTATCGAAGGCTTGTACCATGTCGAGGTAAATGACATTTACGTCTTGAGTTAGTATTAGATCAGCGGAAATCTGCTGAGCCATACAAAGTGCTTGTAGTGAAGCGGAGTGGCCCGGCCTGAATGCGAATTGTTCGTCTCGTATGAGTTTTCGCGAGAGAACAGTTGGCAGGATTCGCGCGAGAAGTAGCCTTTCAAACACTTTTCCCATGATAGGAAGAAGGCTGATTGGCCTGTGGCTCGCTGCGATCGTGAGATCTTTGCCGGGTTTCGGAAGCATAGAAATACTTGCGTATTTCCATTTTCCGGAAAATACCGCTGTGTGATGCAGCTGTTGTAGATTCGCGTGAGCTCCGTGCTTATAACCGGCAGCGCCTCGTTTAAATAGGAGGGCCAATGCTGTCTGGGCCCGGCGCCTTGCGACTACGCAAGCTTGTAATTGTAGTCGAAACTTCGACTGTGCAATGTGTGAGTGTAGTGGCGCTGTCATCCGTCTCCTCCTCACTCTCCGCCTGTGTAGTGTTTTTTAACAGATCTCTCTTCAAGCATGTCAGCTTAGAATTCCGCTTAGCTTGGTCTGAAAAGAGAAAAGTTTGGTTTTCCCTCCGCGTCGTCGTGACCGCGAATGGCTGTTGCTGTTTTAGGTACAGACCATAACGCTTTTTGGAGTTTGAAAAGGCAGTGCGGGAGTGATCGGAACCGATTTCCCTTAGCCGTTTTTCCCACTCCGCTGCGTGGTGGTTTGCGAGCGCCGTCTTAAGGCGTTTTTCGCATTCCCGCAGTTGCGCTTTAAGTGCTGGGCACCTAAACTGCTGCCAAAGTCGCCGCATTCTGCGTTTTCTCACGCAAAAGCTTTTCGACGTCTGAGGGAAGTGTGTTTGAGCCCTCTTCGGGCGGGCGCCAGACGACCGGCGTCGCCTTTCTGTGGGCTGTTTGTGTTTTTTGTGAGTGTTTAAGCTCGCGTCTATGGATTCTGGCGTCTCCAGTGACAGCGAAGCTTGTGTTTGTGTGTGTAGTGTAGAGAGTTGATTGCGAAACTCGTCCCATCGGTTTGGTTGGGGAACTCACTGCCGTGGGCCGCAGAAGGAGCGGATGCTGCCGACTGCGAAGGTGATGGGAATGTGATCGGAAAGGGAAAAAGGTATGGGTTTGGGAGTAGTGACTCGAATATTTCCCGAAGTGAGTGCCACATCGAGAATTTCGGGCCGCTGACGAGGGTCAGTAGGGAAGCGGGTGGGTGAGGAAGGCGGGACGAGTGTCACATTGTTGGTGACAGCAGAAAACTTACAAGTAAGCTTGCGTTGCTGTTTGTGGTATTACAACCCATTATTTGCACTTGCAGTTTATATCACCTGCGAGAACCGTGTGAGGAGTTAGGGAGAATAGTGTCAAAATCGTCAACTATGAGCGGACGATTTGGTGCTAAGTATGCTGACACCAGCGTAACTTCGCCCTCAGTCGTATTCACCACAATCGCTGCGCTTCAAGCCTCGCAAGGCGAGGTAAAGCTGCCGGCGATGCGGGATCGTACGCCTAATGGCAACCGCTACACCGCCGCCGCGATGCCGGACATCTCGGTCGGAGCGGTAAATGGCTATGTCTTTAAGTTCCAGGTCGTCGGTGCTTTTGAGTTTTGTTTCCTGCAACAGAAGTACATCAATAAGATGCCTGGTACAGAATAACTCAATAAGACGCCGATCTCCCGGATCTGTGAGGCCGGAGCGCCCGTTGACGTTCCAGGCGGCCACCGCGAGCGGGCGGGTTCGGTGCCAGTCCCTGCGTTGTGGGGCGTCACATGAGCGCAAAGAGTTTGTAAGAGTATAGTGAGATTAGCAACCTGCTGCTTTAACTCGGCGACCTCCTTCGGAGTTGCTCCGTCTCCGACGTGGCAGCAGGCGTGTTGTGTGCGGCGCCTTTGGCGCGGGGCCGGGCGGCCGGCGCACTCTGCGATGCCCTTTCGGGCCTCGTGGCTCGCCTTCGCCCTCGCCTCGCGCGCCGCTTGCGCGGGTGTTTGTTGTGGTGTGGCCGCTTTGCAAAGGTAGTGCTCTATCTACCTTGCGGCGGGCTGAGTGGCGTGTTGCTTCGGCGCTACATTTTTGTTCTGTACGGCGTGGCATACATTTTTTTTGTTGTTTGATGTAAGGTTCTTGTGGACCTTACATCCGGCGTAATTTGCGGAGTGGTTACCTCCGCAGTTACAGCAGACAGCGGGCTTTGCGGTGTTGCCGCAATCTTTGGTCAGTTGGCCCTCGCCGCAGTGCATGCAGCGTGGGCTGACCTGGCAGTAGGCTCGCGTGTGCGACCATCGGCAGCACCGCTTGCAAAAGGCGCACTGTCCGTGCACTTCGCGACCTCGACGCGAGCGCGGCAGTGGCATATCGCTTTGAGGGCGAATACCCACTTGCCGTCGTCGCCGGGCGCGAGGTTGACGTAGTACGCGCCGAGTGGACAATTTCCCGTTTCGGAGCCTCTTCAACTGATGTACAGCAGGGCGGGCCTTGCCGGGGGCACTGCGCGCGCGATGTCGTCAGCTACTTCCTCCGCTGACACTTGGGGGGCAGCCGCTCACGTAGAGCTTCAGGCCGCGCTCCTCCTTGCGCGCGTGAGTGAAGTGCGACGCGTCGCTTAGCTTCTTCAATGCGGCAGCAATCCTGACATGGTCAGAATTGCTCCGCGCCTGCAAGAGAAAAACTCCCCGCAGTGCTTTCAATTCCACCGGGTGTTCGCACCCCTGCGTCGCGGCCTAGAACCAGCGGCGAAAGCCACCATAGGAAGACACCGAGGCGTTCGTCACCATAATAGGTGGAACGCGTTTGGCGGCCTGTCTTAGGCTCGGAGACGGTCGCAGTAGATTGCGAATCCGGCTGGGGTAGAGGCACAGGTGGAGGAGCGGGGACGGAGGCGCTTTGGCCCTGGCGCTCCGGGTGAGGGAGGAGCGGGGTCACGGCCGCGGGAGGCGCGAGTTCAATCAGGAGGGCCTCCGCCTCGCCGTTTCCCGGCTGGCAGGGTTTTCCTCGCTGAGAAAACCGCGTCGCTCCCAGGCTCCATGTCCACCGCCATGTCGTGTGTTTTTCTTCCGCTGGCGCAGGCAGGGCTAAAAAGGCTGCCAGGGCGGAAAGGCGAGTGGCGGCGCGTGGGGTCGCGTGGGTCCGGCGGCGGTCGGCGCATCGCGCCTGAGAGGCGCGCTTGTTTTGCCTTTACCGTCCGTAGGTGGTGGTGCGGCGGCGGCGCGCGGCGGGGGCGGGGTCGGGCGTGGCGGGCGGCGGCCGGCGGGCGGGGGGGGCGGGCGGGCGGGGGCGGGGGGGCGGGCGGGGGCGGGCGGCGGCGGCGGCGGCGGCGGCGCGGCGGCGGCGGCGGCGCGGCGGCTGTGCGGCGGGCGGGTGGGAGTAAAACTAACTCCGTGAGCCCGTTTTTAGCGGCGGCCTTACTGAACTTTGATTGTTCAGCAGGCGTCAGTTTGGCGGCAACAACACGCAACCAGATCGGTTTGCAGCTGTGCCAGGCACCCTGCCTCGTCGGCCTGCAATTAAGGCCTTGAGGGCGTTAGCAAGCTTAGAGGCTTTACTCTTTTTGCTCTTTTTTAGCCCCTAAGGGGCTGGTTGTATCGTCAGGGAAATCCTGCTGTGTCGTTGGCGCGCCACTGGCGTGGCGTCGGCCGAAGCGGCGGCGGGCGGCTGCTGCTGCGGTGTGTTGTTGTGGCGGCGCGGAGCTCGGCGAGGCCCTCTGGAGCGATCGTGACCCCGGACGCCGTTCGTCGAGAAGACGAGGGCGCCGCGGTCCGAAAGCGTGCGGGAGCGCTCACGTTGCACGCCGTTGCCGGTGTCCGATTCTCCATCTCCATCTCCTGAAAGGGACAGGGACAGAAACGGCCACGTTCTGCTCTTTCCAAAGGAAAGTGAGCCTGCTTTAAAGAGAGCAGAGTTTTCAAGTCCTAAAAAGGACTTGATTTTGTTCTTAGCCCATAAAAGGGCTGGTGTAAGGAAATTTTTTCTAAGTCCCGCAAGCGGGATTTCGAAAAATTTTAAAGTCCCTGTAAGGGACCACGGCGACGGCGGCGATCCGATCCGAGGGCGACGAGGCGGCCCGGCGAGCAGCTGCTGCTTCTTCTGGAGCTCCGAAGTGTCCTGGTCTGCTGCGCGAGTCGCTTCCAGGATGTTAACTGAAGGCTGCCTGCCCCCAAAAGGGGCTCTTCAGCTGGGCTGGTCTTCTGGGTCGTCTAGCTGCGTCTCTTAGCCCCCACTCCCTCGCACAGGGGCGAGGATTGAGGAGCTGTGCAAATAGATGGGTTATTAGCATTTTTAGGGTCCGATTGTTTATTTTGTTTAGGGTATTTTGGGACGGTAGGAGGAAAGGTTGGGAAAAAAGATGGAAGGGAAGGGTTTGGGGAGGATGTGGGGAAAATATAAATAGATTTTTTATATACATATATAAATATTTTTTGTTTTTTATAGTTTTTGTTTGTTTGTTTGTTTTTTGTTTTGTTTTTTTTTGTTTTTTATTTTTTAATTTTTTATAATTTTTTCAAAAAACATAAGGGGGGATGGGAGCTGGAGGAATTGTGTGGGATGTAGAAAGGACGGAGTTTGCTGTTGACAGTCAGTTCGTTATGTCGCGTTGTTCGTATTCGTGTTTCGTCTTTCGTCGTCCGTCGTGGTTTCGTCATCTGGCTACCGCACTAGGTAATAGGTGGAGGGAGTTGTAGGATGTCAAGGGTGTTTTTTTCCGGGAGTGGCGTGGAGGATTGGTTAGGATGTGTTGGTGTGGGGTAATGAGTTTTTGGAAGGTGGGATTAGAAATAAGGTTTCGGATGTTGGTTATAGCGGATTCGTGGATGTGGGAAAGGTGTGTGGGAGGTTGTTTTGGGAGCGGATGTCGTTAAAAACGTGTGTACATTGGGGGGTCGGAAGATGAGGCGGAGGATTCTATTTTCAGCTTTTTGTGAGGTAATCGAGGTTGGTGGGAGATGTTGCAATCCATGTAGGGTGGGCGTAGGTTAAATGGGCGGATATAGGAAAGATAGGCGAGGATTTCTTTTCTTGGGGAGGATGGATTGGGTTGTAAGGAGTGGATAGAGGGCGTTGGTAATGCGGTTGGCTTTGGTTATGGTTTTTGGATATGGCGGACCAGAGGAGTTTACGGGAAAAGGTGACGCCTAGGTATTTAATTTCGGGTTTACTTCGGTCGAGAGAGGTTACCCTGTGCACATGTACAGTGATAACGCTAGTACATTCAAAAGCGCTAGTCGTATCATAGCCGAGGCTAATCGCTTTGTTCTTCCCGCTCGGGATTTAGAGGTTATCACCAAATTTTTATCAGTGCAGGGTACCTCCTGGCACTTTTGTCCTCACATACTCTCCGCACCGAAACTTGTTGGCTGAGGCTTGTATAAAAAGTCTTAAATTTCCATTTGCGTCGCTCTTTAGAGTAACAAGTTGTGCCCTTGCTTTACCTTGTACACTCTCTTTGCCAAAATAGAAGCCTGTTTGAACTCAGGATGAATATAAAATCTACTCCAGGTTTCCACCAGCTACCTAGGGAACAGATCTATGGACTGTCTGCTTCTACAATACTTTATGCAAATGTGGGCTGTTCCAAATAAAGCAATTTCTTGCACCTTCCAGTCTTTTGAATGACCTGGAAATTTTCCCAAGTTCTTACACAAAGTTTGGCAGAACAAATCCGAGAGCTCTGATGACTATCGGTATGACCTGTGCTTTTATGCCCACATTCGGCTGATCTCGATTTACTCAATTTCCAAACTCTTCAATTAAGACTTTCTCTGCCCCCCTTGGAAACGTTTTTGATCGCAAGGTACAGCAACGTCAAGTAGATACGATTTTTTTTCTCTAAATTCCGGATGACTATAATCCGGTTGTTTGCCGCTATAGTGCGATCAGTTTAGATTTGTTGGTCATACAATATTTTATTTTTGTTATTAGTATTTTTGTTGTTATTAGTATTGTTTATTAGTAGTATTAAATCCAAAAAAATAGTTTCGTCAGTCCCCACGTGAGACGAAGAAGGATAAATGTTTATTTATTAATTTTAATCGACTATAAATATAAGAACCGTTTCACATCGGGTAAGTCTTTAACGATGATGGGTATGTTTCAGAGGAAACTGCTAATGTTAAGTGTTGGTCACATATGGATTCTCGTATTACTCGTCGTTCCGTCCGTGTACATCCCCTGGTCGGTGTTCTTAGAATTCAGGTCTTCTAGCTGACCTGTCTTGTTAGTCATCAGTGCGTGTAAGTGAGTGTGAGGTGTGGTGCGTAGGAGAAAATGATAGTGATGGGGCATGGGGGTGGCAATTCGAGGCGGGTGTTTTCTAAATGAGATGTTGGGATGGGGGAAGCTGTTTATCGGGGAATGGTTTTCCGGATACATTGGTGTTACCTCCTTCCAGGGTGCCGTCTGTCGGTGAGGTAGTATAAGGAAGTCAGAGAATGGAGAAGGATTGAGAGGGACTAAAGTTTTGTTTTTTTTATAGATATACCCCGATGGAGCAGTTCGTTTATGGTATTGTGTAATGTCCGTTAGCTTCCAGGTTGAGATAGGAGTCTCACTAAAAGTCGCTTTTACAGCTCAATTTATTGAGACAGGAATTAGGGAAAACATTGAAGATTTCCAAAAAATGAAGGTATATTGTAAAATTTTGTATTTCTCATTCACACATTTTCACATAATTTTTTCTTTATTTTTTCTACCATTTGGAACACGCTCGGTGATGGCACAAACAGTTGATAGGTTAAGCGCTTCCAAAAAATA
>JAHLJT010003903.1:0-63127 GCA_031308135.1 Acheta domesticus | reverse complement strand
TTGTTTTTTTCTTCTCATATCTACATGTGAGAGAAAAAATGGTTTTGTTTTCATCCCATAAGTCCCATTAATTTACGCGTCTTCAAGATGTGCACTCGTAAATCGCAAAGTATACGTTCAAATTATGTTGTTATGATCGTTTTCATCCACACAACCGTGGAAATGTAATGACGTCATCTTACGTATGTAACCATTTGAATATAGCGCTGCTATCTTGCGGTGAAGAAGAGAGATACAACCGTCACAAAAAAAAACTCACTGAATTGAAATGGCACGATTCCGTTTCTCTGTGATGCTGCCATCTCTGGAATATTGAGAGATGTACTACGAACATGCAGCGGGAAACAGAACGTGCCATGCAATAAAAATGGCGCATAATTTGAAACCAATGTTTAACCAAACACGAAATACGTTTTCTTGTTTTGCCTATTCCTGCAATAATTTTAGTTTCCTTGTTATGTATTTACTTCTATAGACATCTCAAAACCCTTGGCACATGTTAAAATGACGTTTATATAATTATTTGAATGAATCTCAATAACAAAAAATTAAGTTTGATTTTCAGTAAAATCTTTATTTTCTGCTATGAATTAACATCAACAATAACAATTTCAGTTAATGAAATCATGATGAAGGTAAACATTAATATTATGCACTTTCAAGCAATGAACCTGGATCAATACTCTCCTCCTGACTCTCAGCCAAGATTGACCATTTAACTCCCAAGAACATTAATTTATTAATGTTGCAATTGCTTTATATTTGTTATCACATAAAAATTTTCTTAGTGAATAATACTAGCATAAGGTTACTATTCAACTGACTATTCACAATGCACAAATTATACATAACCTCCTAAAGTATCAAAATTATAATAGAGTATTTTCAGTTGAAGTTGAAATATCATATCAGTGTATATTAATTTGTATTTTTCTCTCTCCAATTCTTCACTTATTTGTCATTATTTTTTCATGATTCTCACTTTCCAACCTCAGTGTCGCTTCATAGAACATCCAAGTTTCATTTTATCTGATTGAAATCTTTCTTCTGTCAAAGGAAATAAGTGAAATATAATAGTTTTGAAATGTTTGTAGTATTTCTTAAAAGCATTGCAATTAATTTGCCGATTTCTGTTTTCAAATATGAAAAAATAATTATTTTCATATTAAGTATGTAACGGTCGAGGCAAAAAATCTTAATTGAGACCATGAAAGAAACAGAAACATCACACACAAAATACAAACAACATTTTTTTCTACAACTGCATAAAAATATACTACAAAAGGTTGTGTAAACGTGTATTGGAAAAAGAAACTTGATACTTCGGACAATATAGAAATTTCATAGGGCCATGATTAGAGGAGAGTATTTTAAAACCATGCAAAAAATACTTTTTTTCACAGTAACAAGATAGTTGTCTTGGCAACAATCTTTTTTTTAAATGGATATTAAAAAATGACGAATGTCATTTATGGCTAGCGATGCACAGAAGTTGCTTTTTTATGCAGTTGTAGAAACAAACATTTCTTGTATGTTTCCCATTGCCTTTTTGCATAAAGACAAATATGATTTATTAATGTATTGCAAAGAGTCATTTTGGTATAAAAATCTATATTATACAGTATTTTAGTAACATAATATATGTTTGAATAATTTAGTTACATTCTTGAATGAAATTTCATGCTGTAAGTCGGGGAAAAAATTCCTAATCCTCTATGGAATCAAAGACACCAGAAAATAATTATTAAAATATTTAGCAGTAGCAACATTTAAGACAATATTAGATGGACTAATATTTGAAATTATAAAGTAGCCTCAAATTTTATGATAGGATTTACAATTTTTTATAATTAAATAAATTTAAAGAAAGGTAAATTGTTGATGAGCTGTTAACATTCAATTTATAATTACTGTTAACTTTCTATTATCTCTGGCACTGCCATATCCATACATTTTCCTGATCAAATTTTTGATGATTATAAAAGGATGCTTCTTCTTTTTACTTTCAAAATACTGTTAACACATCCATAACATCTATTATTTTAATATTACATGAAAAAATCATTTACAATTCAAAAAGACTACCAAATCTTGGAAATCTCTACACTTCTTGATTAGATTAAAGCAAGTGTACATTATTAGTTGGCATGCAGTAAAAATATTTTTAAAAAATTTTTTACAATAATTTCAATTTATTTTGATTTACAGCCTGTGAAAGTAATATCACCAACATCTGTACTTCAACGCCAAAAAGGAAATTGCTTTGAATGTAGCACTGTCCTTTGTTCTTTCCTCACTGGAATTGGATATGATGCATATGTTGTGTCTGGTTATGCAACTAAAGCATTGTGCAGAGCTGATCAATCCAATATAGATAACCCTGAATTAAAAAAATAACAAACCGGTAATTTTTCAGAAGTATCTGAGAGATTCAATTGTGATTTCATTCAAAATTACCTGATTTTAAAATTGTGTTCTTCCTCTAATAGGTTATAGTACCACCACCACCACCTGCTCCAAGAAAATATGAAATGAAACTCACAAAGGAGTTTGACAGTCAGTATTTAAAAGCGATGCAAGAAAGGGCTGACTTAGAAGCTAAATTGAAAGCAGAAGAAAAGGAAACTGAGGATAACATGAAGAAAATTTTGACAGTAAGATGATGATGATGATGATGATGATTTTATTATTATTGACTCATTTTAGTGGTAGTTTTCATTAATCGTATAGAAATATTTCATAAATTTAAAATTCAATAGGATTTTTTAATGATACCAAAAGCAAACAATATTTCTTCTTTAAACCATTTCTCAATGAGGTTTAAAATATTATTTTATTTGAAACTGTTTATTATGTATGACCAATATATTTTTTTGTCAATTCAGTGCAATTTGTGTGTTCAATTAACAGGAGAGGGTTGCTGAACTGCCAGCTGATGAGTTATTTGGAGTGAGAGTGCATAGTTGGGGTTCTAATTCGACCAGGAACTCTGGGAATAGAAGAAGCTTTTTTCATTGACACCTCCAACGGGAAGATCATTTTCTCCAGTAGATGCTAATTTTTTGGGACTGGAAAGCCTCTGGAATAATACCAATTACTGGGTTAATATGCAAGACTGTAGTGAAGGCTGCAGGGTGTGTAGTAATTCTAAAATACAACTAGTTTTAATTACAAGCAGAACTGACTTATTACACAATTTTTATTTTTTAAACAAAATCATAAAGCATATTAAAAATGTTAATTTTTAAATGATCTAATGTCGAAAATTTTACCTCCCTTATTTTTTCATATATCTAATACATGGAAAATGGTACATAATATCTCACATAACTACAAAAGTTTTTTAAAACCAAGCCTTGATTAATTTATGTCTTATTGTTTCTGAAGTTTTCTGCTCTGATAATCCAATTTTCATGAAGTTTTCTATTCTGATAGATCTTAATGAGAGATCTTAATCACTGTCTTCATGAAATTTCAAAACAATAATCATCCTCTTTTCCCTCCTCTTAAATCAGAATTTACAAGCACATATTTTCAGTGTTTTCTCAGCTTTCTGGGAAATTATGAGGAAATGGTTAAAAAGGGGAATAAATTTTCTCAAAGTGCATAAAATTTTCTAATAAGAGCATTTTCATTTACTACAATAGGGCAATTAGGCTTGTAATGCAAAGTTGAAATTAAAAGTTAGTTCCTACTCAGTCCTTTCAGCAACATCTTCATTTGCATCCATTCAATTTTGGCAGAGTGGCAGAGTGGTAGGAGGGTGCACAGGGGGATAGAGGGCCGATCCATGAAAATGGGGATGCAGCCACTACAGGGCCCATGTAGCTCAAGGGACCAATGAAATTAATTAGTTTCATAATTTTTATTATAATTTGAAAATTTATTTGATTCATAACGTACCAATCATTTTCAATTTTGCAAGTGAATATATTTTCAAAATTAAAAGTCATGCATGGGGCACGATATGTATTATGTCATGTTCTGGGCCAATAGAATCCAAAAAAGTGGACTAAGAGCTGTTGTGAACTGACCAGCAGCAACAGATTTTCTCTCTTAACTAAATATATCAATATAATCAATTGTAAGAAATAATAATATACACATGTCTGTAGATTATTTTATAGAGGCCATATACCTTTGGAGCGTGGATTTGCTCCTGGTGGGTCTGTCAGAGTGAGCTAGGTGAGCAAGGGAGGTGACAGATGGGAGGAGGAGAACTGGTGGGGTGAGATCAAATAGAGTAGATGGGAAAACAGAGGGAGATGAGGATGTAAACAAAATTACTTCCATTTTACACTGTTGATATAATTCATTGCTTTCCCTGTACATTAGATGATAATAATGCAACACCAAGATACTTCACCTAGATATTAATTTAATTTTTCTGTGAAAATACTCCTCCCCTATTTTTGGAAGAGAAAGTTACAGATCTTGTAACTTCCAATTTGGATGTTATCCCATTTCAAATTAGAAAAATTCTAAGGAAAAAATAATTATGCTTACATTATACTTGCTTTATGAATACTCATGTATAAATTGTGATAATGTAATTTTTTTCTTTGTGAACTTGATATTTTATTATATTTCATTTACCAGAACTTGAAATTTGATTTGAAAGACCCTACATGCTGGAACTGGTTATTAATGGCAGAACCGTGGTATATGAGAAGTCAGGCAGAAGAAGGTAGAGACAGAGAAGAAGAAGAAGAGGATGAAGAAAAAGCAGACCCAGAGAGAAAGGAGTTGGCCAAATATTTGATAGAAAAACATTTGGATATGCCTGCATCTTGGGTAGCTAGATTAGAAATTCCTGAAGCAGGTTAGAAATGTTTAGATTTTTATTCAAAACTTAAATTATATCTCTTGGAGGCATAAACTTGTAATATAATAAACAGATAATTTTCTATTAAAAATATATAAGACACATATTTATGGGAATATTGTAGATACCAATGTAATGTAAAATTTATTCTACTAAATTCTTGTAGTTTACAGAAAGCGATATCCAGGTGGTCACAAGGAAGTTGTGTATTATAAATCTAAGGTTGATTATTATGCACCTTATGTTAAAAATGATGGTTTAACAATGTACATAGTTTCATTCTCTGATAAGAACTATAAAGTTAAAGAAATGGTTTACGAGACATATCAAAATAGATCTGATTTACTCACAGACGTGATAAAAAATTTTGAAACCAATTTAGTCACAGAAAAGTATTCCAGAGGGAGAGAAGAAGGACTTAAAGGTACAAAAATAATAGTATTAAATTGCTTGGATAAAATAAGTTTTGTACAAGTATTGAAAATGCAACAACTTGCTTTTAGAACACCAATATTACATGGGTCACACTGCAGTAGAAGACAAAAGGAAGCTGAATTTTTTCTATGAAGCACGAGCTGATGGTCTATCAGAACTTATAATGGACCCTCTTTTTCTCACATTACACTACATAGATCGAATTGACTTTCTCTACTATCGTCACGCAATCTTTGAACCAAGACTTGAGGGTGAAATATCAGAAGACAAGAGAAATGTTTTGGTAATGATTTATTTAACTTCTTAATGTTTTACATATCTAATTATATTTGAATATGTTACCTAATATTCATATTAAAATAAATCATGATAATGATGAAATGTTTTAGTCTTTAATTGAAAAATTCCACAAAAATCCTGATAAAAATAATGAAGAAGATATAGCAGAAAGAACTTACATTCCTCCAGAAAATAGAATCTTCCTGAAATTTCACTATGGAGACACCAAAGTAATAGCATCAACCCGTGAGTTTATAAAACCACCTCCTGAAAAATTAGGAGACAAACTACAATTTGAGAATGAGATGACTGTTGGTTTTAATGTAAGTGTTTTGTGTTGTTTACACATTGTAATTTCAACTGTTTTTGTTACTATGTTTACCATTTTTTATAATTATCTAATTTACAGCCCTGAGAATTATAGTAAGTTCTTTTAAAAAGAAATTATGTAGTAAAGCTATTATGCAAAATGTTCTTATTATAATATCTTTTATTTTTCAAATAGGTTGACCCTACATACCCTAATCTCAAATCATATGAGCTATTTGAATTGCTTAAAGAACAATTACAAGCTGAAGAGCAAGCCTTTTTTGAACTTCGAGCTTTGGAAGATGAGGTGAGATAATAAATTTAATTATTCTTTAATGAATATTTTTGAAAGCAGAAACTTTGAGCAAATTTAAAGTGATTGAAAATGTCTCTTGAACAGCTTTCTTTGCTTTTAAAACTGAGAATTGCCGAGATAGAAGTTCCAAAACTGGCAGTCAGTATATACGATACTGAAAGAAATCAAGAAGCAAAAGGAGAAATGCTGGATAAGGTAAATGTTATATCAGAACACTTTCATTCATTTCAAATTTTAGTCTACCAATTGTAAGTTTAAATTTCATTCTTAGAGAATTTTATCTTTATAATCATTTCACAAAATGTTATTGTTTATAAATAGAAAAATGAAACAAAAATTTGTTTTAAGGTGTTTTATGTATTAACTGTATTAACAAACATTATATTCAAAATTCTAACTTTAGGAAGAATATGAATGCAAATTCATCTTTCCTCATAAAAAAGGTCAGGAATCTGTACACAATAATATTCGTTGTTGATTAAAGTCCTATGATTTTCTCACAGTTTTGAGTAATCTATTCTCAAATCCTATCAGAATTTTCTTTTGATTTGTATTAGGGATTTCAATTTCACCTGGGGATCCTAACTGAAGGTGGTTTTAACTGAAAATGTTAGTAAAAGCTAGGGGGTACAATTAGATCAAATGGGGTATGTTGGTCAATGTTATATAATATTTGTTTGCAATACTTTCCAAATTTGAACCACTATGGACCAGAGTTCATGGTGTACTTACAGTCTGAACTAGAACACGACAATAATCTGTGACTTTCCCAGCCACCCAACTCTTTGCATCAATGAGTACCCTTCAATGGAGATATAAGGAACCCTTAGAAATGTTTATCTACAGAAGATAAATTGAGACAAAGGCCCAACTTCAGCACCCTGGTTTTGAGTTGCACTATCAGGATCAAATACAGGGCGCTGAGGAAAAAAACAACAAACTTTAATGGGTGCCCAAAAATCTTTGACTGGCAGTGTGTATAACACAAATTTTTGTAACAAATACAACAATTATTTTGGTCTCTTGAAATTCATGTTATTGAGGCTTTATTGTAATTATTATTTCAATTTCTCAACAATGTGGCAGGAGATCAGTTCAGATACAATATGTTCAATTTCTAATTTTTGAAATAAGGTTTTGTTCTTTAAGACAATTTAGTTTCTTTCGAAGCTTTGGATATTCTTTTAGAAATAAAAAAAATTTAAAGATAATAGCATCAGCAGAAATTACCGAGATTTACAAACTAGTATCATAAAAAGACAATTACTAATTAATATTGTTAATAATTAGAATTGTTAAGAATAATAATTAGAGTTAATAAGAATTAAGTAGAAATGTCTGCTTAATTTAGAAGAGAGTACCACATATTCTCACAAATTGGTCTTGTCACTGTTGCAAATATAATTATTGTTGATTACTACATATTTTCATTGATTCACAATGACTTGAGTATATTTTTAAATGAGATTTTAAACAGTGCATGTGCATGGATCAGTTGTCAGTTTCGTGTTTCGGATAATTTCTCTCATTATTTCTTGTTTTCTTTATTTTCTTCTGATGGAATATATTATAAGGTTATTAACTGTCCAAGCAAAAAAGAGACAAAAAGTATATATTAATATACTTGATAGTGCAGGAATAATAATGTTCAACATTGCAAATATATTCACTCGATAAGAACATTGAGGGTAAAATGTATTGGATGAAATATTGTCATTATTTTTTCCAGGACCAAAAAATAAAGGAACAAATTGTTAAGGAACATGAAGCAGAGGTTGACTATTTAGCACCCTATCTAGCATTTTTGGGTTTAACTCATGCCAAGACTCTTTCACTAAAAGATGCAACAACAGTTCGGGATATGTGTCTAAATGATCATAAAAATATATTTGTAAACAGAGCTAATAATATGCAAGAAGCATTTGAAAGGGTAAGTCTTTGTCAAATGATATCTATTATTTTTTGTAAGAAGGATTATTTTTTGTAATAGTACAATGGCTATCAAATTGTTGTTGTTGTTGTTGTTGTTGTTGTTATTATTATTATTATTCCATTACATCACGACTTAAGATGTTACGAGTCGGCTGAATAGAAAATCTACTCCAGGTTGCAACCAGCTACCTAAGGAGCAGATTCGGTGACTATCAGTGCCTCTACAATACTTTACGCAAAATGTGGGCTGTTCCAAATAAAGCAATTTCTTGCACTTCCCAGTCTTTTGAATTACCTGGGAGTTTAGACAAGTTCTTACTCAAATTTTGCGGAACAAATCCCAGAGCTCCGATAACTATCGGGACGACCTGTGCTTTTACGCCCCACATTCGGCTGATCTCGATTTCCAAACTCTTGTATTTAAGACGTTTCTCTGCCTCCTTGGTAACGACGTTTTGATCGCAAGGTACCGCAACATCGACAAGTAAACACGATTTTTTCGACAAATCCCGGATAACTATATCCGGTTTGTTTGCCGCTATCGTGCGATCAGTTTGAATTTGTTGGTCGTACAATATCGTACACAATCCAACAGACGTCACCGGTTTTGGTGAGTGTTCGTACCACTTGGGGCATGTGTTTGGAACTTCGAGGGCGGTACAGATCTGCCAGTGGAGGTAGCTACACACCCTGTCATGTCTTTTCAGGTATTCCGTCTTTGCTAGGATTGGACAAGCTGAGACAATATGATCAATGGTTTCTACTTGCTCCAGGCAAATGCGGCATTTATCATCTTGGGAGATTTTGAGAACCGCTTTATCATAATGTCGTGTTCTCAAGGCCTGATCTTGGGCAGCTATTACAAGTGCTTCCGATTCTGGCTTCATTCTTCCCCTTTTAAGCCACATAAATGATTGATCTTTATTGATCTGCACCTTGTCCATTCTTTTTAGGTATTGTCCGTGGAGTGGTTTGTCTCTCCACGATTTCTTTAACATTTTTTGTGTTTCACACTTCATGTTTAGCAGCATCAGAAGTTCAGTGTCTGTGTTATTCGACGTGTCTTGCCTAGTTTTCTTCGCAATGCTTCTAGCTACACTAACAATGCCTCTGTTTCCCATTCTTCGGTCAGATTTCATGACCTGCATCATTAGAGGGTCATCTTGATGGCTGACTACATACTTTCCCATCCCGACAATTGCGTTGTGCCAGGAGGCCTCAATTTGTCTGAGGCCTCTTCCTCCTTCCTTACGTGACACATAAAGTCTATGTATATCAGCTCGAGGGTGGGCAACATGATGCATTGTTAGCAGTTTTCTGGTTTTTCGATCCATGGTGCGAATTTCTTGCTCAGTCCAGTCCACTAGTCCAAAACTGTATTCGGCTACAGGTACCGCCAAACTACCTATTGCAGAAATTTTATTCCTGGAATTCAGAGCGGACTGCAGGACCAGTCTCACTCTCCTATAATACTCCCTACGAATTCTCTCTTTCATTCTGTCATTCGAGATGGTTTCACATTCTTCAATGCCCAGATATTTGTAAGTTTTACCTGGCTCAAGATCTTGAATCACAGTGTGCGTATCAATTTCAATATTCTCAGACGTTGTGAGTTTCCCTCTTTTTAAATTGATTTTTGCACACTTGTCAAGACCAAACTTCATGCAGATGTCATTGCTAAAGTCATTCACGACAGACAGCATTTGGGAGAGAATCGCTTCATTCTTAGCAAACACTTTCAGATCATCCATGTAAAACAAATGTGATACTGGCCTTTCATCACCATGGAGCTTAAAACCAAAGTCAGCTTGCGACAACTGTCTCGATAGTGGGATCAAACTAATGCAAAACAGCAGAGGGGATAGTGAATCTCCTTGAAAAATACCTCTGTTAATCTGAATACTTCTGGTTTCTACTGCTTCCTTTCCGCTGTGGATTAGTAACCTGGTACTCCACGACTTCATACTAGCCTTGCAAAATTCAATAAGTCTAGGATGAAATCGATAGATCTCCAGGGTCTTCAAAATCCAATCGTGTGGTACACTATCAAAGGCCTTTTGGTAGTCAATCCATGCCATGCTCAAATTACGTTTGCGTTTCTTTACATCATTCAAGATGACTTTATTCAGGAGCAAGATTTCCTTACAGCCATAAGAGCCTTTACGACATCCTTTTTGTTCAGCTGGCATTAGATGATTCTTATCTAGATGTCTGTACATTTTGTCAGCTATGGCTGAAGTTATAACTTTGTACAGTACTGGCAGACAAGTAATTGGCCTGTAGTTCTTCGCCAAAGAGCTGTCTCCCGCTTTGGGTAGCAAATACGTGATGCCGCGTGTGAGCCATTCCGGGATTTCCTTTGGGTTTTCAAAAATTTTATTAACAGCCTTTGCTAGATGAGAATGTATTGCTGTTAATTTCTTAATCCAATAAATCTGGATTTTATCAATCCCGGGTGACTTCCAGTTTCCCATGTTCTTAATTGCTTGGAAGAGGTCCTCTTCCGAGAATTGGTGAACATCTTCCACTGTTTCTACAAGTTCATCGGCAGCATCAACTTCAGATTGAAGCCATGATGCGTCTTTGTTGTAGGATCTGCTCTCCTCCCAGATTCCTGCCCAAAACGCTTCGACGTCTTCTTTTGAAGGAGTGACAGCTTTGCCATTCGGTTTTTGAGTCAGATTGC
Organism: Acheta domesticus; assembly: GCA_031308135.1. NCBI lineage: Eukaryota > Metazoa > Arthropoda > Insecta > Orthoptera > Gryllidae > Acheta > Acheta domesticus. Next base: position 52,345 of record JAHLJT010003903.1, on the reverse strand, counting down.
GATAGAATCTCTTCGCGTCTGTTTCAAACAACCGGTTCTGTACACGGAAATCTATTCTACGTTTGTAACGTCTAATTCTTTGAGCCCATGCTTGAATTTTCTCTTTTAGCTTTTCAACTACCATTAGCCTGCTGGTGTCATTTTCAATTTGGTATTTTTGTTCAACATTGAATATTTTTCGTTGAACTTTAGAGGTGTGCATTGATTTAGAAGATGCCTCAGCTAAGAGTGATATTTCGCGCCGGGTGTCGGCTATCCGTTTCCTAATTCTGTTCAACCATGGGGGTACAGAGCTGTTTACTCTGTTTCGCTGTCGGCCGTCGGTGTTCTTGGCTGGCCCCAAAATTATCTGAGATACTAGATATCCAGTTGCATATATGATGTGATTGATTTCAGTAATATCTAGATCTCTGCCTGGGGTCTCCACCACCTCATTTAAGACAGAATTCACTGTTTCTATCAATCTTTTAGCTTTGGCAGTTTCGTATATTCTCCTCAACGGTTCGCGAGATTCAAACGGAAGTTGACTAATTCTTTCTATCTCGCGCCGAAGGAGATTTCGCATTATGTCCTTATCGTGTAATTCATTGCCAGATGAATTTTCACCACTGACGTGTGTTTCACTGGAAAGAGATGAACCTTCCACGGGATCATCATTTTCAAGTTCTACATGTTCGTCATGTGGGTTGTTCGAGCGAAGTACATACTCCGCATTTCTCTCAATGTCAGCAAGTTGTGCTGCTGTGAATTTTCCACTGCTGAGTATGTATCGTCGTTGACTGGCAAGCTTCTTTGAGTCTAGGGTAGGTCTGATATCTGGGTTCCGCTCTCTCCATACCTTGAAAACTTCTATTTCTGAGCCCCCATTTTTCGCTTTTGCATAGTAAAAGCACCACATCACCTCCTTTAATTCATCCCGGGTCCATCTCTGACGATGGCTTCGAGCTACTGCCGGCTCTGGGTCCCTGGGACTAACATCCGTGGGATGGCCAGACGTCGACAAGGTGACATTAGCTCGGTTTCTGAGCAGGTATGGGACATTGGTAGAACAAGGCACGTTAAGGTTCATTACATTGCTTGTTCTATCCATTTTGCTCATTGGTTTCAAGTGAAGATTCGCAGGATGCAAGTTCGAGTTCACAGATCACACTTAACCTTCGGGTTGTTTCCTGCCATCCGTTACTGCGACCCACAGTGGCCTCGGGGCATCCCCCCGCAGGGTCCAGCAAGGGGTCCCTCCGATCGCCAGTCGGCATTACTAAACCCTACGGGATTTTCACTGACTGCTGAAGGCAGCCTCCTTCGCTGGCTAATGCAAGGTTCGGGCCTCCACTCTAATCAGTGGCCTGGTGTGCCAACCCAGTTTCTCTCCTGTACCCTCTATGGGCCGACAACAGGAAGTCCAAAGGTTCATGACCCTTCCCTCTCTACTTACTTCCCACTCTCCTCAAAATGGAGTACTTCTTCGTCTGACCCCTCACCTTCAACCTATTCAGCAAGGGAGGCCCTACCGGTAGCTAGGCTACCACTGACATAGCTTTAAGGCTCATGGGGGTACTCAAGCCCCACCACCAACTGCAAGGTCGTGTACTCCCTAGGTGGAGTTATTATTATTATTATTATTATTATTATTATTATTATTATTATTATTATTATTATTATTACGATTATTATTATCATTATTTAGGGGTATTAAATTCAGGAATTAGTAGTTCTAATGGGGTTTATTCAAGAAACAAAATTTCACAGCATTTTCTTTCTCTTGTTATTCATTCAATTTCTCCATTCATCCGTGTGTGTGAGTTTGATGTTGTAAACTCAACATTTAATCGACAAACACTCTTCTAAGCAAATTTTATTTATTTATTTAATGTCAAAACAGAAAAATTGTTCTGTGAAATGTGGAGGAGAACAATTTGTTGTAGTCTTTGACATGTGAAGGAAACAAACTAGTTATTGTGCTCTGGAGTATTTATTTTTAGAGCTGATTTAAATAAAATAAAACATAATTCATTTTCAGTTGAATCATCTGTATTATTTTTAAATACACGTGATGAAGTAGGCTGTATTTTATAAACTTTTGATTGTCCAAAATATACCAAAGAACACTTTGACACAAAATGTACATTCAACAGACAGTCAGTTTTATTTAACCACAAAACACACACACCTCATTTTGTTACTTGTGACAAGAAGTATTTTCAATTTAATTTATGGAGTTCTTCAGGGAGAAATTTGGATTTGTTGCCTGAATTTTGATTTATGAAGTTTGTGCTCACTGGAATTTGAATAATAGAAGCCAAGTTTCTGTTTGATATCTTTCCCCCAAAATCAATATATTCAGATATTACTTTCTTTCAGGTTATGTGTATAGTGGTGTAAAAAAATTTAAGTAGAGGCGCAGCAAAAAATGCTGATTTTGCAGCAAAAAACTTTGTATTGTAGGTCCGTAATATAGAAAAAAAGAGGATAATTCTTTTTCATATATGTAGTAAATCTACTGCCTCTAGCATGCTGTGTTGTCTGATTCCATGCATTAAATTTGTTGGCTTCGTCCTACAACTGTAATATTGAATATCGAGATGATTTTTTTTAATGAAATCTGTTCTTTAAAGTTAGATCTTTAAATGAGGTTGAGTTCAATTATTTGAAAATATGAGTAGTTTTCATGCAATTTTGCATGAAATTGAAGGTTTTCTCAAAAAGGCTCTAAATTTTTTATTTTATTTTTTAATTAGATAGTGTGAAGTATGCTTATAAATACGTATTAAAAATACTTATAAAAATGCTGATTTGCGTTGAAATCTGTGTTATTAAAATTTTGGAAAAGTTTTAAATAATGTTAGAAAACATGTACTGTTGTAACACCTCTAGTTTTAACTTTGGATAATGAAAATTTTGACCCCAGTATGAAAAGGAATATATTACAACTTTGACGTTGTCAACGTTTTAGATTCTATTGTGTGCTAGATTCTATCATTTAAGGTTCTATTGTGCCATTAATAGTGAAATTTGTTACGTTTCTGATGATCTACATACATTTTTCCTCTTTCCTACATTTGTGTTTCAGACATGCAATACATTGCGTATGAAACATTACTGGTATGAACAACAGCGAGATAATCTCACTAAAGAAGAAGAAGAAGAATATTTTGAACAATGCAATCAACTGAGATTCTATTTACATACTCTGGAAATTAGATTAAAACGCCACAGAGATCTTGTTCCTCAGAAATATGCAGCTCTTGAAGCTTGGCTGGAAAAGGATCCAAGACTGGCATGTTTATATAAGAAAAAATGATAGTATCTTCACAACCCAGAGAAATTGTATACAATCATTATCTACACTCTGAAAATAATATGTCAAGTTATTCATAATGATAATAAAACATTTACAATTTTTTTGAGGGTTTAAAGTAGTTTATACAATACAATAACAATAACTGCTAATTTGCCTACATGCTTTTGAATTTAATTTAAATGGGGGTTCTTGATTTTGGGTGTTGACTTAAATTTACGTTGCATCTACAGTTGGCTGAACAATTCAGTGGGAGCAAAATATGACATAAAACCAAGTAGTACAATTAGAGATAATGTGCTGATCTCCAGGCCCGGAGAATAATATGAGTATGGTGAGTGGCTATACCCACGCGAAAAATTTCGAGTGGGTTTAATACCCTCTCGGAATTTGGGGTAAGAGAAATATTCCATAAATATCAAATTCCAGATATCGAAGTTTCTCGGTATTGCGTCAACTCAAACGTATATGCGCTCTATTTTATTGCAAGATTGGCTCACCAGTATTGCGATTTTACTTGTTTGTAGCGACATGACCGACAAAATCGATTTGCAAAAATTGTTAAATGAGTGTATATAAAAAATGCAAAGTGCAGCGCTGTTTTTTCATTGCAAAAATGAACTTTACTGAAATTTATGAAATAAATGTGATGACAAATAAATGTCATAGCAATTTGATGACAATTTAATGATAAACATGACCATTTGAAAAAATTGTTTCGTTTCCTTCATACATGCTACATTTTCGGGGGGTACGGAGGGGGAGGAGGGATCCCCACTCGGGTTATAATAACACCAATCACCGGCTCTGCGAACGCCATGGAGATAGCGTTGGCCCTGCTGACCTCAAAAAGGTGTCAAAATCACTGCTAACGTTTTGCTCTTCAACGGAACAAAAAGGCACAATTTCTGCCTACATTTAAATCGTGCACAGTAACTGAAAAAAAAAATAAATAATTTGCTTGTTAAGAAAATCGATCTCTTTGCACAGATTTAAGTTTCTCTTAAATATTGTGTTTTGTTTGTGATTTTCAAACAGGTCAATTACTCAAGTCAGACAATTATTTTTCTTTATTTTTACTTTCTCGTATAAGTACGTTTATACGGAGTAATGTAACAAAGTTATCTTATGTTAGCGAGAAACGTCAATTTTTCAACAGAAAATCTCATGTTTTGGGGCCTTGATACAGAAAAGCGGAAAAAAAATCGTAGCGTAGCGTCCACGGATGTGGGTGATGTGTTACATACCCTGACAATATCAGTTATTTTTACTTTAAAATGATTGTAAATTGACCATTTGTTATTTTCATTTTGTATTAACACAATATTTCTTTATATTTCAAACTTCGCGCCGTTGAAGATTCGATTCTTCGCGTGGATGAATCGAATGCAGCCTCGCCTGCGCTGAGAATCAGATGCACAGGCAACCATTACATCCAGCGAGCAAATGAAATAAATCTTATGTTACGAAATTGCACTGTTTTCTTCGGTGTTTGTAAGAGAACAATGTTAATTAATTAGCATAGTAATTTATTTGTGTTATGTTATTTTAATGCATTTAGTAAATATATATTTGTAGCCAATTTCGGTTAGGGATTGAGGTGGTTGAATGCACAAGAGTATGTGACCGAACAATCCACATCCGTGCTGAGGAATGGCGAGTACAACGCGATCCAAGTAAGAGCCTATATAATTATGAAATCGTATTTTGCTGTGCACATAATTATGAAATTGTCTTGTGCTGTGGACACATTAAAAACTAAAAATATGCAGACTAACATTCTCTGAATAGGAAAATATAATTAAAGCCATCTGTCAAAAACCTACTCTCAGTATCATTTCGAACATTACAAACTGTCAGCGACATTTTATTAATAAAATTTGTGATAATGAATCACGGACATGCGGATGTAAAAGTCTTAAAACACTATGTTACTAATCTTTTATGTTCTCAAAAGAAAAAAAAGGGTGGATTTCAATGTTTACGCAGATTTGAATAATATTTACAAGGCTATCAAGACACATAAGTACTCGTACTACTAGTACACTCACATTGCACGTGAGAAACCGTTAAAATGTTCGGAAAATCTAAGAGGATAAAATTTTATTAAATAGCACAGGCTTTGTTGAGCAATACAACAGTGATATAAGGAAAAAACAGGGGAAATTTTACCACACTTCATTCGAGTTGGGTACTTTTTTGGGAGACAAGGGCTTGCATTTCGTGATCATGATAATAGGGGTCATCAAATACAAAAAAATTCATAGAATATATAAATGAAATAATGAAATATGATTCAACTCTCAAGGGTGATATGGAAAATTCCGCCATTTCATGCAACCCCAGATTTCAAGTGTGAGCATGGTAATGTCTCGTCTGCAAGTTGAAGATCATTGCTTTCCATTTTATAAATTACGCTCATTCTAATGAGTCCGAAATGAAATGGGGCAATTTTTAAAATAGGGAATAAGGAACATTTAAGAGTTTTAAATTATTTTCTCATTTCTCGAGTTACATACCCTAAGGCCCGCAACAGACTACGCCGAGGAATGTGTTTCCAGAAATGTGCGACGAGAAATGTGGAAAATCGAAACAAGGGACCCTTATGGACCCCCACACACCTGAAAGAGTTTCCTCGTTCGCCTCTGCGGAGGCGAAAGAGTTCCTCGCTCGAGTCGGTCGTCGAGCGAGTTTTCTCGGACACATTTCTACTCTTTCACTTGTTATACGACATTTGGGCGTTCGCTTCCGCAGGAAAACACCAAACAGTGCAAGAACTGAGTGAGGTTGTAACGTTTGGCAGTAAAAGATGCGATAACCTACCAGTTTTTTAATTGTTTTCTTGAATTTTCTCTTCAAACGGAAATGAACACGTAAAAACTTGTATGGAAGATATTATTTGTGTGAAATCCGCTCATAATGAGTAATATAAAAATAAAAATTTGAAGCAAGAAACTTAAAAGGGTATTTTGAAAGAATTGAATTAATTTATTACTTTTCTTAATTGGTATTTATGAATGAATTTATTAATTGTGAATTTTATTATGAATTATTTTATCATTATCTATTCATTCTTCAACCAACAAATATAGTAAACCAGAGCGTGGTAGAGATTACGGAGTTCAAGAAAATTTGCTGATGTACAACTTCTCCCTTATACGTCACTTAACTTCTTGTTTTTTAACATTAAATAATGATTTGTATGCAATGTAGTAGTGTGTTTCTCTCTAGGTAATTCGAACTCGTTAAGCAAATGGTTTACGATTATTGTAACAAAACAAGGATATCACGAGTAAAAATTGCATAAGAGCATTTAATAAAACAAGAAATGGGACTCAGATGATCTCATAGCTAAAACTGCTGCCATCACTCTCGGCTTGTGACACATAAAGGCATTTCGAGACATCGAATAACCTCTTTGTAGTGTGTGGACGCAGCCTCGCCGGCTTATTTCCACATTTCTCGTCGCACATTTCTCGCAACGCATTCCTCGGTGTAGTCTGTTGCGGGCCTAAGAGTCCCTTGTTTCGATTTTCCACATTTCTGGAAACACATTCCTCGGCGTAGTCTGTTGCGGGCCTAAGCCAAAAATCACGCTACGCCACTGACTAACACTCTATCACTTTGAAGGTCCTTGATGTCGAATTTCAATACTAGCGCCTAAATTATTTGCAGGATTTTCTCCAAAATTAACATTCAGCGGTCGATCTGATCCCACTCGAAGCTCTGCGACCTTTGAGAAACATTCTTTAAAATTTGGGGATAATTTACATGAAGCCCCTAGTACACATTCAAAAATGTTCACAAAAATGGCTCCAAATATTTTTTTAATTTTTTTGTAAGAATAGAGTGAAAAACGAAGATGAGATAGGTCCGACTTTCACTGTTAACTTTGAATTTCGAAAAGTACAAAAGTTTGAATTTTTTCGGTGTCTTCCAACAGCTACAATATTAAAGATAGCTATTTTTTTCAAACGATATTTGTTCTCCGTAATTTATTCTTTCATTAACGACATGCCCGTTTTTTGTTTAAACAATATAAAATATAAACATAAATGTCTCAAATTTTATCCTTAAACTTTTGGTAGGGATAGTGCTAAATGAAACGTACTATGATGTGATAAACTCTACTACAAAGAATACATTGTATGATATATTCTTTTGTTTTTTCAGAGATTACACAAATGTAATTTTTTTTAAATATACCTCTCACGCAAGCTGTTAATATTTACATTACCATTCTAAACATTATTGCATTTGTGAGTAGAAGTGCTTCAAATGAGTTCCAATTAAGTTTTTCAATACCCCAAAAGTTTTCTGTGAAAAAAGTTTCAAATTTCGCGTTTACAGTAATGATTAAACGACATTTTCTGAAAAACGGCTCAAATATTTTCAAAAAAATTTCCTTAAAACAGGAGGTTTGACTCTTCTGCAATATTTGTCTAAAGTCATATTTCAGATCTACGGATAAGGGTCAGAGAAGTTGAGAAATTGTGAAAAAATGTTCTTTGGGCGGCGATGGTACATATAGTTGGGAAGCTATGGGGCAAAACCGAAAAGCTGGCCCATGTCGGACGTACTAGCACCTTTGGTGAAGCCTCAGAGGCTTCCCCCACCCTGCGGCAGCTGAAATTTCCCCTCTCGGCGATAAGGAAGCGCGGAGACGACAAGGAGAGGCGACCATACTCTCTGGAGGCGACTGCGAGACGCAGCGATCCCACTGGCCGTCACTCGTCATCACTGACCTCACCATCAGAAGAGGAACTCGCGCTGCCAGAAGTGTCCAAAGAAATGACAATGTGTTGGCCCATCACATTATCCTATAACTGAAACACTTTTCAAGACACCGCTTATTTTGTGTTGATCTTTTGGACAACCCCTTCTGTAGAAACACGCAAGCTGCCTTTCGTCTCATCCTTCTCACTCATCAGTTTGTTATCGCCAAGCCTACAGTGTTGAATTACCGCGCTACCCACGAGGGGAAGTCAGGGAGGGAGCTATACTGCGATTTTCGTAACTTTGTCCCTGACAGAAATCAGCTGTTTCGCTGCCATCCAATCAGAAGCTTAATTTCGCGATAGTGACGTCACTGTGGTGATGTTCAAGCTCTCTATTGGATGAAACCGTGAACAGCTGATTTCTGTCAGGGACATAGTTACGAAAATCGCAGTATATGTTGTGACACAGAGCGCAGGCAGGCGGGTTTGTAGCTTTGGGAGGGGGAGGCCACGTTCGGGCATGCGCAATGGAAGTTTTTTTGACTCGGGGAGACCTCTAGTACAAAGAAGTCCTGTGTCATTCTGAAACACCACTAAAAAAAGTTTCTTCCTCATATACATAAGAATACACAGAGTAATAAGGTGACCAGTATTAGTCGGGACAGTCCCTTTTTTTTGAGTCCATCATGTCCCGTATTTTTTTAAGGAAAAGGGGACGCCAAAATGTCACACTTTTGGAACAATGACTAGGCATAAAGTACCACCAACAATTTTAAATTTATCGTAATATATTCCGTTAGATTTGCATTAGTTTATAAGAAATTATACGCGAGTATACTTCGGTTTTTCTTTCTTGGCGCACGGGGGTGTGTCAATAAAATGGAATATCTCACAGTATTTCGCGTCGTTCTTAATTGTGCCGCTAGGAGTCGCATAATTGCGACTGTATCGAGCAGTGCTGACGATCATGCGGCTCCTGGCGGCACAATGGAGAACGACGCGAAATACCGTGAGATATTCCATTTTATTGGCACACCCACGTGCGCCAAGGAAGAAAAAACGAAGTATAGATCGTATGCTCCTGTATTATACCCCGTAACAAGTGTTATTATTGTAGTACATTCTATGGCTTGTTGTGTTGACATCTATTGTGATCAAGAAGGGAAAGATTCAGTGGTGGTTCCAGGAAGGGAAAATAAGTGAAGCGTCATTTGAGCTTATATATGCTTTATCGCTACCGATAAAGCATTATACATTTTTAAGAGAAACTTAATTTTGCGAAACAACATTCTTGGGACGTCTCCGGTATTTAGCATCCAACGCCCTCTGGAAAACAAAATCAAGATGGCATCATTTGTGCCGTAAAATGCTCAATTGTGAACGGTTTATTGTAACAGAAATGGTCGTTTTTAATGCTGGTAAAAAATTGCTGATGTTTTGTTTTTATTCGTTTTATTCATTTCCATTGTAATTTAAAAAACGTAGTTTACTATAGTGCATGACGTGGCTTCTTGTTATGAGCATGTGTGCCGTTTTGACCATTTTTTTAGTCAAGAAAAAGTCACAATGTCCCGTTTTTACTTTCCCGTATACGTACGTATACACGGAATAATATACGCAGTATAGGGAAAATTATGTAATGCTGCGCGAAAAAATGGCCAATTTTCGGCGGAAAAAAATTAATTGCCGGGCCGTGAAAACGAATAAGTGGATAAAACCAGTTGATAAATTAAGAAAAAAAATCCTCTAACACGTGGTGTAGCCAGAAACCCTGTTTTCAAGATCCTTGATACCGAAAACCCAATTGAAAGGAAAACGTCCGTCTGTCCGTCCGTCCGTCCGTCCGTCCGTCCGTCTGTGAACACTGCTAGCGCCTAAACCATACGTACGATTTCTTCCAAAATGGATATTCCCCGGTCGATCTGATTCTAGTCGAAGCTTTGAGATTTTGAAAAAGATTCTTCAAAATTTGGGGTACTTTATATGCAGCCCCCCGGGGATTTTCAAAATTTTCTCAAAAACGGCTCCAATTTTTTTAAGATTTCTTGTATGAATAGAGTAAAATACACTTTTTAACATGGCTTAGGTCCGATTTTCACGTACAGCTCTGAATTTTCGAAAATTGTGAAAGTTTGACTTTTTTTCGGCGTCTTTCTCCAACTACAAAATTGAAGATAGAGATTTTTTCTTCAAATAAAATGTGTTCTCCAAAGTGAGTTCTTTGTTTAAGGCCATGTACAATCTTTTGAAAAGTGTAGTATTTTTCGCGCAATATTGCGTGCAATATGTGCAATTTTAAAAAATTACAGAAACAAGATTTTCTCAAAAACGGCTCCAAATTTTTTCTTTAAACTTTTGATAAGGATAGTGGTAAATGTACTCTATCAATGACATAAAAGCCATTTTGGTCTATCGGTTGTTTTTTTTCAAAAATTACAAAAATGGAATTTTTTTTACTTGTCTCTCACGTCGTTAATATTTACATTATCGGCGATTTTTTCACATTATTATTTTTAAGATTATACATGCTTTAAATAATGTCAAGTAAAGTTTCTTGAAAACACTACCGTTTTCTGTGAAAAGTAGCTCAAAGTTCGGCATTTTCAGAAATGCTCAAACGCCATTTTCTCGTATATGGCTGCAAATTTTTTCTTGAAACTTTTGTAACGGATAATGCTAATTACACTCTTTAGTATAGCGTAAAGTTTATTTTGAGTTATTTTTTATTTTTTTCAAAAATTACATAATTGTAATTTTTCGAAAGCTCTCTCACATCTTTAATATGCACATTACCAGCAATTTGTAAAGATTATTATATTTGTGAGTGTAAGTGCTTCAAATAACTTCAAATAAAGTATTTTGAAAACTCAATCATTTTCTGTGAAAATGAGCATCACATTTCGCATTTTTAGTAGCGCTAAAACGTCATTTTCTCTTGAACGGCACCAGTGGCGTAGCGTGTCTCCTGCATTTGGGGATGCTCAACAATAATGCGAACTGAAGACATCGTGATTCTTAATGTTCTCTAGAATCTAGGTTATTGAAACAAATGTTACACTGCTTCAACAGATTTATGTCAGGAGACTTCTTGAAAGCAAATTATGAAATAGCTCCGCTTTAGTTCTCACGCGCGATTGACAATAAGATCACTTATGAATTGATATATTTCGAACCAAAATAAAATTTAATATATTTAAGTCAGAATTCAACTTCTTAGATATTACTTGAGAAATAGTAGGCAAGCACAATATCTACTATTTGTGCTCATTACCAAGCACGGAATCACGAGTGAGAAAGAAAAATATTTCTCTGACAACCTCAAGTGTGCTGCGCTCTCGTGCTCAAACGAGCAACTTGCTCTCATATGCCTTTCTCACCAGCAGTATGCTGCCCATATGCTAGCTTTTCGGGACTCGACAATCCTATGGCAGTGGTGAAGAGGGGAGGGGAGAACCTCGCCGTCTGCGCATGCGTCATTGCTCATCGCAATCTCGCGGCAGACGCTAGAAGCATTTGAGCGTCCAAGCAATCAGAGGCCAGCTTGTATAAACGCGCGGAATTCAATCATAGGAAATCACTACAAAATAATACAAAACTTGTTTCGCTGAATGTGTTTCACTTATTTGGAAGATTATCAATACAATATTTAGGCTTCTTTGATTAATATTTCACGTGGGGATGCTCAGCATCTTAGCGTCCCCTGACGCTACGCCACTGAACGGCACATCTTTTTTAAAAGAAAATTGCCATTTATGACTAGGGTTTATTGTTCTTTAATATTCTAAAATTAATGTTTCCGTTGTACCAATTGGAAACCGAAAAAATTAAGAAAATTACAAAAAATGTAGTACTTTTGGCGGTGATAAATGACAGCTGGTAAGAAAGAGTTTGGGGCAATTCCGAATAGCTAACGAAGACCCAAGGAAATAGAGAAAAGATAACTCAAAATTGCGCATTTTCAGAACCACCCAATGTAGCACCACGGTGTAAGATACATCTTACACCGTGAGTAGCACTTTCATTATGAACTAATCCAAATATTGAATCCGTGTATATTGACCAGTTTATAACTGGCACAAAGCCTTCGTATTTTAACGAAGGCTTTGATTGCCATCATTGCCCAGATTTATCTGTCAAGTATCATCAGATGTGTAGTGTTGTTTTATAGTATCATCATGGATGAATATTACCATATGTTGTTGTATGGTATCACCCTGGAAGAAGACTTGTTACAGACTGGTAATCACACACACTTGTACATGGTAACCACTTCTAATACATCAAACATTCTATAATACTAAAGTTATGCGTGTTATAGCTAAGCTGCGGATTTATAGGCACGAACAACTGTAAAAATAGGCAGGTAAAATAGACATTTAAAAACGTAAAATAGGCATTAAAAACGTAGTCATTTAAATAGGCACTAAACATTTTTCTTATCCTTATTTATGTTCCTGTGTATAAAGTTTCTGAAGAAAATGTAATACCTTATCTTCATGGAATGTTTGCTTTCATCATTATTCTGGCAAATCCTTGTAGAAATTCTTTCGTGTCAAGTAAATTTGGACAAAAAGAGGTGAATCGCAATCGCTACCTTTTAGATTTCATTAAATCCATGCTGATGCTACATATATCTTTTTTCTCACCTTTAATTGAAATATAATTGAAAACATTGTATGATTTTTTTATATCGTCATGCATAACACAAATGTACAATAACTAGTAGTGCTACAACAGTACATCTTTTCTCGCATTATTTGTAAAAATATTTCAAAATTTGCAATTTTGAAAAATTCAGAGACGTGAACGAAAATGAGACATGCGCCATTCTTTTAAGTGACCCTTGTTGTATTCAGGAAAACATGGAAGAATATAGTAGCGGTTTTTGAGATTTTTGTAACTTGCATTAATGTCAAGCAGAAATTACGCAAAAAAGTAGTTATTTTAAATTTATGAATAATGAATAAGCCTTACTAAAGTTTCACCATGGATTAACACATCCATGATTTCATGGATTAAATCATCCATGATTTCACTTGCAAGTTTACACAAGATCTATATTTTTGCTGCACATCCAGATTGAATTTAAAATGGAATTCGCGGCACAAAGTTCGCCACACGACTTTCGTTTTGATAAGCAAATCATTAAAGTTTTTATTTCGTAGATTGGACACTCCTTGGAGCCATTTAATACTCTTTATTCCTTGGTTTGCTTTCTCTTTGCCATGTTACGTGATCACGTGATCGCTTCGTTATCGATCGTCCATTTTGGGTGCTTGAGTTGAAGTGTGTGTTTGGTGAAGCATAGCGGAGTATTATCTTGCTTACTTAAAAGCAAATTAACGTAAATCGTTGCAGACAAAATGGGTTTCCAAAATATTTGGTATTCTCACCCAAGGAAGTACGGGCAAGGTTCCAGGTCATGGTAAGTGTTCTAAGGGAATCGAAACCACGTGCGTAAGTACGTGCCATTCTCGCATCCTGTATGTAATTGATCCGAGACATTTTCCGAACAGATTGATATATTGACGTTCCAATGTACCTATATAGTTCAATACTTAAGCGGTTGGACCTTGTTACCTTATTAATGTATATGTTATAGTTCTGTGAACTAGTGACAGGTGGGTTGATCGTTTTACGAAGGGTATTTGTTCGGTGGCACTGCAGTGAACCTTGTTTTTAACAGCTTACGAAAAGAAAGTATCGTTACTTTTTCAGTATAAAATCTTGGGCAGCATTTTGTTTACTCATGAATTTTGGATAAGTGATATTAATTGTATGCTTTTTTTTATATTAGAAATGATATTATTTAAAATTATTTCAACATGTATTTTTTTCCAAATCCAGAATCCTACAATGTGGGTGGTAGTTACATGAAATTAAATTTTCAGGTCATTTTACTGGCTCGAGTTGTTTTAATATTTTCTGTTGTGGTGCGTTTCTGTAGAATTTGAATTTCTGTATTTTTATTTTTGCTTCGATGGGGACATTTTTTAATAATGAGGAATGTTCTGATTGCATTTTGTAATACTCCTAATACAAATTTAAACGCCTTCCCTTGGTCATTGGAATGTTCTATGGAAGCAATGTTATTTTCATTCTATACTCATACCATAGTCTGTGTGTGCTGGAGTTTGTAGGTCTATGAAGTACTCTTCCTGCTTCTGCTTGTTGAATACCTGTTGCAATTTTTTTGTAAGGGTAGTTGATATTTTCCAACGTTGTGTTTTTTGCAACTATGAGGGTGCTTTTTGTAAGTGGCTATGAGTTGAACTACCTTACACGTATTATTAGAACATATTTAATATTCTTGAATCAGGAATGGCATCTTCCTTGCAATTAACCCTTTGCACTTGCAGGGCATGTGTGACATGCCATCCATGAATGCACTCTGCGGTCAGAGGTTTATGAGCACTTAGAGGTCCTACAATTCGTAAGGCATGTCTAAGATTAAAATGAACACAGCTCAAAGTCTATACTCTGCATTGTTCCAATTCCAGCTTGTACTCACATTAATGTGTCAACATTGTTTAAAAATAGAATAGTAGCAGAGATAGATTCAACAATGAGAACTTTATTTTACTTACCACGAAAATACATGGGCATCTGTGATATGCCCAAAGAATTAATTAGGGATTTTGGTGTGGCATCTGAGCCATGCCCTATGAGTTGTATGACATGTCACATTATATACTGATAAGAGCTGGTAGCTATTATTCTCGTGGCATCTCTGACATGCTGTACGAGCTGTAGGATTTTGTTCTATGCTTAAGAGTGCAAATGGTTAATGTAAGAATATAAAATGTAATTTATCTATCTTTTATGCTTTGAATTTTGTGCTGTTGATTTGACAGTTCTAAAGGCTCAGTTACATCTTGTCAGTTTTGAGATTAACCTCCAATGTGAAAGTTAGTACATCAAATTGATAATGTTGTAGTTGTGATTTGTCTTGCACTAGCATCAAGTGCACACGTTTTCATTTTACAGTAGAGGATAAGTAGTTACTAGTTTTGAAACTTACGAAGAGGTGTTATTCATGCCACCAAATAATTCCTGAAGATGTTTGATTTGCAGGATTCTTCAGTGTAAATTGTTTTTTGAATAAGCCAGTATTATATATATAGGAAGTTGGGTCAATTTCCCTTCAGTCATGCTTAGAAGCTTGTCAGATTAAATAGATTTTACATCAGGTGGAAGTTCATAAACGTAAAACGTGAGTGGATACCTTGATCTGAACTCCTGAATGACAGGTGGTTTAGCTTTTGGCCAGTTACCGTATTTTTGACGGACAAAAGATGCATATGTTATAAATTAATTACTAACTGAAATGTGCATTGTACAAGACTGAATCATTTAAATTGATAAATATATTGTTTATTTGCATAATTGAAATCTTTGAAAGAGATATATACAAAATATATAATTTACAAATTCATTGACACATTTGTTTGAACTTTTCAGTTCGTGTAGTATATTTAAAGTGTTTGAAATTGTTGCCCGTCTCTTATTTTGATTGAATGGTTAATTCTCTTTGCAGCCGAGCGTGTGCTAATGGCCATGGTTTGATCCGAAAGTATGGCTTGAACATCTGCCGCCAATGTTTCAGAGAGTATTCTCATGATATTGGATTTAAAAAGGTAGTATTGAGTGTATTCATTCAGTTCCTGTTCTAATGAAATGTTCTGCAACTCTTATTGAGATAAATTTTTGTTTCTAGCTCGACTGATTCTTCATTGGTGTTCACTGCAGCTGCTTGAGCATCAGGAATCTTCAAATATGTAAATTATTATGTTGCAATTGTTTAACCGGATCCAATTCTCTGAAAATAAATTTTAATATTTCAACATACTTTTTCTGTTTTGGATATTTTCATTATTTATAGTCAACATACTAACCTGTGTAACTTGTGCTAAAAGTGCTAACATGGACTTTTTGGCTGGGCGACACACCTTTTTCTCCTTCTCTTGACAACAAATATTAGGAAAACAGTCGAGAATATTTCGACAAGGTTTTGGAAATAGGTCAAAGAGAGGTGGTGGTGGTGGAGTACATTGGAAGTATGCAACCATGCCTTTCAGAGCTGGAAAATAAACCCATTCCTTAAAATTTTTTTTTTTAAATGTATGTTTTATATTTTCAATGGTAACGTTTTGTGGATATTGATAAATATTTACTATACTCAAATACAGGAACTTCTGTGGAAGATATATTATTAAATGTGGAGGAAGTTAAAAGAAAAGAAAGAAAAACAGAGCAAGGATAAAACTTACGTTCAAGGCGTGGTGTTTCTTCCCATTTGGGTAAAGGTGTTCGACAATAGTTTTCATGGCCATCAGGACAACATATTCTTGGCCAACATTCTCGATCATGAGTGCAATTTTTTATAGGCAAAGTTTCTGGTATGGGATTTGCTGGGCACTCTCTTGTGTATGTTCCTAAGAAAGCTAGGAAATACAATAAACACCAATATGGTTGATGTTTGTTTCTCTCATGTATATTATTTTGTAGTACTTACAGTACTTTGCCTCCTTTTATTGAATTTATTTGAGCTATATGTAATTTAGAAAATGAAGGCTGTTAATGTGAAAGTATATTTAACACATTGTTATTTTGTAGGAACCATCCACTTGCAATGACTATAATATATAAAGTATATTTAATACATTGCTATTTTGGAGGAACTACCTCTTCATGAAAGAATCTTTCTTAATGCGTAATGTAGGAGAGAACTGGGTATGCAGAAAAATCATGATGTTTAGTTTATGGCTAGAGTGACTTGGCACAACTAGCAAGAGGTGTTCCTCGGAACTTCTCAAGCTTAATTTCAGATTTGATTTTAATTTAAGATTCACAACCTACTGGTTTGTCCTTTTCATTTTGAACAAGCTTTGTTAGTTTACTAATTAACAAAGCTTGTTCAAAATGAAAAGGACATTCAGCAGTTTGGTACTATCCTTATGAAAGGAATGTCTGGCTTAGGAATTCCTTATGTTTAGAAATGTTTATTAGAGGTGTTACTCCCTAAATTTCAAGTTTATCTTAATATTGCAAATTAGTTTCAAAATTTTGCATTTTTTAAGATGAAAAGGTATTTCATTTACACCTATTGTAAACTAGACTAATATTGCAAATGTAGACGATATATTTGTCATGCAACAAACACATTTTTTTTTGCTAAAAGTTTTGTGCTAATTCTATTGAAGTTCCTCTTTTGTAGTTCTGTATTAGCTTTTTTATTCAACTAGTTTCATCACCCACTTGCAAAACAATTTCTTTTAGTCTTACGTGTGTGAGTAGGAACTGGTTTAGGTTTTGGCACTCCCTTCAGGCATCGTTGTTTCCCATCAACTGTGCAGCATTGTTCACCCAGTATTTTGCAATCTGCATCTGTTTTGCAGGGCAGAGTGAAGATGGGGCGGTTTACTGTTGATATTGGACATATTAATCCATTTGAGTTCTCTTCTGAAATCAAGGATTGTGAATTATTAATAAATTTCATTTAAGTAATATTTATGAAAAAGTTAATTAATAAGGTTTTAATGTAACACACTGTAAATAGATTTTTGAAACCTAGTTAGATGACAGGTTTGTGGAAAATGGGGAAATTGTGCTACAGATATGAAACAGGGAAGATACAGCGAAATGGCTGATAACATAAAACAATGAATATTTGACTTGAGCCTGATCTACATGTCGGAAAGAAAGAATAAGGTATTGATGCTGTAAATAGTAGGAAGATAAACGGTCATTTAAAAAACTGTCAGAAACCTCATACAATAACTTCTTGTGAACCGAACATCACCAATAAGTAACAGAAAAACACATGAAGCAATGAAGAAGGTATTAGTATTTTATATAATTATTCAATTGCTACCCTATCTTCTTGCATTGTGTTGTAAGGTCTGAATTCTTGTGGTATTTGGCTGAAATTCAAGTCAGTGTATCAATTAGTATTTAACATAAAACAGCAAGTAAAAATATACATCATATCTGTCACATTACCAATTATCTGTTTACACTTCCAACTAGTTTCCATTGTGATTGTATCTGTGAACATTTTTTCCATCCAAAGAAAATTGAGTTTGAATTGTTGAATTTTTAAGGTCTCTTCAAAGTGGTGGAACAAGTAGAAGTAATAACCTGTTACTACATGTCATATTTTATTAACTCAAAGGGATGTTAATAGTAGAAATATTTAAAAGTATAGATTTCTGAGAAGATTTGAAGTAAAAGAGTCTAAACTGAAAATGGTGATTCAATATCAATTCTGAGTCGAGATGCTCTGGTCCGATTAAAATAAGTTGGTGATTGACAGTTGCGGTTGGAAAGAAATGAGATTGACAGGTTGCGTACCTCTGAGCATGTGTTCCTGGAACATGAAAATAAACACTTGAAATAAATACTTATTAAAGTAACCAAATCATACTCATATTGTATGAAGCTATAGCTTCAGAAGCACAAATGCTAATCACCAACTTATTTTAATCAGACTGTATGTAATAAGAGTGTTGGGTCATCCATGAATACAAATTTGTGAGGCACAGTGGAATAGGTGTACTGCCCTCCAAGAAATAATTTGGAGTAATCTGCCTGGAGTTCAGGATTGACCCTTGATTTCAATACCTAAATATTAAAACAGTGGTGCTACATAAAATTACAAATTGATAAGTGTATGAAGGGCTGTGTGAATGGGATCGATAGTGTATTGGGCACCATGGTGTAGAAATTCTCTTGATTTAGCACCTCTTTGTGCTTAGGGTTGCCAGCCGTTGTGATTGTGAGGATTGTCCCTTCTGTATTATTGATGTCCTGCTTGCTTACATGTGGTGGGTTGCCGAATTTGCATTGAAGTATGTTTCAAAGTGTTCATAGTATTTCTGTAAAGAAAAAATACTGCAACAAGTAGTTTTCTCATTAATATTAAAACGTCCAGCGGTATTGATTTCTACTCTTCTTTTGTAACTTTTATTTTCATGGGCAAGAATTTGCAATTTCGACTTTTCATTATTTTTGTTAATGTACAGTGTACTAAAAATTGAAGTGCCTAAAACATATTTTGTAAAAAATTATTGAATATCACCGAGAAGTCCCAGGTGGTGTCATTTCATCTCCTAGTATTGTGGCCCATCATTTCGCTCCTGAATTATTAATTTCAATGCATAAAATTTTCAAATGTATCTCCCAATAGTTCATACATGTTCTGATTCATATTGCATACCTTCCTTCCAAGTTTTGTGGCCTTGTACTATACATGTGAATTGAGGAATCGTAGCTGTACAGCCCTAAAGTTTGTAAAAGCAAATTATTTTTACATGAGAGAGTATTAAATAAGTGGTGGAACAAGTAGAAGTTGTAACCTGTTACTACATGTCATATTTTATTGACTCAAAGGGATGTTAATTGTAGAAATAATATTTAGAAGTATAGATTTCTGAGAAGATTTGAAGTAAAAGTGTCTAAACTGAAAACCGTGATTCAACATCAATTCTGAGTCTGATCTTCCAATCATCATGGAAAAGCAAAATGTTGGTTTAAAAGAGAACTTTCAAAAATAGGATGGCATTTCAAATGCCAAATGGTGATGATATGGTACTTATAGTTTTTTCAGAGTCTGTCTCCTTTCATGTTTTTCATATTGAGATTTGAGAAGAAATCAACCTGCTCAATGTATACTGGTTAATCGGAAAAATTAGTTTACTTTAGTTGGAGGTGTCATACAGTAAAACTTGCTCAGTGCGAAGCGTGTATAATGAAGTAATCGGTCTAATGTGAACATAAATCCCGGTCCTGACGAACATATATTCTACAGTATTACATTGCATAATGCGGAATCTTGTCTTACATGTAAAAAGGTACTGGTCTCTTGAGATTCCACATTGAGCAGGTTTTCCTATATTTACAAAGTAGGAATTTTGAGTTGAAGGAATAGCTGATGTTCAGGTATTTCCCCTTCCAAATGACGTTTAGGGCCCTTTCCTTCAATGTGCACAGTTTATGATATCAATACAGCTTACAATTGGATTTTATGGTGGATGATCACCAAAATGAGTGTACTGGTGATTTTCCACATAATGGGAATATTGGGAAAGTATTGTGGAAGACAAGCGTAAGGATATGTGTATATTGAATAGACATAATATTATAAAAGTGTGTTTGAAACTACAGTCTATACAGATCATCAGTGTTTTCGATCTTGCATATTAGATTAGATTTATTATTAATTTTGCAATTACGTATCATTACGTGGTGGCAGAATATCTTATCATAACATGCATTAAGCTTACATTGACTAACAATAAATTACAAGAGAGTGGTTAATTAAAAAACAAACAATAATTAAGAACAATAGTACATAATTTCACAGTGCAAGCCTTAATCCAATTCATTTTACTCCACTTCATTTCACCTCACAACAGTTAACTGTGATGAATTTCTTTCCCTCCACTACTCAACACTGCACTGCACTACACTAATAGAAATAAAATAATAAAAATGACAATACTACTACAGCTACTACTAATAATAACAATTAAACAAATTAATAGAAAGTACTACTAATTTAACAGTAGAAACTTAACAATAATACAATGACCTAAAATATAGATCAATAGCTAGGGAACTAATATATTTTTAAATTTTCTCAAGCTTTGAGGAAAAGGGTCAAAGATCGTCGCAGGCAAACTTTTCCAGTCTCTAATAGTTCTGTTTGTGAATGAAAATTTCCCAACGTCTGTTTTCTGCATTCTTGTCTTAATTTTGTGCTTGTGATCCGCTCTATCGAAGTGTGTAGGTTTTCCTAATTTAACGATTAATTCCACCCCAAGCAGTATAGCCTATGTATGTAGCACAGAATCGCAACTTAATCTGCCTTTTTTTGTGACGCCCATGCTCTATTTTTTGTACCCTTGAAAGTGAATTTTGATGCTGTGTGTTGGAGCATTCTAGATAATTTGTGTAATTTGTCTGTGTCTTGCTGCTAAATATCTACGTCCTCCTGTGGTTTGATAACCCAGTAGATGATATAGTCATCAGCAAAGAGTATTACATTTGAAGCTAAATGTTTTCACAAAGGCGAACATATAGACATATATATACTGTATAAGGTAAGGTGAGGTAAAGTGAGTAATGTCAAAAGTAAATACAAGAACCAAAAAGGGTCATTTGAAAAACATGATTAATGGATTTCAAAATTCCTGTGTTACACCCGTTAAATTTCTACCTAAATGAAACACAAATGTGTCAATGAATTGTCAAGGAAAGTGTTACAGTTGCGAGACAGTGACATATGGTCCAAAGGAAAGGTAATTTTGTTCTATATTAAAATGATTATATTTAAAGTTAAGTATTTTAACCATTATATATTCTTTTTAATACAACAATATTATTTATACAGTAAAGCTTGCTCAATGCAGATCCTTGAGGGACAAATATTTTTTTTCTATATTACACAAGTTTCTGCATTATACAATATAATACAGTATAGCTTATGTTTGGCAGGATCACAATTCTTGTGCACATTAGACGAATTTCTGCATTATGTACTTTCCGCAAGTTTGACTGTACAAACATTTTTATTTTTAATATTCTTATGTCTTCCACCTGCACTTTTGTGTCAACGTTCCTATTACTTAAGCCCTGTAGAGCTATAATGGCAATAATTGTTTAACATGTATTGAAACAATGGGATAGTTACTCTTCTACCATAAATTATATTATTTATAATAGTGTGATTGAGGTGCTGACAAATATTTTTGCAGTATCACTTCTCTAGAAATATTTCAGGTCCGGAGTCACCATGACTCACCTGGATGTTGAAGGGAATACTCCTTCGCCAGGTGCATTGATGTTATAAGATTACTACATCTTTTCAGAAAGTATTTCATAAAAAGCAAAGTTATTGTTTTTGTAAATTGCACAGTTAATGTTTTTAGTGAAATGTGTTTTCAGTGTTTACTTGTAGTTTTTCTTTAATTGAATACAATTGTATCTACCATTTATAAAGTGATATCCCTTGCTTGAAGTGTTCTGCCTTTTGACTTCAAAATGGCTAACTTATTCCTATTCCAGATAGCCATTGGATCCAACATTTTGTATGTTCATATTTTTACTTCGTATCTAATGTTACAAACCCAAATATATCAAAATATTATTTTTGCTAGTAAATATATTTATTTTTACTTGATTAATAAAATATGATTGGGTAATAATCGGTCATCTTTTCGACTGATACTAACACTCCTCTTATAAAATACATTAAATTTTTTAATATTTAAACTAAACATTGAAAATTTTCTTGGGAACATTTGGAAATTTTTTCGGAGATTTAAACATCTATAGCAAATAATTTTACATTTTGAAAATATTTTTCTGAATTTTTTAAATTTCTTTTTTAAAAAAGATTGTGTAAAAAAAATTTGGACAGTGAACAAATTTCATAGCATAAAGCCAGAAAAACATCTGAATTGAACTGCTAAGTTTTTTAGTTTTGTAGAAGAGCGGAGAAGGATATGAGTTGGAAAAGAGGTGAAAAATTCTTCTTTTAGGCCAGAAGTGTTGTAAAAAAATTGTTTTACTTTCCTTTTTGAGGTATTTATTACGATCTTACCTGGATATGTAGATGCTGGAGGACAGAAAACGGGAAACAGGGAAAATACAAAGAAAACCCAGGGAAAACAGGTTCAAGTGACCAGTGCGCTCTGTGAACTTCCAAGAAGAAATTCTTAGCAGATTTACTTACTTCAGAAGTTGAGTTTTAAATATTCTTGCAACATTTTTCCACAATTGGTAGAGGTTAACTTACAAAAATGTTACGTTTGCCTTGGTTTCATTAAAAATATACCAGTTTGACATTTCCGGCTCGATACAAGAAATCTTCTGTAGCGATACTTCTCAATTTAATTCTTCCTAACTAATTTCTTTCTTTAAATTTCAGTTCTACGTAATATTGAAATTGGCCTTATAATAGAAGTGGGGCTTAGGATATTACTTGCGCCCAATGAGAATTAAGATTATTAAACTGAATATGGTCCCAGATAGTTTGTTTTCACCCTCAAAAATATTACTATTTCAATTCTTTTATTAAAATTTTGTGAATACATTTCCATGACTGCATGAGATGGGGGCCGTCCATTTATTACGTAACGCAGTACGCCCTCCCCCTCTGTAACGCACCCGTAACGCGCGTTTTAACCCCTCTAAATAAATACGTAACGCGACAATATCCTCGCCCTTGCGAATGCAAGTGAAAATAAATAATGGCACAGTAAAAATGTTTATTGATTTTACATGTGTTCTATATTATAGTAATGTAATATAGAATCACTGTAATATTCTATATTAAAGTACAAATTAGTTGGCGATGCTGACTGCACCTGACAATAAAATTGGAACAAGTGGTGAGTCAAGGAGGGACGAATAGGGAAGATAATTTTTGGTCACAAGCAATGCATTCGCGCCGTCGCTGACGCATGAGCGAGAATCTACTGCGCCAATTTAAACGGATTCTAGAATATACTACGTATCAGTTTGGAGTATTTTCTTTGTAATCTTACAGTTCAATAAAAAACTGACGGAAAAAAAATCCACTTATTGCGACAATTTACATCCAAACTTTAATTTATTTAGGTTTTTTAAAAACTAATTAGTTAATATTTTAGTACAAGACTCAAAGGATTTATTTCTGCAAATATTGAAAAATGTATAAAAATGAAAATCAATGTCACGTAACATTAAACTAATACCCTCCCCTTCCCCTATGTAATGCAGCGTAATGCTGCCTTAAACCCCCTCCCACTCTTTAGTGTTACGTAATTTATGGACGACTCCTAAGGGAAAGTCAGGATCTGTGTGGGAAAGAAAGTTCCCAAATGCATTTCAGTAGTTACTGATAGTAGAAAGCTACAAACTTTTAATATTTATCACTTTACCCATGTGTTTACATCAAACATTTAGAGAAAAACTCCATTGATTGTCCAGAACGAAAGAGAAGGATTATTTCAACTTTTGCCAATGGTAAATACCAGTGGCGTAGCGTCAGGGGACGCTGAGATGCTGAGCATCCCCGTATATAAGAACCTTAATTACTGTATTGATAATCTTACAAGTGGTCTGTTGAGCGAAACACGTTTTGTATTAATTTAAAATTGATTTCCTATGATTGAATTCTGCGGGCTGTTGAAGCTGGCCTCTGATTGCTTGGAAGCTAAAATACTTCAGCGTCTGCCGCCAGATTGCGACGAGCAATGACGCATGCGCAGATGGCGAGGTTCCCCTCTCCCCTCTTCACCCCTGGCCCAGAGAAACCCGACTGCTTTACGCTAGCGTCTACTGCGGAAAAAAGCTCGTTTGTGCACGAGAGCGCAGCACACTTCAGGCGTTCAGTAAATTATCTTTCTCTCTCTCACTCGGGAGTCCCCGCTTGGTCATGGGTACAAACTGTAGAAATAGTGCCTGACTACTATTTCTTAATTAATATCCAAGAAATTGTATTATCTCTTAAACAGATTACATATTATTTAAGTCTGCAATGTATAAATTAACAAATGG
Source organism: Acheta domesticus (assembly GCA_031308135.1). Lineage (NCBI taxonomy): Eukaryota > Metazoa > Arthropoda > Insecta > Orthoptera > Gryllidae > Acheta > Acheta domesticus. Next base: position 27,784 of record JAHLJT010003903.1, on the reverse strand, counting down.
TCTTATTGCCATTCGCGTATAAGAATCAAAGCTGAGCAATTGTATAATTTGCTTTCAAGACATCGGCAGCCCTGACTGCTGTGAGGATTTTGTGGGAAGCGCCTACTCCGTCGTAAGCAATCGAGATCGTGGAAGTAGTCCCAGTGTATCTGCCTTGTGTTGCGTTCGCCTGTTAGACGAAGTAGTTGATAGTGACATTTTGTGTGTTATTGTTGAGCATCCCCAAACGTGTGAGTCACGCTACGCCACTGGTAAATACTGGTTATACCCAGTGGCGTAGCCTGAGTTTGGCTTAGGGTATGTAACTCGAGAAATGAGAAAATAATTTAAAACTTTAATTATAATTTAAATATTTCTCATTCACCAATACCATTTCTGTCACTTTGATCAATTAGAGCACACAAATAATTTGTATATTTAAAATAAAAACTGATCCAGTAAAAGTAATAATGGCTCACGTACTTAATGTAGTTTACTGGTTGAAAGTTAGAAAAATTTGACTTATGTTCACAACCTAGCAAAATATAAATGTGTGTCCTCATACTTTAATAAAAAGAGCACTATCAAACCCAATGATTTTGAAAATTGTCCAATTCATATCATTTCGAACCCAATAGAATTGGTATAATTTATACAATGGAAAACAATGATCTATAATAAAAATATAATAGGAAAGAGAAAATCAATCAATTTACAGCCACATTACTGAATTACATTAATGAAAAGCAGTTGACAGTTGTCCTTTTTGCTGCTTACATCAAGAGTTTCATCCAGTATGGCGGAGACAAACGAGGCTTTAGAAATTTTATTTTTAATTTCATGGGACTTTACTGTGCTTACACTTGAAATTCAATGAATCTGAATTTCTGGTGAAATTGCACGAAACACTGGAATTTTCATATCATCCTTGTCAGTTTTATCATATTTCATTATTTCACTTTTATATCACATGAAATTTTCTCTGTTTGATGATCCCCTATTTTCATTATGGCTAGAAAATACAAACACTTGTCTTACAAAAAAGTATACAACTCGAATGAAGTGTGACAGAATTTCCCTATTTTCCCTTATACCACCGTTGCATTGCTCAACATAGCCTGTGTTTGCTGTTTAAATAAAATTCTATTTACAAATATTTTTAAGTGTTTCTCACGTGCTATAATTTGGGCACAAAAATACGACTCCATAATTATGTAGGCACTTTGCATCGCGTGGTGCTCGCCATTCCAGGGCACAGATGTGTATTGCACAGTCACATACCCTTGTGCATTCAACCAGCACAATCCCTAACCTAAATTGGCTACAAATATATAGTTGCTAAATGCATTAAAATAAGGTAATAAAACTTAAATAAAGGGACAATGTTCATTAATTAACTTTGTTCTCTTACAAACACCGAAGAGAACAATGAATTTTCGTAAAGTTTCGCTTTATCGTAGGCACCACGGTAGGCACCTTGGATGTAACGGGTCACGGTGCATCTGATTCACAGCCGCATTTCAGAATGATTCGTTAATCCTTGTGAAGAATCGAGTTCTCAATGGCGCAATGTTTGAAATATAATGAAATATTTTGTAGTAGAAAAAGAAAATAACAAATTGACAATTTACAATAATTTTAAAATAAAATAGCTTATATTGTCAGGGTATGTAACACATCACCCACATCCATGGACGCTACGCCCCTGGTTATACCGTTAAACTCAAGATACCAGTAGGGAGGCTTAAAGAAACAGGAAGTACTGCAGATTAGGAAGACAGTAGTGATCCCACGAGTATAATAATAAAAAATTATAAATTCCTGGTTGTCCACTTTCTAGATGACCGCAAAATACCAATTCTCGTTTTCTCAGAAGACGAATCAGATGTAGTCATACTTCCCTAATTAATTTTTTTCACTAGCGTTTTTGCATAGAGACATTTGAGAAAAGGTACTTCATCTACCTGTAAATCAAAGCGAATTTCCAAAGTCGTCCTAAAAGGCAATTTTCTTTGAACAATTTGGAGTCTAAACAAATCGCCACTAATATAAATATTAACGCCGTGAGAGACAAATAAAAAAAAAACCTTGCAATTTTTGAAAAAACAAAAGAATAGGGCGATATGTAGTTTGTCATCTCATAGCGTACATTTAGCACTCTCTCTACCAAAAGTTTAAAGAAAAAACTTGGAGCCGTTTTTGAGAAAATCTTGTTTTTGTATTTTTTTAAATTGCACATATTACAGGCAATATTGCGCGAAAACTACTAAAATTTTCAAAAAATGTACAGGACCTTAAAGAAAAAACTCACTATGAAGAACAAATTTTATTTGAAGGAAAAATCTCTATCTGCAATTTTGTAGTTAGAGGAAGGCGCCGAATAAATTCAAACTTTTGCGATTTTCGAAAATTCAGAGTTAACCGTGAAAATCGGACATATTCCACCTTGATAAGTGCATTTTACTCTGTTCTTACAAGAAATTTAAAGAAAAAAATTTAAGCTTTTTCTGAGAAAATGTTGAAAATGTCCGGGGAGCTTCATGCAAAGTACCCCCAAATTTTGTAGAACCTTTTTCAAAATCTCAAAGCTTCCACTCGACCCAGATCGGCCGGGAAATATTCATTTTGGAAGGAATCGTACGTATGATTTAGGCGCTAGTAGTGTTCACAGACAGACGTTTTCCTTTCAATTGGTTTTTCGGTATCAAGGACCCACAAAAGTTCCGGCTACACCACGTGTTAGGGGATTTCCCGCCTTAATTTAGCAACTGTATTTATCCACTTTTTCGTTATCACGGCAACGAATTTTTTTCTGGCGAAAATTGGTAATTTTTTTCGCGCAGCATTACAGAACTTTATATTACATACACACATAACATACAGTACATTACATACAATACGGGAAAGTAAAATGTGGCCCACCGACTGTGGGTGGGGCGGTTTATTAGACAAGTGCACTTTGTCCCTTGCATCCATGTCGGGCGAGAATATTGCGCCTAGCGCACGAGACCATCGGGGTCATCATTCCCTCAATGTAAAAATAGATTAAGTGTAGATTTAAGGATTTTTTCTTGTAAAATCATTCCAAAGTGTTTCACTGCGTCATGCATGCCTGATATCACGCATGGTTCCATCCCACCCCTGTTTCAGAGCAGCCGGGCAAACTGCCATACGGGGTCATGTGTGGATGTCCCTTGGGGACTTGAAAGTTGGACAGCCCTGGTTTAGGCGCAAGCGTTGACCACAGACAGGGCGGGCAGATAAACATTTTGCCGTCAATCAATTTTTCGGTTTCAAGGTCCCTCATAACTTTTATTCTGACTACATAACGTGATAGAGGAAGTAATTTACTTATTTATCTACTTTTTCGTTACTATGGCCTGACAATAAAAGTTTTTCTACAAAAAATCGCTGTTTTCCTGCGAACGATTTACTTTGTTTTGAGGAAGTCAGGCGAGAAAGTAATAGTTATTATGATATTATGGCATATTTTACAAAAATATTTCCAGCACAACACACAATTTGATTAATGCTTCTACAACATTGTATGCTTCTAATGCAACATCCATTTCTTTTTTTCCCATTCAAATTCCCATGTAATGCTCGTCTTCTTTTCAATTGCACTTTAACAAAACCAGGAGTTTTCTTTTTGTCCACTTTTGAAGAATATTTAAGTTTCTAAAGTTTGTGCTTTACAAAATGCTTATCACTGAATTTCATTTCAATGAATAAATACTGTTCATGAAAGCCATTTTCTCTCGTATTTCGAAGTAGGAGTGAAAAACCTTCCAGACTGTGACGCCGATTATATTTGGGATGAATTCTTTACCCACCAAAACAATCCTCCTTGGCTTCATTTATATCTAATCTCATGAGTCATTGGTGGGAGTGAATATAGCATTTGCTCTTTTATCTTTATTGCACTACTTTCTAGGTGCAAACATGACAAGTTGAACTGTCATTTAGGTGGAAAATGAAAAGATGATTCCAAACACGTGTTTGTGCCGTACCTCTTTAAGCCCTCATGCTATCGATCATGTGAGGGCCTGTCATCATCAAAATGTTTTAAATGGTTATTAGCAGATGTGTGACAATAGACTTCATTCCCGTGGTGCAAAACCTTCCCATAATTCATTGTGTATTTTATGAGCCAAAATCACCTTTTAAGAGTCGATTCTTTCTTACTATAACATGGGGGAATGTCAGATCTTCCGACATACACATTAATGTAGTCCAATCACTGACCCACAAGCACTCCAATCAGCTCAACCGCAGAGCGAAAATCGCAAGTCATTCTCAGAACTCCTGCGGAGACCTAGTTCACAGGCCGTAAGGTCTACTGTCTCTCACAACTGCTAATAGACCAAAGCATTTTGATGCTGACAGGCCATCGCATGATCGATAGTGTCAGGGTTTTAAGAGCTAGGGTTTTACTCGCCCAAATGTGAATCATGTAGAGCAACATTGACTCGGGTTTGCGAGGAGTCGCTTCTGATCCAGGCACGGTCCCACTATGGGATCCTCTGCATTCTTTTGTCGTCTTGTTGGTCTCTTATAATATTACTGCAGACGCACGTGTTCGTCGATTTTCCTATTTTCAACTAGGAGCACGAGTTAATTCAATTACTCTCCTCTGTGCAAGAGATGATTCCCATTTCTCGACTGCCAGGCATTGAGTTGTTTTGGTTTCATGTGTTGCCTTTTACAAGCCAGCCGCAGAAAGCACTTAACTCATTAACCAACTTCAGAAAGCACTTGCGACTATTAACTCCTTGATGAGTTTCTTCTTGTGAAAGCCATAATGACTTCAAGCCTGAAAATTCTGGCACGCTTTAGTCTCTGGAGACATATAACCGCGTCCCATGGCAAGAGACAAAAAAGTTTGTGGAATGTCTTCGGTGACCTATCATCATCATTTGTACACTAAATTCTTATCTTTGATGTAATCTGAGACAATTCTTACGTTGTTTGAGTACGTTGGGCTGTTGAGAAAGTTCAAGGGTTGTATGATCAAATTCTATCTAGTTAAATATAAGACAGATGTCCTAACATTTATGGTGTCAAACTCTCGGCTATCCAGTCGCTACAGAATGGCACAGACTTTCCTGTATTAGTTTTCTATTTCCTTTGGTCTCGGCTAGCTATTCAGACTTGCCACATACTCTTGCCAGCCCCCATCTATCGTCGCCCAAAGTACATTTTTTGACAGTTTATTAATTTTTTGATTTCCTAATAATAGAACGGAAATATTATTTTAAGAATATTAAAGAACAGTAAAACCTCGTCCAAAATGCCAATTTTGTTTGAAAAAATTGGAACCGTCTTCAACAAAATGGCGTTCAAGCGCTACAGTAAATGCGAAATTTGAAGGTCATAAAATGTTTGAGTTTTCGAATGTTTGAGTTTATGAAGTTATTTAAAGCACATACACTCACAAGTACAATAGTATTTATAAATTGCTGGAAATGTGCATATTAACGGAGTGAGAGATCTTAAAAAATTACATTTGTGTAATTTAAAAAACAAAATAAACACCCAAAAATGAAATTTACGTCATATTAAAGAGTGCAATTAGCACTATCCGTTCGAAAAGTTTGAAGAAAAAATTTGAAACCAATTATGAGAAAATGGCGTTTGAGCATGTCTGAAAATGCGGAATTTTGAGCTAGTTTTCACAGAAAACAGTTGAGTTTTCGAGAAACTTTACTGGTCATTATTTAAAGCATATGTACTCGTAAACATAATAATGTAAACAAATCACCGCTAATGTAAATATTAACGAGAGAGAAGTAAAAATAATTATATTTTTGTAATTTTTGAAAAAAAAGAAAATAGATCAAACTGCTGATTAACACATCTCATAGAATACATTTAGTACTATCCCTACGACAAGTTTAAAGAAAAAATTGGAGCCGTTTTTGAGAAAATCTTGTTTTTGTAATTTTTTAAAATTGCACATATTTCACGCAATATTGCGCTAAAACTACTAAAATGTTAAAAAAATGTACACGACTCACGTTGGAGAACATATATTATTTGGAGGAAAAATATCAATCTTCAATTTTGTAGTTGTTGGAATACGCCGACAAAAATTCATAATTTTTCAATTATCAAAAATTCAGAGTTAACCTTGAAAATCGGATTTATGCGGGTGGAACCAGATCGACCGAGGAATGTCTATTTTGGAAGGAATCGTACGTATGGTTTAGGCGCTAGTGTTGTTCACAGACTGACGGATGGACGGAAGTTTTGAAAAAAAACACTTTGACCCTAAGTAATGTATTTCCGTTCCGTACTCAGTATGTACGTACGTATATGGGAAAGTAAACAAAAGGAGATGGGAGAAAACGAAATGTCTTGTAGAGAAAAGGCCAATAATTTTTCGATTGAGATTTTGTTTGTGGTTCCGTAAATGCTTTTTCGCCGTACGTTCTAGAGAAAGCAGGAAGAGAATGAATCGTTCCGAAATAAAAAACCTCTTGATGTCTGAAAATATACGAAATAGTTACTGAAGCGTCCCTGAAGTCGCATGCAGAGTGTGCGGAAGGCGGGACGCATGTCTGAATTGCTTCCCAAGATTGCATATCGATGTTATCGGAGACGCCGGAGCGAGAGTTATCAGGCGGCTCGCAAGTGTCACGGGAGAAAGTACCACTTCCGCGTGGGAGTCCTTGTACCGGCTCCGCTGTACAATGCAACCTTAGAATTACCAAAAGTTTATCGTTATGTAAGGCGCGCTATAATCGATGGATAAGTTGCCTCTGGAAGCTTGATAAAGAGATTCGTGTGCACTAAGGAGCTAATATAGAACAGATAATAATAAGAAAGTACCTACAATTCTTTTGTAGATGGCATTAGTAGAGAAAACGCCGGCAACTTCATGATGAATGAATTTCGGCAAAGCGTCGCAGAAAGAATAGTTTGTGGCCAAGGCGTACGCCCCTGAATCTAAAAATTCTAAATGCACGCATGTATGACGGGTTGCATGATTTTGTTTTTCATGAAAGAGTATTCTGTCTCGCTGCTTGTCCAAGAAACAATGACCATAGACAAGATGAAGCAAATATTGTCCTAAACAGCAATTTAAACAGTATATATGTGGAACTTCCCCCCCTTATATTTACTCACAAAACCTCACGTATTTCTTATTTTTCATGGTAAAAAATGAGCATACCCAGTCTTATTTCATCTTAGATTCATAAAGATAGAATAAAAGTGAGTAAACTTTGAAAATTGAACCGTTTCATTCTCTCCGATATTGATATTTACAGCACCGAAACGAATTACATAACTCAACAGCTCTTGCGTTCTTGACCTAAACCCGACCTACTCCAGTTTCCAATCAATCGTGATCAAATTACCACAGCTTTTTTAAAGCATGGTTCAATAATTTTTGTTAAGGGAGCACTTCACTTATTTTTATCTTGACGGAACAATCATTCGGAGAGAGGAGGTGTCAACCTGTTGGAACGAGGTGAATTGCACAGTACAGTACCTGGCTCTTTGGGCGCCTGCGATGTGTTAGTGGCAGTCGTCGTGACTGCGACGTCGTCATCGGCGGCGACCAGGACGTGGACGCACGCGGCCGCGAGCAGACACAGCGAGGCTGCGTAGGTGGAGCAGCTTCCCCCGTGGAGCGATGCGGTGGATTGGAGCCAGACGGCCGGCGGGCGCCATCGCTGGCACGGGCCTCTGTGAGCGGCTGCGTTGCCAGGGTCCGATGCGCGAAACTTTCACTGGCTCCCGCCCGCCTTCCCGCCCGCCCGCTGCCCGCCGCGCCGACCTGCAACTGGCCCGAGAGGACATCATACATGTCGGAGGAGTGGCCGTTGAGGGGGATGGCGTAACAAAGGAACGACCCAACTACCCCCGCTTCATCCATCACTTCGTTCGGGGCTTTCCTTCCGCTGGCGCGTGCTGATTTCCGACGATGTTGCGTATACACAAACTTGCTGGTTCCCCGCAATTTCGTGCGGAATGTTCCACCCGGAACTGAGATGTGTAGGATGACGTCGTCGTCTTCTAAGGAGGAAAGTCAGATCCTTTTTGTGAAGTCCTGGCCCGGGGTGGGATGGTACTTCATTTTTCTTGGAATGAATGAGAAATATTAATGTTACCTTTATTTTATTATTATTTTTTGCAGAGGAACAAGGTAAAATCCGTTCACTTGTTTTCACAATAAACAATGAAATTAAATAGTTACGCAATCATTTTCACTCATTTAAATTTGAAGCTTTCCTTGAAGCGATTACCTTAGGGACTGTCAAGAGAAAAGAAGCTTGATGAAAGAAGATTAATAAAGACCCTTTCTTTACACTTCAACTATAGTATATATGAACATTGTTTTACTTTCTAAAACTATCGGTACCACAACAGCGCATACATTCTCGCATCATTTGTAACGGCAACACAATAATATAATACTACATAGTCCTGCAAAATGGTTTCCAACCAGCAAAGTTTTTTTTCTCACCACTGGGATTCGGACTCCGGTCCTTAGAATAAACACACGTTACCTGTACAATATCTGCCCCACATATAAACTCAACAATCTTGACGTTTAAGATATACAAACATTAGCATTTACAATTTGAAACTAGTGGTGGTACAGAATGGCACAGACTTTCCCGAATTACTTTTCTATTTCTTTGGGTCTGAGCTAGCTATTCGAAATTGCCACGTACTCGTGCCAGCTGCCATCTATCTCCGCCCAAAGTATATTTTTTGACGTTTTCCTAATTTTTCGGTTTCCTAATAGTAGAACGGAAATATTAATTTTAGAATATTAAAGATCACTAAAAACCTTGTCCTAAATGGCAATTTTCTTTTAAAAATTTCGTTTTTAAGAAAATGGCGTTTATGCGCTACTAAAAATGCGAAATCTGAAGCTCTTTTTCACAGAAAATTTATGAGTTATCAAAAAAACTTCATTTGAAGTCATTTGAAGCACTTACACTCACAAATATAATATTGTTTACACATTGCTGGTAATGTGCATATTAAGGATGTAAGAGATCTTCCAAAAACATTTAAATTACATTTATGTAATTTGTAATTATTTATGTAATTTGACTCAGGCCAGATGGACAGGGGTTTCTTCAATTTGAAAAAAATCATATTCATAGTTTAGGCGCTAGTGTTGTTTATATACACCGGACAGACGGACGGACGTTTTGATTTCAATTGGTTTTTCGGGATAAAGGATCCACAAAACAGGGATTCTGGCTACACCATGAGTTAGGGGATTTTGTTTCCTAATTTAGCAACTGGTTTTATCCACTTTTTCGTTATCAGGGCCCGGCAATGATTTTTTTCTGCCGAAACTTTGCCGTTTATTCACGCAGCATTACATAACTTTCCCTATACTACATATAATTACTCCATATATACGTACGTATACAGGAAAGTAAAAATTCATGTGAGATTTTCATGTTTATAATTTAAATATCTAGGTTTAAAATCATATTTCATCAAGGAAAAATATCATGTCAATATTATAGTTTTGCAATGTTAAGTTTTTTTTTGCAATTTCCAAAAATACAATACAACTGCGCCGAAAATTGGTTCTGCACCGCTTTTTAAACTACATTTGCTCTATGCGAGAAAAAATGTAAAGGAAATTGTTGAAGAACGATTTGAGTAAAAATGTGTTAATAAAATGCAGTGACATTGATCCAAAACAACAAGATGGTACTTCTTTTGCAAGAAAAGTGTATACGACCTATTTTCAGATTAATGATATAGAAAGACTCCCTTCAAAGAAAATCATCTCTAAATGTTAATATTGTACTTTTGCATCGTTACTTTTGTGCAATTTTCGAAAATTCAGAAAGCGTCGAAAATGGAACTTTTGCCATTTTGTAGGCGCCTAAAACTCTGTTTCGCGGAGAAAAAAATTAAAAAATTACTGGAGCAGTTTTTGACAAAGTAGTTGTTTAAAATTGCACATTTTGAAATATTATGCAGAACTACACTTATTCTCGAAAAATTGTACATGCTTCAACTTTTATCAGAATCTGTCTGTGAAGAACAGATTTCATTAAGGAACGAAATCTTTATCTTCAATATCGTTGTCGGAAGACGCTGAAAATATTTTGAACTTTTGTAATTAACGAAATTTTAAAGATTTCAAAGCAAATGTAACCTGCGTAGTTTTTAAGCGTTCTTTTCACTTTTTGAGGACAAAGTTTAATCAAAAGTGTTGGAGTCATTTTCCAGAAATTTTCAAGATGTTGAGGTTTCAAATTAAGTATCCTCCAAAATCAAAACGTCTGTTTGAAACTCCCAGGGCCTCCAGATCGATCGAGGTATATCAATTCTGGACAAAATCGTCTCTGAACGGTTTAGGTGTTAGGGTGCACCAGACGTGCATAGACCAACGGGAAGGACGGACAGACGTTTTACCGTTCAGTTCTCGTTATCAAGGACTCACAAAGGTGATTCTGACTAAACAAGTCTTAGATGAAGTAATTCACAAAATTTATCCATTTTCCGTTACTAAGGCTCAGAATATGAATTTTTTTTCTTTCGAAAATTGCCGAAGTCTACCATAGCATTACAATACTTTCTGTTTACTCTGTAGTGTGCTACACTCTCGCTAACTCGGCCACTCCTCATTTATGTGCCGGATTATCGGAAGCGAGGGATTATTGAAAGGGTTTGAAATATTATTTTAAACACATAGGGACTGCATAGTACCTTAGTAAGTCTGCAGATACTGAACATTTTTTTCCAGAGATAATTTAGTCGGCGTGTGTGAACGTATTCAGTAGTATCACTTACTATGAAAGATGTCGCGCCTTTCTACTTTCTTTGTTCTGCTTATGCATTGCTGCGGGAAAAATTATAATGCCGCGGGAAAACACGGCGAATTTTCGTCAGAAAATCTCTTATTTCCGGGCTCTGGTAACGCAAAAATGGATAAATCTTGTCCGTGCATATAATAAATTACTTCCTCTGACACGTAGTCTAGTCAGAAACCATATTTTGTGGGTCTCCGATACGAAAAAATTGATTGACGGCAAAACGTCTGTCCGCCCGTTTGTGAATAACGCTAGTGACTAAATCGTAAGCTGGATTTTCATTAAAGTTGATATTCCTCCTATCGATTTGGCTTATGTAAATGGCCAGTGAAGTTGAAACCGATATTTTAATTGTGTGTGTGTAGAATTTACATGACGACCCTGAGACATTTTCAAATTTCCAAAAGAATGAGTTCAATTTCTTTAATTACATTTTGCCTCCGGAGAGCGGAAAGATCGCTTAAGATAATGGCGCAGGTCTAATTTTCGTGGATTCTGATTTTTCAAAGATTGCAAAAGTTCGTATTTTCTTCGGTATCTTCCTACAACTACAATTATGAAGTTAAAATTGTTAATGAAATGTGTTTATCAGAAACAGATTTTTAAGTAAGGTTATCTTCTATTTTTCGAAAATATGAGTAATTTTGCGTAAATTATCGGCAATTTAAAAATTTTAAACTATTATTTCCTCAAACCAGCTCCGATTTTTCTTTAATATTTTATGCATATGTAGCAAATAATGGTGAAGTAAGTTCCATTTTCGGCGCACTCTCTGTATTTTCCAAAATAGGAAAAAAATACAATTGTCGTTTAAAGCGCTCTCAGTTCCCCAATGGCAACATAGCGGCTGGAAATTCTTAGGATTTTTACTATCTCATATACCTACGTATATACAGAGTAGTATACATAGTATAGAGAAAGATACGTAATGCTGCGTAAAATCGATTTCAAGATTTCAACGGAAATACACATTTTGGGGTCCCCTGGCACCGAAAAAGTATTTATTTTTCAAAACGTCCGTCCGTCAAAGTCAATGTGTCCATTTGTCGTCTGTAAAGAACACTAGCACCTACTTTACGCGTAGGAGTTTCTTCCTATATTATGAGTAGGATACTGCCCCGTCGATCCGGCTCCACTCAAAGCTCTGTGATTTTGAAAAACATTCTTTAAATATCAAGAGTACTTTGCATGAAGACTGGAACATTTTAAAAATTTTCTCAAAAGTGCATCCAAATGTTTTCTTTAAATTTCTTACAAGAATAGAATGAAATACACTTATAAAGGTGGTTAAGGTTCGATTTTCCCTGTTAAATCTAAATTTTCGAAAATTGTAAAAGTTTTTAATTTTCTCCGTGTCTTCCTACAACTACAAAATTGAAGATAGAGATTTTCCCTTCGTATGAAATTTGCTCTCCATAACTAGTTCTTTCATTAATATCATGTACATTTTACAAAAATGTATGCTCTATTCTTTTGTTTTTCCAAAAATTAAGAAATGTTTACTTTCCCGTATACGTACGTATATACGGGGTGATATATGTAGTAAAGGTAAAGTTGTTATGCTGCGCAAAAAAAACGGTGAATTTTCGGCGGGGAAAAATTCATTGCCGGGCGCTGATAACGAAAGAGTAGATAAAACCAGTTGCTAAATTAAGAAAAAAAATTCCCTAACACGTGGTGTAGCCAGAATCGCTCTTTTGTGGGTCCTTGATACCGAACAACCGATTGACAGGAAAAACTTCCGTCTGTCCCGTCCGTCGGTGAACACTACTAGCGCGTAAACCATAGGTACAATTTCTTCCAAAATCCCCAGTCGATCTGGTTTGAGTCAAAGCTTTGAGATTTTGGAAAAGGATTCTTTAAAATTTGGGTGTACTTTACATGAAGATCTCCGGACATTTTAAAAATTTTCTCAAAACGGCTCTAAATTTTTTCTTTAAATTTCTTGTAAGAATAGAGTAAAATACACTTATTAAGCTGGCATAAGACTGGTTTTCACAGAGAACTCTGAATTTCGTAAATTGTGAAAGTTTGAATTTTTTCGGCGTCTTTCTACAACTACAAAATTGAAGATAGAAATATTTCCTTCAAATGAAATTTGTTCTCCAAAATTAGGGTCTTTGTTTAAGGTAATGTACATTGTTTTTAAAATTTTAGTAGTTTTCGAGCAATATTGCGTGCAAAATGTGCAATTTTAAAAAATTAAAAAAACAAGATTTTTTCAAAAACGGCTCCAAATTTTTTCTTTCAAACTTTTGGTGAGGACAGTGCGTAATGTACTCTATGAGATGACATAAACGCCATTTGCTCTATTCTTTTGTTTTTTCAAAAAATGTATTTTTTTACTTGGCCCTCACGTCGTTAATATTTACATGAGCGGCACTTTGTTCACAATATTATATTTACAAGTGCTAGCAAATAATGTGCTTTAAATAATGTCAAGTAAACTTTCTCGAGAACCTCAACCGTTTTCTATGAAAACTGGCTCAACATTCTGCATTTTCAGAAACGCTTCAAACGCCATTTTCTCATAAATGGCTCGGGTTTTTTCTTCAAACGTTTCGAACGAATAATGATAGTTATGCTCTTTAATATGATGCAAAGTTCAATTAGGGGTATTTTTTGTTTTTGCAAAAATTACAGATATGGGTCATTCCATATTAAATCAACACAGTTTTAAGTAAAATGTTACCTCACCATTTTAGATTCAGATGAAATTTAATACATAGTAGTATGAATGGAGAAAAAGAAAACTACAAATTTGAGTAAAATATTTCCACCCGTTTCTGAAATACAGCCATGTAAAATTTTGCAAAATTGGGTTCCCGAAACTTTTTAAATTGATGTAGAACCTCAGCAAATTAAGATAGAGAGCTGGAACGGGTGTCATTTTGCAGATTCTTTATGGCCTTTTATAAGATATACAGCTCAATAGGGGTTGCGTTCAAAACGTTTTTCAAATTTGAAATTTAAAATTTTGATTTTGAGTTTTTTCAAAATGCTCATCTTCAAAAAAATTGAAAAAAATTCTAAAATAATCCTTGTACATTTCCAAACTGATGGCGCAAGTTTAAAAATGGGACTGCAATGGGTTCATATGGTAATCTTTATTTAAAATGCACAATATTTACCTACTCTAGATTTTACTGATTTAAAATGCATTTTTATTTCAAATTATAAGACCTAATATATACAAATTATTAATTAAGTGTTTTTTATTGGCGAGTGTGTTGTGTTTTATTGTTATGATAATGATTATTATTATTATTATTATTATTATTATACCACTACATCACGACTAAAGTGGTTATGAGTCGGCTGAATAAAAAATCTACTCCAGGTTGCAACCAGCTATCTAAGGAGCAGATCCGGTGACTATCAGTGCCTCTACAATACTTTACGCAAAATGCGGGCTGTTCCAAATAAAGCAATTTCTTTGCACTTCCCAGTCTTTTGAATTACCAGGGAGTTTAGACAAGTTCTTACTCAAATTTTGCGGAACAGATCCCAGAGCTCCGATACCTATCGGGACGACCTATGCTTTACGCCCCACATTCGGCTGATCTCGATTTCCAAACTCTTGTATTTAAGACGTTTCTCTGCCTCCTTGGTAACGACGTTTTGATCGCATTATTATTATTATTATTATTATTATTATTATTATTATTATTAGACCGCGGAATGTTATGCAATTGCATATTTTTACTGACTGTGCATATCGAAAGGAAATGTATATAACTTTACCAATCACCAAAAATAAAACAAATCAAGGTCACCTTTCAGTTGAACCAGATACGTGGGAGCCTAAACATTTAAGCGAAATGAATCGTTCAGGAATGAACACCAACATTGAGCAGCGTCAGTTGGTTATTTAACATCATGCAAAGGGTTAATGATGACCAAAATTTTGCAAAATGTTGATAATGAAAAAAGCACAATGAGTGACATAATATCATGGTACATCAATGAATAGGCGATTGAACTGCAACCCGGAGGAGAACGTCCGAATACTTTCTGATCGAGAAGAGAATCTTGTTGTGAAAATAATAAAGAAGGACACTCGTATTAATGCACCAAAAGTTACTCCACAGTTGTCAATTGGCATTGACAAGAAAGTAAATCCCGAAACCGTGCGAAGGGTACTAAGGAGGTTCAATTTCCATACCCGCGTTGTCAGAAGAAAGCCACTTCTCAGTTAAAAGAGAAATACCCGAAAAGATCTGACTTCAATCCACTTCTCCACAAAAACCTGGAATATATGCACTAAAATATACCGCATATATTAAAATATGCATTTAAAATAAAAAAATTGCACATATGCAAAATAAAATTAGAGTAGATTTGTTTCATTTTTGGTGATAGGTAAAGTTATATACATTTCCTTTCGATATGCACATTCAGTAAAAATATGCAATTGCATGAAGTTTCGCGGTCTAATAATAATAATAATATTAATAATAATATTAATTATTATTATTATTATTATAATGACCGAAGTTATTATAATAGTGACCGAAGAATGGGAAACAAAGGCATTGTAAGTGTAGCAAAATGCATTGCGAAGAACACTAGGCAAGACACGTCGAAAAACACAGACACTCAACTTCTGATGCTATTAAACATGAAATGTGAGACACAAAAAATGTTAAAGAACTCGTGGAGAGACAAACCACTCCACGGACAATATCTAAAAAGAATGTACAAGGTGTAGATCAAAAGAGATCAATCAGTTATGTTGCTTAAAAGGGGAAGAATGAAGCCAGAATCGGAAGCAGTTCTAGTAGCTGCTCAAGATCAGGCATTGAGAACACGACATTAGGATAAAGCGGTTCTCAAAATTTCCGAAGATGACGAATGCCGCATTTGCCAGGAACACGTAGAAACCATTGATCATATTGTCTCAGCTTGTCCAATCCTAGCAAAGACCGAATACTTGAAAAGACACGACAGAGTGTGTAGTTACCTCCACTGGCAGATCTGTACCGCCCTCGAAGTTCCAAACACATGCCGCAAGTGGTACGAAGACTCACCAAAACCAGTGACGTCTGTTGGATTGTGCACGATATTGTACGACCAACAAATTCAAACATCGCACGATAGCGACAAACAAACCGGATATAGTTATCCAGGATTTGGAGAAAAATCGTGTTTACTTGACGGTGGTCTAAACGTCGCGATCGAAACGTCGTTACCAAGGAGGCAGAGAAACGTCTTAAATACAAGTGTGGAAATCGAGATCAGCCGAATGTGGGGCGTAAAAGCACAGGTCGTCCCGATAGTTATGGGAACTCTGGGATTTGTTCCTCAAAATTTGAGTAAGAACTTGTCTAAACTCCAGGTAATTCAAAAGACTGGGAAGTGCAAGAAAATCGCAATATTTGGAACAGAACCTTAGGTAGCTGGTTGCAAACTGGAGTAGATTTATATTCAGCCGACTCATAACATCTTTAGTCGTGATGTAGTGGTATAATAATAATAATAATAATAATAATCATTATCATAACAATAAAACACAACACACTCGCCAATAAAAACACTTAATTAATAATTTGTATATATTAGGTCTTATAATTTGAAATAAAAATGCATTTTAAACCAGTAAAATCTAGAGTAAGTAAATATTGTGCATGTTAAATAAAGATTACCTTATGAACCCATTGCAGTCCCATTTTTAAACTTGCACCAATCAGTTTGGAAATATACAAGGATTATTTTAGAATTTTTTCAATTTTTTTGAAGATGAGCATTTTGAAAAAAACTCAAAATCAAAATTTTAAATTCAAATTGAAAACGTTTTGAACGCAACCCCTATTGAGATGTATATCTTATAAAAGGCCATAAAGAAAGCTGCAAAATGACACCTATTCCAGCTCTCTATCTTAATTTGCTGAGGTTTCTACATCAATTTAAAAGTTTTCGGGAACCCAATTTTGCAAATTTTACATGGCTGTATTTCAGAAACGGGTGGAAATATTTTACTCAAAATTTGTAGTTTTCTTTTTCTCCATTCATACTACCTATGTGTCAAATTTCATCTGAATCTAAAATAGTGAGGTAAAATTTTTTGAAAGATCTCTCACAGCTTTAATATGCACATTATGAGCAATTTGTAAAACACTATTGTATTTGAGAGTTAACGGGAAATGACTTCAAATGATGTTTTTCGAAAACTCAAAATTTTCTGTGAAAATTTGCGGAATATAGCCAGAAAAAATAGCTTCAATTTTCACATTTTTAGTAGCGCTAAAACGCCATTTTCTTTAAACGGCACAAAGTTTTTAAAAGAAAATTGCCATTTAGTATTAGGTTTTTTGTGTTCTTTAATATTCTAAAATTAATATTCCCGCTCTACCAATAGGAAACCGAAAAATTAAGAAAATGAAAAAAAATGTACTTTTGGCGGTGATAGATGGCAGCTGGCAAGAGTATGTGGCTATTACGAATATCTAACGCAGACCCAAGGAAATGGAAACCTAATACGGGAAAATCTGTGCCATTCTGTAGCACCACTAGCTTTTTACTTGTCTCTCACGTCGTTAATATTTACATTAGCCGCGTTTTGTGTACATTATTGCATTTAAGGGTGTATGTACTTGAAATTATGTCTTAGAAAGTTTCTAGAAAACTCAAATTTTTCGGTAAAAATGAGCTCAAATTCCACATTTTCAGAAATGTTCAAACACCATTTTCTCGGAAACGTCTTCAACTTTTTTCTTTAAATGTTTTGAGCGGATAATACTAAATGGACTAAACAATATGACATCAGTCCCACTCTGATGGTTCATCAAAAAATACAGAAATGTTTTTTTAATATCTCTCAACTTGTCAATATTTATATTATCAGCAATTTGTATACATTATTGTGATTGTGAGTACAATTACTTTAAATCATTTGTCATACATTCTTTGGGGGTGAGAATAGTTTTGAAAATACGCATTTACAAATAAGCTCCAACGGCATTTTCTTAAAAAGGGTTCCAAAGTTTTAAACGAAAATGTACATGTTTTACCCTTCTATATATTCTTAAAGTTATGTTTCGTTTTCTACCATTAGGGTACAGAAAAAAATTGAAAAAAATGTAGTTTGGGTGGCGATAAATTGGCGTCTAGGAAGAGGGTGGTGGAAAACCGAAAACATAACCCAGACCGAAGACATTAAAGAACTACTACCAGAAAGTATGTGCTATTCTGTAGACCAGCAGTTGTCATTTTTTCCGGTCCTATTGATTTGTGATTTAAATAATACAAAGAAAGGAATTCGATTTATAAGGAAAGTAATAATTTTAACTTAGAACTAACAAATATTCTTCTTTTACTTAAGAAGTTTTGATCGCTGATTATGGTTTTCAGAAACTGGAACCTCACTTCGATGTAATGAAGACAAGCTTGTGTGAAATAATTTTTGATTTTCTGTATAATGTCTGCATAATCTGTAACAGTTAATTATATCCATGTTTGTTTCATTTGTAAAAGTAAGAAATGACTATTGTCCCAAGCTACGCAAATACATGCAGATATGCATCACCAGGGTTTCGTTTGAAATGATTTACTTTTTCAAATTATAGTTGAGGTCTTAGTAGTGCTTAATTGCTACATTACAACATTACGTAATTGTTTCCAATAATATAAAGAAGTATGTGCTGTTTAGCACTTCTAGTTGTCGCAATGGTGATACGTGACGACAGTATACTTTCTCACGCAATCGTTTTACAAGCATTACATTGACACTGCATGTACTGGTTGTTGCAAAATATACTCAAGAAGATGTCTGCAACTTCAGGATCGCAATGTAAGAAATCTTCATGCTCTTTCTTGCTGTGTTTTCTTCTTCATCACATTCATCAATACCTCCTTGTACACTTTTGATTACTTCATTATCCGTTAAAAGTTTGGTTTAATCTCGCAGTTTTCCTGATTCAGCTACTTAGCTAGCTTGTCTTCATCAGTTTCTCCTTCTCTTTGAAGCTTGCTGAACATGTCAATGCACACAGCGTCAGGAATTTATGATTCCAAATTGACTGACTCATCGCAGTCACCCAGTACTGGCTCCAACTCAGCATCAATGGATGGCCACACATTTTCTCCACATTTTCATTATGGCAGCATTCTCCACTTTATCCGAAGCTTCTGTTGTTTGGAAGACAACGCAACGTCTTGTTAGTTGATTAATTTCCTACTGTCAACTTAGGTACATTTTAATTTGGTTTTTCCAATTTTTGGAAACAATGTAAACGAGCCCAAATTATTTTTGGCATTGACGTAACATTGTACTTGTGTTTCTTAACTTGGGATACTGGAAGCAAAAAGTTTGAATTTTATAACTTCGGGAAAATTGCAGACCGGAGAAAATTTGTTGTAATTATGTTTTTTTCAATTTTCAGAAAGACTCATATGAGTCAAAAATTATTTCAGTGTCACATCTTTTTTGTCACAATGTGTTTAATTAACAATTAAATTCTTGTACACATCTTGTACACAACTTTTGATAGGTATAGTGCCTAATGTATTTTATGAGATGACAAAAACGCCATATTGCTCTATTCTTTTGTTTTTTCAAAAATTGCAAAAATGTTATTTTTTTACTTGTCTCTCACGTCGTTAATATTTACATTAGCCTTGATTTGTTGACATTATTATATTAAGGAGTAAATGAGCTTTAAAAATGTCAAAACCGTTTTCTGTGAAAAGTAGCTCAAAATTTCGCATTTTCAGAAACGCTCAAACGCCATTTTCTCATATATGGCTCCAATTTTTTTCTTGAAACCTTTGTAACGGATAGTGATAATTACACTCTTTAATATAACGTGAAGTTTATTTTGAATAATTTTTTTGTTTTTCAAAAATTATATAAATGTATTTTTTTTGAAAGATCTCTCACATCTTTAATATGCACATTACCAGCAATTTGTAAAGATAATTATATTTGTGAGTGTAAGTGCTTCAAATAACTTCAAATGAAGTGTTTTGAAAACTCAAACATTTTCTGTGAAAATGAGCTTCAAATTTCGCATTTTTAGTTGCGTTAAAACGCAATTTTCTTTAAATCTGCACATAATTTTTAAAAGAAAATTGCCTTTTAGGACTAGATTTTTATGTTCTTTAATATTCTAAAATTAATATTTCCGTTCTATCAATAGGAAACCGAAAAATTAAGAAAATGACAAAAAAATTCCTTTCGGCGGTGATAGATGGCAGCTGGCAAGAAAGAGTATGTGGCAATTCCGAATAGCTATCGAAGACCCAAGGAAATAGAAAACTAATATGGGAAAGTCTGTGCCATTCTGTAGCACCACTAGTTTATTAAGAATCGAAACTGTTTGTTTTTGTTCTTTTCTTGAGATCCTGGATATTTAAGGAAACCATTGACACCTCTCACACGACCACTGCTTTCTTGTTTCCCAATTTCTGGGCGCGTACGAAATTAGTAATGTAGATTACTTCTGTAAATGTAAAAGATTCTTTCAGCCGCTCCGAGTACATTTTAAGACCTGATCAACGACGATTTGTGTCCGTAAGTTTGAAAATGCTTGTATGGAGGAATTTTAAACTTTACAAAGAATTTATTTCGCCGTTTTTTATTACAATAAATTCCGTTCTCTAATAATAATAATAATAATAATAATAATAATAATAATAATAATAATCGGAGCACCCGTTACAAATAGGAGTGTAAAGACAACAGGCCTGTTGGCACAGGGACTAGGAGGCACTGGGGGCATATTCGCACAAGTACAATGAACACTAAAGCTTCGGGTTCGAAATCCATCTAATGTAAAGTGTTTTAAGTTGTGTTTGTGCATTCTAATCCTTCCAGAATCCTTGACAGTAATTGCAATTTACCTCTAATTAAGGAACTGGCTCCTTACATCCGGAGCAATGGTACAAGCATCTAATGGAAAGTAAAAGCTACTACAGACCTACAGGTACAGAACCAAGAACTACCTCGGAGTGTTCTGGGAGCACGAGGGAGCTTTTCACGGGCAATTGTTTCCAGGAAAACTAAAGTGAATGCGGGAAGAACTTGTAGTTTCAGATTCTTTTGGCACCCGATAGATGGCAGCCGGGAAGATGATGCCGCCAAACCAAAAAGGCAACCCCGACACTAATGAAAATAAACAAACCTGTATGGGAACGTCTTTGACATTTCGTAGCACCACGTTCTTGCCCTTCCATTTTATTCTCGTCTCCTTATTTCGTTTCAATTTCTCCTTCTGTCATTTTCCTTCTCATTTTCATTTCTCCTTTCTCTTCTTTCTTCCTCGGTGCCCCGGCTAATAATTAGCATTGGCATGTTGTGACATAACGATCGCAGGGGTCGCCTGCAACACGGAGAGCTTAACGCATTAACATCATGCGGGTTGCGTCAAACAGGCTGACGAGTCATACTGCTCAACTAATTTTACTTTCCTCGCCCTACTTCGTAAGAAGAGAAGTATTGTAATCGTGTGCCGAAAAACGTTGCATTTTTGACAGAAAATCTCTTAATGCCGGGGCCTGATAACCAAAAGTGGATAAGTTTTGTTCCTATACGTTGTACTTACTCTAAAGTGTTGCGTATTCAGAATCCATGTTTTTATGGGTCCGTGATACCGAACTAGTGGTGCCACAAACTTTTTTATATTAGTTAGTTTTCTAATTTATTTGGTTTGGTCTAATTTCTCAGTTTTGTGAGGCAAAACTGAAAAACTAGCTTCAAAAACGCAGAGCTTCCGAGTCGAACCAGATCGACCGGAGAATATTCATTTTGGAAAGAATCCAACAATTAGTTAAGGCGCTAGTGTTGTTCACAGACGGACTAATGTTTTGAAGCAACAAGGAAAATAAATAAATAAACTAAACCAATACAACAATTTTCTGGTATCAGGGGAACCCAAAAAGTATATTCCGTTGAAATCTCGAAATCGGTTTTCCGATACTTTGTATATTACTCTGAATATACGTACGTATACGGGAAAGTGACTAGTGGTGCAGACACAGTGCACCGTGCAACAGATTGGCACAGACTTTTTTGTAGTAAAATTTTATAATTTCCTTGGTGTGTGCTAGCTTTACGGTCATGCCACTATTCTCTTGGAAGCTGCCATCTATCGTCGCCCTAAATATGTATTTTTTAAAATTTCTCAATTTTTCGGTTTCTTTAGATTTGAAATATTACTTTTAAAATATTAAAGATGAGTGAAACCTCGTCCTGTACGAAATTTTCGTTGAAAAATATGAAACCGTTTTTAAGAAAAAAATGGTTTAAGCTCTAGTGTAAATGCGAAATTTGAAAGCTCCTTTTCCCAGGAATCTTTTGTATTTTCCAGGAAAGTTTATTTGAAGGCATTTGAAGAACTTTCACTCACAAATGCAATAATGTGCACAAATCGTTGGAAATCTCCATATTAACGACGTGAGAGATATTTAAAGAAATTACATTTGTGTAATTTTTGAAAAAAAAAAATCTATGTCATCTTAAACAGTGCAATAAGCACTGTTCGTACGAAAAGTTTGAAGAAAAAATTTGGAGCCATTTTTGAGGAAAATGGCATTTGAACGTTTTTGAAAATGCCATTTGAGTATTTAACAAACTTTATATGACAGTATTTAAAGCACATGTACTCGTAAATATAATATTGTGAACGAATCGCCGCTAGTGTAAACATTAACGACGTGAGAGACAAGTAAAAAAAAACTACATTTTGTAGTTTTTGAAAAAACAAAAGAATAGAGTAATATAGCTTCTATGTCATCTTATAACGTACATGGAGCCAATTTTGAGAAAATATTGTTTTTGTAATTTTTTTTAAATTGCTCATATTGCATACAATATTGTGAAAAAATTAGTACATTTTTTAAAAAAACGTACAGGACCTTAATGAAAGCACTAATTATGGACAGCAAATTTCAATTGAAGAAAAATCCCTATCTTCAATTTTGTAGTTGTAAGAAGACGGCGAAAAAATTCAAACTTTTGCAATGATTGATATTTAAAGAAAAAAAAATAGAGCCTTTTTTCAGAAACTTTTGAAACGATCTGGGGGGGGCTGCATGTAAAGTGTTAAGATTTTTCAAAATCTCAAAGCTTTGACTCGAGTCAGATGGACAGGGGTTTCTTCAATTTAGACAAAATCCTATGTGTGGTTTAGGCGCTAGAGACGGATAGAAGACAGACGGACGTTTTGGAAGAGAGAGAGAGAGCGAGAGAGAGAGAGAGAGAGAGAGAGAAAGAGAGAGAGAGAACAACCCTTTTTTGGTATCAGGGAACCCAAAAATGTGTATTTCCTTCGAAATCTCGGAATTGATTTTTTGCAGCATTACATAACTTTCCCTATATACTACGTATATACGTATGTACAAGAGAATCTAAAATTTGAAAATACGTTTTTTTGCCCCAAACAAAAAAAAAGAACCTAAAATATTAGCTCTTTAAATAATCGGTTATTAAAAGTGACATTGCAAAAATGTGAACCTGTGATTGTGCCTCCAGGTTCTTCTAATTTATGTGTTTTACTTTTGCTTTTCTTAAACAAATTTATTTTTTTTTCCTGAGCAAGTTTTTTGAGAAGGGGTCATGACCCCCCTGTTTCTGCCATTGGTTACAACACACTAAAACAAGGGTGTCCAATCTGCATCACATAGGATGATTATAAGTACCCCAATGGAACTTCACGCCTAATTATTGTTTCAAAAGTACAAACTCAGAGCTCTCATTATCTCCAAAAACTGTAGTTAACTTTTTGATCTTGATTCTGGCAAATGTGTGAGTAATCTTAATTAGTAGGGGCAGGGGCAGTCCAATAACATTCACCCTCTTGCTCGACTGATAATCTCTTATTATCGTAGAGTGGTGCTACAATATAGTGTGTTTCAGAACTATGAGAATACATTGCATTATTGAGTTACATTTTTAACCCATAAGTGACACATTTCCTATCCCAATCCCTAATTTTTTCAATTCCAACCATGAAAGTAAGAAGATAAATGGTGCCTGCATGTACAATAGTATTATTTTTAGCGTGGCCGCTCAAGGTCGTGGTCTCAGAACTACCGGAGGAGTTCATTTCTCAAACATAGCGGTTTGGGGGGGGGGGAGCGCATCCTTTCCCAGCAGGTCTTGACACTCCTACTCCAGTTGTGTAAACATTGACCCTGACTGTCCGTATCTGCGAGGTGCAAGCTTCCAGTTGCGTTTCCTACTAGAGTGGAGCATTTGTATGTACGTGATCCGAAAGTTGTGTTTTAAGTGATTGTTATTCTGTTAGTGATTATTGCAATGTGTCCGGTTCAGAGCAATTTGCATAAGGGAGGGCTTCACAGTCAGAAACGTAAAGAAGTTGCCAATGTATATAATTTTATGAAGAGAGAAGCAAATTGTGTTAAAAATGTCACAGCAGTTCTTAAGACAGTTGCAGATGTTATGGGTGTTTCGGACTGACGTATTCGCGGGCTTAATAAGAAAATGAATTCTATTGAACCTAGGGAATCGTGTTCATATTGAATTTCTACTAAAGAGAGGAAAAGGAAAAACGTGTAATCTGCTCTCGAGGGTTTCAATGAGAGTCATTAGTTGAACAATTATTTAATGCACTATATCAAGAAATGCTTATTTGAAAAAGATTAAGATGGAATTGCTAGTTATGATAGTGGAGGAAACGGGAAACAGTGGAAAAGATTAAGATAATGGCGGCAGAGCCTCGCCATCACGTGAATTTAGTGCTTCTCCACTATCGAACGAAGACACTACAGCAAATTAATTTCTGAGCAGTTCGCTAGCACGTGCGGTGCGAATGTTTTTGGAATGGGCAGACGCGCGAAAGTCGCCTCCTGGCTCCCCCCCCCCACTTTCTGATTCCCCCTCTACTCGCGAATCCCAGCGGCCAAGCTAGAAAAATTTAGCTGTACTATGCAGAAAATGATAAAAATCAGAATTTACTTATAAACTTTTTATTTATTGTTTTGAGGAGTGTTGCACAATTCCACTTATATTATACAAAGATATGTGTTGAAGATTTCAATCAAGGACTCTTCATTTCATGGCAAAGCATTCTGACTGCTTTGGAGAAATGTGTTAGCTCAGAGAGTATGAAACACTACATTATTTATATGTTACAAAACCTTAATTATATGTTTATTGTTCTTACAAAATATTGCATTATTATTTTTTCTTCACACATATGTTGTAAAGAATTGCTATAGAGGAGATTTGTTAAAAAATACTTTTTTGAAACAGACATTTTTTTTAACAATTTGAAGATATGTAAAATTAAATATGAGAAAATATATTTACAATAAAACTTTAACAAAACTTGAAATTTAAAACCATAATTTTTCATTACTATTTTAAGACTAATTATAGTAAAAGATCTTATCATTGGTTAATCAGTCTTGTTGAAGATTTATGTAGAACATCATTAATATGTATTTTTGAGTTGAGAGAGATTTTCCGGGCTGATAGGCTGTGTCTAGTTGGCATTGAAGGGCCAAACATATTATCTACGACTGCAGTGGACTTCTTCAATGGCGGCAGGGTCGCAGGCACAGTATCTGGTGCCAGTTGCCAGTCTGCCGCCGCCCGGATACTGTGCTCGCAACCCTGCCACCACTGAAGATGTCCACCGCAGTAATGGATGAAATGTTTGGCTCTTCAATGTCAACTAGACCATGCAGCCCAGAAAATCTCTCTTATCTTGACTCCAACTGTGAAAGCTTACACTGCTATGTATTTTTGAGTGTTAGTAAAGTAGTATGACCAAATATGTAGGATTCATATCTGTATCATGATAAATCTTATCTATTTTTCTTTTATGTCTTGTTATCATTTTCTGTAAAATTAACACCTCCTAAAATATAATTAAATTAACATGCACTGATTTACAAATGCTCATCACGCCTACACTAATTTGTGAATTGATTTGGGCAGAAACACTCAGTACGATCTGCAATCGTAAGAGAAGAGCCTTCAAGTGTCTGGCCTTCATATGTCACAGTGTTCATTCCTTGGTGAAGGTGTGATTCTTCAAGGGGTTTGTTCAATAACTGTCTTCACATCTCGCCCATGAACTGGTAAAAATAAAATTTTGAAAATATAAGTTTAATGTGTAAATTTATAGTAAGTAAAAATTGAAAGTGTAAAATCTACATTACCTTCACAGTTTTCTAAAAAACTGAATGCATTCTGCAAAGACCGAGTCTCTTACTACAATTACATGCTTTGCGAGATTTTCAATAAGAGAAAGAAAAACATCGTTTAGCATAAAACCATAGATGCAACAAACAAACAAAAAAAATCTTGAACAAAGGCAATTGGTTAATGTTAAGAATAGATAAAAGAGAAAAAGGAAATGGCGAGAATATGTTTAGAAATTTATGGAAAATACTATCATACTGACCAAGTGTCTGTTCCTAATTTCTTGTTGTATGGTTCTAAGCTTTTAATGACTCTTGAAATTCCAAATTCGTAATTACCTTTAGCACAATATAATGTTCTGTAAAAAAAAAAGTTGAAGGTTAAACAAATTATAAACTGTTCTAAAGAAAAAAAATTAAGGTGAAATTAATTTTCATGATTAAACTTACCCTATAACAAGGTTTACTATACAGAGATGAAAAACTTTCTTATCTGGCTCATCAAAGGCTAACTGCTCTTCTTCTTTTTCAATTTTCCGCATCATTTCTTCAGCTTCTTCATTTTGTGATGTCATTATGTATGACACACATAAATTTGCTAGCACTATTGCACTTACATTTAATATCTGAAACAAATGCAAACTTTTGTATATTTATCTTTTTCATCAATTTAAAAAACCTTATACAAATTTAATTATGGTTATACATTATCATAATTTTTTTTAACAATAGGCTCATAAAATCCTGTAGCTTCTTTGAATTTATTTTCCTGCATAAACAAAACATGTGCCACATTGAGTTTCCAAGTGTCATTTTCATTACAAAATTCCACTGATTTTCTGAATATTTTTTCAACTTGAGCATAATTTTCTAAATCCCAATAAATTTTGGCTTGCGCCATTAGAACAGGGATGTATCTGAAACAAGAAGGAATAAAAAGACTGAAAAACACAATAGTACATCATTGTAGAAGGAAAAAATAAATAACCACTCTATTTTTTTATACGAGTAGATAATTAATAAACAGGATTAAATGATTCTCCTAAAAGTAAGAAGTCAATTTCAATTACCTATCAAGTGCCTCTTCATATTCAGCAACAGCTCGCTTAACTGATTCATCATCATGATTTTGCCTTGCTTCTTGAACTTGTTTGGTTAGTTTACGCAAAGTTTCTGTGTGTTTGGAAGCTACTTCATCAAATTTTCTGTAGGCTTCTTCAGGAGATGTTTGTTGGGTTATAAGTGCATCTAAAAAGCTGTACAAGTACTGCAAGAGAGGAAAGGTGTTAGCACTGAAGTGAAGGAAATGGAGTAGGAAATAATTCATTTTTGATCACTTACTGGGGTTAAATACTTATAAGTCAGGTGAGCATTTTCTGCTAATACATCAGCTGCTAAATCATAATATCATATTTACAATACAGAAGTAGGAGATTGCCAAAAGTCTCAGGAGGGAATGGATTCTGTTGAAGCAAAAATTGTAGCTTCTCAAAGCCCTCAGTAGGCTTGCAGTCCATATTCATGAGGGCTTGATTGTGTAGTGTGACTGCATCTAGCTCTTCCTCAGAGCGAGGAGGCATATCTGTCAATGCCTCACGGGCTGCTTCAACTTAAAAACAAATATTTCACAATATCTTTTTATTAGGGACAACAGACAAACGAAACAGAATCACAAAGAATATTCACTTTGTTAGTATTTAATATTGCAACACAATTTAAACAGAGCCAACAATGGGAGTTTTCTGATGAAAATTCACTGTTTTCTGACACACGATAACATAACTTTCTCTTCTTACAAAGTATTCATAAGGTGAGAAAGTAATACAAATCTACTGAAAGAAATTTAGAAATCATTAATGATAATTTACATTAAAGACATGATTTTATGTATAATT
>JAHLJT010003901.1:0-21736 GCA_031308135.1 Acheta domesticus | reverse complement strand
ACAAGGGACAAAGCGGGAAAAGGAATAATATAGGACATGGGGGCAAAGTGTGACAGGTCACAACGTGGACAAACGGGACAAAATAACCAAGGGGCAAATGCAAAAGGAGTATAAGTGGGATTAAGGAAGCATGGGAACACAATGGACGAAATGTGACAAAAAGGACAAGTGGAAAAAATGGACATACTTATCCAAAGATTTATGAGCACTGGTAAAATCTAAACCCAGGGACCACTCAATATTTTAATGGACTTCCGAGCATTTATCGGTCGTTGCTATGGACGCTCTTAAAGCTTTATTTAATGGTTGGTTGCTAAGGAGCTAAGTGCGTACCGACGTAAATAAAAAAATACTTTAAATAAAATATAATGATTTAAGTAAATTAAACAATATAGTAATGGATAACCGCGACTTATATTATACAGCCGACCCGTATTGAACGGGCGACTTGTACTATACGGGGGACCCGTATGATATGGGCGACATGTATGAATGCGGGTACCCGTGTAATGCAAGTACACGTATGATGCGGGTGGATTGACCCGTTAAAATACCCACATATAAGGGTCCTGGATACCCACATGACCAAATACCTGTAAAACTCCAAGAGATCTAGTTCATTGTCTGCTTTGATTGTCATAGATCCTGGAGTGATGTATCGACATAATCGACATATCATTAGAATTTAAAATGCATCCTTTGGCACCCGAGTGAAGATGTTTCTATTATACGTCTAATCTTCACCTATAGTTTAATCAGATGGGTGCCAGTATTTAGATGACACTTATTTTGTGACTCTTGACTGAAGATGAGAATGAATCATTTTTATAATAAACTCGTGGATTTCTGTCATGTATTGTGGCCCGAAAGTGTTGTAAAGATATATCTGAAACTAGAGATATAATTCTAATTCATGAAAATGTAATCACTTACAGTGTGTTTTTTCATTCGTTCAGGTGGCAGCTGTGGACTGGGAGGGAAAATGTTCGGAGTCAGAGTCCTTTGAAACTGCCACTCCAATTTGTAAGTAGTAATTACACATATTTTTGAGGAAATATTTTTTGAAATGTGAACGTGAATGGCAATGCAGATGCTTCATTCTTAAGTGAGTAATTTTATGTGCTCCTTAGCTTACTGGGGCGGTATAACAGTTGGCCTCTGGGTTCTTATCATCCTCGGGATGCTACTGCTCTTCGCAGCACTACCGGTGTGCTTCTTGATAAAAAAGAGGTAAGTTTCGAACACTGCTCTGCTAAGTGACCTGGGAAATAGGTATTATTATATTCTTTTTTGATATATCTACGACGATGCAATAATAGTATTTGATTAGCGAAATGACGTGAATCTACTATTCTACGAACTAAATGTTCAAAGAAATATAGTAAAAATGTACAATCATCCTAGATAATATTGTTTAAATAATTTTTGAATCTCTTCATTATTTCACTCATAACAAACTTTTTTCACTGATAACTCCTTCAATGTTTTAATTCTAGTTTTTATATTAATTTGTATTTAGTGTATAATCTCTGAATAGCCTCATACTTAAATGTATTAATAATTGTTTTATTAAATAAATTAATATATGAAACACACAATAAAATTTTATGGAATACCAAGTATTATTGGGTTGTCTGAGAGAAATTTCATTGTGTTTCTATTTTTACCAATGGGATATTAACCTAAGATAATATAATTCAGTGTGTTTGTTCATTCTATTGTTGAAATATTCGTAATACATTTCAATTTCAATGGAGAAATAGCAAATATTTTTGTTTTCGTAGAAATACAAAATATACCAGTCCGTAGGGGGAACACGAGTATGAAACTTCTTTTTTCTTTGATTCTTAATTATAACATCTTAGTTTATGCAAAGTACAGTGTGCAATCACATATTGTGGCCCCGCTTGTCTTGAGAGTCAATATGGACGGTGTGTATTAATATTACGTGGCCACCATTTGTCTGCAATCCTGTAATCCTGATCCGATTTTTTGTTTTTGTTTTCAATTAAAAGCAATAAAGTATAATTTAAGAAATGTCGCGAATAGCTTTTTGGTATATTTTTGCATTAAAGTGCATTTTTTAAACATGTGAAGTGAAAAGTTGTTCTGGAAGATGCGGAAAAGAATAATTTCCAAGACAATTTTCGAAATGCGCCTCTTACAACCATTTTGGATTTTATAGACAAACATTTTTTGCTAAGTTCCACATGTCTCAAAGGAACTTCTGTTGTAGCTTTAATAGGTGAAATAGCTTTATATTAACCGGTTTGTTTTGACTTTTTCAATTATAAATTATCAATGGGTAAATTGTATCCAGGTCACTTCAATAGCACAAGCCAACAAAAATTAGCGGTGCTTACAGAATGGCACAGACTTTCCGGTATTAATTTTCTATTTCCTTTGGTCTGAGCTAGCTATTCAGACATGCTACATACTCTTGTCAGCTGCTATTTATCGCCACCTACAGTACATTTTTTTGACATTTTCTTAATATTTCGGTTTCCTAATAGTAGAATGGAAATATTATTTTAATAATATTTTATTTAAATATGCAATTTTATCTAAATATGCAACGATAGAAAACGAATGTGCGAGAAGTCACCGGATCTCTCTATCTATCTATCTATCTATCTAAAGGACAGTAAAACCTCGTCCTAAATGGCAATTATCTTTCAAAACATTTGGAACCGTTATTAAGAAAATGGAGTTTAAGCGCTACTGTAAATGCGAAATGTGAAGCCTTTTTTTCACAGACAATTTTTGAGTTTTTAAAACACTTCATCAGAAGCCATTTAAAATACATTAACTCACAAAAACAATAGTGATTAGAACTTGCTGGAAATGTGCATATTAAGGGTGTGGGGGATCTTTCAAAAAATTACATTTGTGTAATTTTTGCAAAAACCAAACTAATACCCCAAATTGAACATTATTTCCATATTCAAGAGTGCAATTAGCACTATTCGTTCGATAAGTCTGAAGAAGAAAAATTGGAGCCATTTATAAGAAAACAGCGTTTGAGCGTTTCTGAAAAATACTTTTCACACAAAACTGTCGAGTTCTCGAGAAACTTTGTATGACATTATTTTAAGCACATGTACTCGTTTATATAATAATGCGAACAAATCGACACTAATACAAACATTACCGACGTGAGAAACAAGTAAAAAAATTAAATTTTTGTAATTTTTGAGAAAAAAACAAAATAATAGAGTAATATAGCGTTTATGTGATCCCATAGAGCATATTGTAGCGTCGCGAGGTGGCGCACGTGCCGTTTCGCTGGAAAGCCCGGCCTTAAGCCGGATGGGGGATGGGGGTGGAATGCGGCGGCGCCTCGCCGGCGCGCGCCGGGCAGGAAATCCCAGCCCCAAAATAACCGGGACAACTGGGCGTGCCTGAGTGCGAGTCCATTGATGACCGCTGCTCTCTGCTGAGGGCTGGCTTGCGAGCCGAATGACGCCCGCCGCTGGTAGAGTGGGGGACGAGCCGTGGGGTATTTATTGCGGCGCCGACATGCGCTCGGGGGATACGCTAGTGAGTCGAAAGACGTGAGGTATCTCCGTGCAACCTTGCACGTTTTGGCATCCGGCCATGTAACATCTAGTTACGGGGACTAAATGTCCGACAGCTCGCACTTCGCGCAGCTTCTCATGCTCTCGAGCAGAGGCACTGGGCTCAGCCTAGGGACGGTCGCGGGGTTTCGCGGCTTAGAGAATAGAAAGGTTGCCTAAGGTTTTCAATGTTGTAACATTATCTTGTAATTTATTATTGTAAATATACTGTACATACTATTCAGAATCTGTCGTCTGTGCTTTTCATGTCCAGTACGCCACAGACTCGGAACCTTTCTTTTCTAAAACTGGTGGCAGCGGTTATCGTAAATTCACGCCGGTGTGCCGCAGTTTCTTTTCTAAAACTGGTGGCAGCGGTTATCGTAAATTCACGCCGGAGTGCCGCAGTTTTTGTCTAAAACTGGTGGCAGCGGTTATTGTAAACTCACGCCGGAGTGCCGCAGTTTTTGTCTAAAACTGGTAGCAGCGGTTATTGTAAACTCACGC
Source organism: Acheta domesticus (assembly GCA_031308135.1). NCBI lineage: Eukaryota > Metazoa > Arthropoda > Insecta > Orthoptera > Gryllidae > Acheta > Acheta domesticus. The sequence continues at coordinate 17,672 of JAHLJT010003901.1, read as the reverse complement.
CGGAGTGCCACAGTTTTTTGTCTAAAACTGGACTAGTACGCGTAAAGACAGTGTACCGCAGTTAAAGGTGCACACGCGTCGTAATTACGTGGACGCCGGCAGAGTCGTGCACGCCACGAGAAACCGAAAGTGCGGTAATTCGGTACGGTAGTTTCGGGGCGGTACAATCCGACTCGGAACCTTTCTTTTCTAAAACTTGGAACTGGAATTGGTATTGGTACTGGAACTGGAATTGGTATTGGTACTGGAACTGGAGCTGGAACTGGTACTGGAACTGGAGCTGGTATTGGTACTGGCACTGGAAGGAGACATCCCGGACGGACCAGAACAAGAGGAAGGAAGGAGGGCCAGAACACCGGATCCAGAAGGCGCTGGCGCTCACGCGACACCGAGGTCAACTGAACGTAAGTGTGTTTTTTGTACTGGCCGGGGATCAATTCAGGCAAAATGTCTTTCTTAGCGGGTTATAGGAAAGAGGTGCTTGTTAGGGTCGCGACGGAGATGGGGGAAACGTTGGAAGGGAACGAGACGATAGTTAGATTAAAATCTATCATCACGGGAAGCGAGCAGTACGATGAAATATTCGTGAAACAACTTGCTGATCAGGAGAAAGAACAGGTCGCAGAAGCACGCGAACTTGAATTAAAGGAGCAGGAAAGATTATACGAACTCGAACGGCTGAAATTAGCTAATCAGGCACCTCGCGCGAATCTTTAGGTAGTAGAGATTCGGTAAACAGAAGTAGTATCCGTATCAGCCATGTTATGGATAAATTCAAAGGCGAAGGTGAGGATATTACCTTGTTTTTAAGTGTATTTGAGGCGCATGCTCGTCAGCTCGACATTGCGCCGGTAGAATGGGTCAGTCAATTAATGGGATTGCTTCCCAATGAAATAAATACATGGTTAGTTGTAGGATCAGATTCGTCAGAGCAGGATTATAATCAAATCAAAACGCAGCTTTTGGATATGTACAAATTCACGCCTGAAAAATGTCGTCAGATGTTTTGCAGTCATGCAAAGGGTGCGAAAAACTACATGGAATGTTTATGCTCGCGAACTGACGAACTATTGCCAGAAATGGATTTCAGGGTTGAAAGTTGAAACTTATGATCAATTATTAGATTTGATTGTCACCGATCAGATGAAATGGAAGGTGCCGGCGGACATACGTGCCCATTTCGTAGATGTTTGGGGCGAGGTTTCGCAGTCCCAAGATCTGGCGCGTAGGCTGGACACCTACGAAAACAATAGGTCTAGTGCGTATAGGAAAGATTTTTCTAAGGTTAATCACAAGGAGCCTGTGGGGGAACAAAGTGGAAAAAGGTGACGGAGAGCGTGCCCTCCACTTCTAAGCCCGCAGCGCCCAAGGCAGATAGGAACGCGGAATTCGACAAGCCGCAGGAACGCACGTGCTATTTATGTAAAAAACCGGGGCACATTAGAAATACTGCCCTCAGCTCCAAATCAAGCGAGAAATGTGTCACGTTGTCGACACCAGTGCGCAGGAATTGTTGCTCCCACACACATTTTTTGGCACGGTTTGCGGAAATCCTATTAGCTTCTACGAGATTCTGGGGCGACGGTTGATCTGATCAACAGCAAATACGTCAGGCCGAATCAATATACCGGCGAATCCGTAGGGGTTAAGCAGCCCTTGGACGAGGCGCCGAAAAAATCTACCGGTAGCTAAGGTAGAAATCGTAGGCCCGTTCGGTAAGCTTGTTACCGAAGCCGCAGTCGCGAAAAATTGCGACTTAGAATATTACATTCTGAGTAATCGATCTGCACGCTTCTCTCGGAAATCAGGCAAGGGTTTTTTAGAACCGCAGTTTCTTTGTGCGGTGCGAACCACGTGCCCAGACGGCGGCCGGGCAGGGCGACGGGAGTGGTGGGGCCGGAGGCGATGGCGGCGGGCGCCAGGCAACGCGCGGCCGCCGAGCGCCCTGGTGACGCCACCGGTTGCGGTCATGAACGAGGCTTTGGGGGAAGGAGCGGTCGAGCTAGGCGTGGTCGTAGGAACAAGTCGTGCGCGCGACGCACCCCAAAAACCTGCGTCGGACGCGAAAGCTCCCGACGAGGAAACTTGTGTCTTGTTAGCGAGGTAAATGACCCGGGCAATGTTGTTGAAAACAACGCGGAATTTGAAGTAGATTCCGGGAGCGTTGCATTGTCCCGTTTAGACCCGTCCGAATTTGCGAAAGCTCAGAGACAGGATGAAGAGCTCTTACCGCTATTCGAGCTAGCCGAAGGCCCAGAAACGGAACGGCGCGATTATTTTATAGAACGCGGCCTTTTGTTCCGGAAACGGCAGAGCAATAGCGCGGTGAGCAATTCTCCATGCTTGTGACTCCGCGGGTGTATCGTGGCACCATATTGAAGCTTTGCCATGAAGTCGCCCACGGTCATTTAGGGGTCACAAAAAGTAAAGACGCGATGGCCAAGTATTTCTTCTGGCCGAATTGTTACAAAGATATGGAAAATTACGTACGTAGCTGCGATAGTTAGCCAGCGCGTAGGTAACGGCGGCGAGAAGCTTCGCGCGCCTTTAAAAATTGTACCTATATACGGGTGAGGCGTTTGAGAAAGTAAATGTAGATGCTTGTGGCCCTTTTCCCCCGAGTCTGAGTCAGGAAACAAGTTCATACTACTGCAATGTGTTTAGCAACAAAATATCCCGAGGCTATTCCCATACGTGATCTGACGACGGTCACGGTCATTGAAGCTTTATTAGATCTGTTCAGTCGGATTGGATTTCCGCGAGAGCTTCAAACAGATCAGGGAACTTGTTTTACTAGCACTCTGATGGCGGAATTCGCCGAGAGATTTTGCATTAGATTAATTAGAAGTTCGCCTTATCATCCGCAATCTAATGCCGTAGAACGGATGCACAGAACCATGAACCGGTTGATGAAGGTTCTTTGTTTAGAGATGGGGACTGACTGGGAGTGCCAGCTTCCTGCAATTATGTTCGCGTTACGCACGAGTGTGCACGAATCGATAGGTTTTTCTCCAGCCGAGTTAGTCTATGGGAAAAATCTCCGCACACCCATGACGCTGCTTTACGAAAAGCTTGCGGGTGCAGCAGAAAGCGAAGGGAGCACGGTGGTTGAGCACGTGTTCAAGTTGATTAATAGACTGAAGCGTTCGCGTGAACTTGCCCATACCAAAATGGCGGAAGAACAACGCAAGCGTAAGGTGTGGTACGACCGCAAGGCGATCTCGCGCAGTTTTGAAATAGGCGCGAAGGTGCTGGTTTTGGCGCCTAACAGAACGCGGAAACTCGCGGTGCAGTGGGTCGGGCCAGGCGAAGTTCGGGAGAAAATGTCCGAACACAATTACGTAGTTCAGATGCCGGGGCGGAAAGAACCACGCGTGTATCACATCAACATGATGAAAAAGTATCACCAACGTACTGAATACGTGAACTTTCTCGGTTCTGCGACGGTCACTGCCGCAGGCGAGGAAGACGCGTTAGACCGCTACGCGTTAAGATTAGATTCCGACGACTTTGACGCGGAAGAAATGCTAAACGATACTAAGGTTGAACCCGAGTTCCGCGAAGCACTTAAAAATGTCATTTGTAAATACAGGTGTATTTTTAGTGAGAAACCTGGTCTTACAGATGTAACGACCATGGACATTGAATTAACTGACACTGATAAAGTAGTCCGAAGTGTACCCTACCGCATGTCGCCGAGACAAACTAAGATATTGCGGGAAGAGGTGGACAAAATGCTTCGCGACAACATCATTGTGGAGGCGGAGAGTGATTATACATCTCCTATGATCCTGATCGAGGCCCGGGCAAATCTCCACGGCCCTGCATAGATTTTAGGCGCCTCAACGAGATTATTAAAACAGATTACTTTCCGTTACCCAATCTCGAAGAACGGATTGAACAGGTAGCTGCAGCTAAAATCATTAGTGTGTTAGATTTAAGTAAGTGTTTCTGGCAGATAGGTCTTACGGATAGGGCGCAGAGATATTCGGCGTTCGTGACCAGTTTCGGCACGTATCGACCGCTTAGGTTACCCTTCGGGATAAAGAACGGCCCTTATCAATGCTGTAAAATCATGGGCACTTTGCTAAAAAACTGCCAAGAATTCGCGGTACCGTACCTTGATGACATCGCGGTTTTCAGTAACACTTGGCAAGAACACATTCGGCACCTAGATACGGTCTTTAGTATATTGAAATCCGCCAAATTGACAGTGCAGCAGCCGCGCAGTGCTTGTTTGCGCGGGCTAATGTAAAATATCTTGGTTACGTCGTCGGTAACGGGAAATTGCGGCCGGCCGAAGCCAAGATACAAGCAATCCAGAACTTTCCCAGACCAGAATCAAAGAAACAAGTGCGTTCTTTGCTCGGATTGGTAGGATATTATCGACGCTTGATACCCGGGTTTGCGGAGAAAGCGGCGGCACTGACAGATGCGCTGCGGGGACGCGAGCGCCAGGGTAAAGTCGTCTGGACAGAGGCATGTGAAAAGTCTTTCAATGAGTTGCGACAAGCTCTTAGCGAAAAAACAGCGGTATATGCTCCTGATTATAGCAAGGAATTTCGAGTTCAGGCAGATGCATCTCAGAGAGGCTTAGGCGTGGTTCTCTACCAAGTAAATGATGAGGGAGTAGAACAACCAGTTGTTTTTCTAAGCCGTAAATTAAGTGATACAGAAACTCATTATGGCACCTCAGAACTTGAGTGTTTGGCTCTTATTTGGGGGTTGGATAAACTTAAGATTTATCTCGACGGGCAGGCCACAATTCAGGTCGAAACCGACCACAACCCGTTGGTCTGGTTGCGTAATACGTCTGGCAAAAACCCCAGATTATTACGCTGGTCCCTTTTAATTCAGCACCTCGATTTACGCATCATGCACAAAAAGGGCTCAGAAAATGTTAATGCAGATGCGCTTAGTCGCATGTTTGATGATGTGAATTGATCCACAGGCCAGTGTAGGGAACACACACGTTCATGACATGTATAAATGTCGGTGAAATTCTATGTAAATAATTTTTATAAATTCAAGGGTAAAATTGTTTTGTTATTGTGATCATTTTTATATGTAGATACATACATGTGTCAATAATTCAGTTAAGAACGGCACATGATGTATATAACGAATTCCACAATTATTATGTAATACTTCAATGCAACGTAAAATTTTTGTATTTTAATTTCAGGTTTTCATGTAATGCAAGAGGCGTCAAGAATTATCATGTAATATTTCATGTAAAGTAAATGTTTTGTATTTCAGATTTTATGTAGTTCAAGATGCGTCAAGAATATTTATGTATGTAAATAGATGTAAGGTTTAAATGTAATGGCAACATAGTTAGGAAAAAAACGGGGGACAGCCCACAGATTTATTCACAAATTTTGACTAGATAGGGTTTTGATATTATTATGTTCATGTAAAAAAAATTATGATGTAATGTCTCAGGACCAGGTACTTTAGCTAGCAGAATTTTTTTCCTGGGCATATTTTGCTGCGAAAAAAAATTCTCACCCCCGGCATGGAGGCTTAGCGTCGCGAGGTGGCGCACGTGCCGTTTTCGCTGGAAAGCCCGGCCTTAAGCCGGGGGGGATGGGGGTGGAATGCGGCGGCGCCTCGCCGCGCGCGCCGGGGGCAGGAATCCCAGCCTAAAAATAACCAGGACAACTGAGCGGCTGAGTGCGAAGTCCATTGATGAGGCTGCTTCTCTGCTGAGGGCTGGCTTGCGAGCCGAATGACCCCGCCGCTGGTAGAGTGGGGGACGAGCCGTGGGGTATTTATTGCGGCGCCGACATGCGCTCGGGGGATACCTAGTGAGTCGAAAGACGAGGTATCTCCGTGCAACCTTCACGTTTTTTGGCCATCCGCCATGTAACATCTATTTACGGGGACTAATGTCCGACAGCTCGCACTTCGCGCAGCTTCTCATGCTCTCGAGCAGAGGCACTGGGCTCAGCCTAGGGACGGTCGCGGGGTTTCGCGGCTTAGAGATAGAAAGGTTGCCTAAGGTTTTCAATTTTGTAACATTATCTTGTAATTTTATTGTAGAATATACTGTACAATACTATTCAAGAATCTGTCGTCTGTGCTTTTTCATGTCCAGTACGCCACTAGGAAAACGAATATCTTATTTGGTCTTGTACGAGTTAACGATAGATTTTTTCTTTTACAAATGTTTCAATTATTGTTATAAGTTCCTTCAGAGCAATTTGTTATCACTTTAGGGAACCAAATTATTTCGGTAGAAGGAACAGATTCACAAAATTCATACAAAAAAGCAAAGAACAAGACGTGGGCTAATTCTCATTCGTCAATGGACTAGTATAAAAATAGAAACAGTTTATCAGGAGCAATTTTTGAAACTATTCCTAGGAATGACTTTAATAAATAATTAGAATTAGTGTTACACCAAAAGATTTAGCCAGTTAAGGTATATTTAATTAAGTAAATGAAAAATCAAGCAACTTGAATGTTCATGCAATGAGGGGTCGTTGAAGCATTTCTGAAAAATGCCCATTTTGCGTTCTTTTTCACAAAAGGTTTTTTGAGTTTTTTAAGATACTTCATAGAAATAATTATGAAGCCTTGTACTCACAATACAAACAATGTATTGAATTGCTTTGTAATGTAAATATTAACGACGTGAGAGATGTATAAAAATTTGTTTTGTGTAATTTTAGCGCGTGTAATTAACACAACATGACCGTGACAGTTATGCTCATAGTGACAATTTTATTTATTATTACTTTTATTATTTGGAAGAATATTACTGGTAATAGCGGAAATTGAAGAAAGAATAGATATTTTTTAATAATACTAATTATAATGAGTTTCTTTAAGCCCTACTAAATGAGAAAAATCTTATCACTGAAATTACTGACACTTAGACCAACGCGAAAAAGAATTGTCGTGTCTGGTAAGAAATATTTTTCGTCCCTTTTCGGTTAAGTCCGCCAAGAGTAATTAAACATCCTCCTTGAGAAAGTTTATTGAGCAGGTTATCTATAATTATAATCTTGATTACTTCGTATTTTCTTGAGAAATTACATAGAGATTTGAAAACAGAACAAAATGCCATTCTTTCCCTTAACTGAAAAAACTCTTCTTTAAGAATCCTAAGAGAGCTCCACGAGCGACGGGCATGGTGAGCGGCGGGTATCCAAGGATGTTTTATAATGGGCAATGGCAGCTCTTCGCGTTTACATTTCTGTGGAAACAAAACCATTAAATCCAAGTGCATCTTGTGCACCTAGCAATCAGGTGACTATACAGCGATTTTTCTAACTTTGCCCCTCATGGCCCGTCTTCACGATGTATTCATGGTATTTCGCACGTTCTCAGTCGTGCCAACAGATATCGCATGACCACGACCGTATCAAACAGTGCTTGCGATCATGCGACTTCTAGCGACCCGACGGAGAAAGACGCAAAATATCGTCTGATATTCCATCGTGGCCATAGAGGCTTGAGGGTCAGAGTTAGAAAAATCGCAGTATGCGTAACCACCACCAACACCGACAAGGTATAAACGGAGTATTGGGAGAAGTGCAGTCCAAGTTGACCAAAGTTTAGTTTGGTGTGCAGTATAAGATGGGTCTCAAAACTTCAAGTCTCAATTGGAAAGATAAAGGGGCGAAGGAGAAATAGATTGTCTTGTTTTTTCGGATTTTCCCGTGAGTTGACGCGGATTTTGTATATTTTCAAAATTATTCGTGTCAATTTTGGAGTCCTTTAGATCAAATTAGTTGTTTTGAAAACTATCAAAGCGAGTTCTATTATATCTCAAACATTTTTGATATCGAGAAAAGCGGTTTTACAAATTTGTATTCTATCTCTCAGCCATATGATACATCAAATATCAACAAAATATGAACTCTCGATTAGTGAAATGCCGAATCAGCCCAGTAGTATAATGGATAAGAGAACGTGATCATTATAAAACCCTACCAGGCAATATTTTTCGATGTGGTAACATTCAAAACAATTTGCTGCGTCAATGAGGCGGTCCCAAGTGATGTAACCCTTTACTGATCGCGAAAACAGATGCAATCGTGTTAAAATACGAGCAAATTTCTCGCGGATTTAGCTAATATTATAATATTACGTAACAGATACAAATAACACTAGAAAGAATGTGTTGATGTAGCACAGTTAGTTCACTTAGCTCGGTTTTGCGTCTCTTTCTCGCAATCAAGCACTATGTAAAACACTGCGCATAGCTTCTGTGATGAAGTAGCATACATCCGGAAGGGCTGTGCTTTGAGGAGGGGCAATCTGAATAGCTAAGGCGAAATTATGACTGTGTGCCTTTGTGTACATACGCTCATTAGTATCCATTTGTCGTATTCTTCATACGACGCGGAGAAGGCTAACCCTGAGCTCCCACTACTTTTTCCCCACATCATGGGACAAAAGTGTAATGTCTATTTTAAAATTCAGATTTGAATCTCTTGTGTCGTCGTGTCTTTTACACCCCTCTTGCACCATTTTTCTTCCGGTTTTAGGAGTTCCGCTCCCTTTTGTTGCGGCTCGTGCATACCTTAACGTCGCGTGTGTTGCTGGACACTGTCCCTAAGGGGAAAAGCGTTGAATTTGCTGCGCACTTTTATTTTCTGGAGGCAGAGGTCGCCCCCGGTGGTTTGTGCACTTCCCTTCTACTTGTGGAAGCGGAAAGGAGTTCATTTTTCTGTTGTATCTCGGGAAGAGAGTAGCATACTCCAGGAGTGACATCACATTGACATCTTTCAATAGTGACAAATTCTATATTCATATTGCTGTCTTGTAGGTATTTCTCCCTCCAAAGAAGTTCTTATCTTACAAATTAAAATGGTATGTATTATTTCAGGTATGCTTCTGGAAAGGAATGGCTGTATAATTTAGAAAAGCATAAAAAAACAGCTCCTAGTAGAAACAATTGGTCAAGCTTATGCCGTGTATTGAGAATGCATTTTGAAACACTGCACATAGTAGAGAACAAAGGAGTTGAAGAGGGATTTATGACAGATATGGCTAGAATGAGTATGATACTTGTTACCGAAAGAACACTGCTCGAAAATGTAAAAATCAAAGCTGTGAGAAGTTTATCTGAAACAAACAAACAAACTTTTGTAAGGAAGTATATTTTTAGAACAGTCAGCATTTCAAAAGACTAGATGAAATACAAAGAGAAATATGCTTAATTTATTCCATGATTAATGGCATTATCATGTTTAACAATTATACATTGATTACAGGGAATAGTGCTTCAAAAAGTTCTGAATAATTGAGGAAAAATTCTTAAGATAATAATGTTTTAACACTGAGAGAATTTATGAGCATAGCAGGGCAAACAAAACAAAATTAATAAAGCAGAGATATTAACTCCTTAATATAAGTTATAGGATTGTTTGGAAATATCATCTAGATTTATCAAATATCACTTAGTGGGTGGGTATGACACTCGTGGGAACTATTATCATTACCGTCGTAATTATTGAAATAAATTCAGAGAACGCTGTACCAATATAATCGAACATATCATTTTGCGATCAGAAAAGGAAATTATTTAAAATGTAAAAATGTCAACAATAATTAAATACTTCAACTAGTACTGTTTATGATCACAGTAATGTTGAAGTGAGGGAAACTGAGAAAACAACTTTTAATTTAATTACATTTTTTACAAAATTAATTATTCGGAAAGAGTAGACTAAATGTTAATCAAAACTGCATGACAAAAATGATGAATTTTTATGCAGCACAAAAATTCAGTAATGTAATTTATTAGTTTTTCAACAGGAAACGACCGTAATATTCTGTATTTATAATTTATTTATCAGATAATTAATTATTAATTACATGTCTATCGAAAATGTTTCCACTAATCTCATCCATTTTTCAAACGCGAAAGTTCTAGTAATGTCAAACATTTATTTTCATTCAACCATTCACGTTCCTCCAAAACTTATTGAATGTAGTAACTAAGACTCTCACAGAGTTCGCTGAGCATGTCGATTGTGCGGCGGAGGTACAGCCAGTTGCCGCTAGATGGCAGAGGCAGCGGGAGCCTGAGTGAGTTTTGTATCCCCAGGATGTTGCTCAACGTCTGGAAAATACATTTCACTGAAAAATATTATATTTTTAATGCAATTTTTTTATCAACTGTACAAAAATCTCATTTAGTTCGATTTAGAATTTCTTGTAATGTCAGTGGCTACCAGTTTATTTATTCACTTCAAACAGTTAAAACTGTGACGAAAACAGTTAAAACTGTGACGAAAACAGTTAAAACTCTCTGTGACGTTGAAGGAAAAAGTCCAGTCTGTGCTTGTGCACATCTAAGAATAATAATTCTTATTATGGGACCGAGAAAACAGTTGCTTAACCGTGCTTCACTTAATTAACTAATGTTACCTATGTTTTCCTTCTTCGAAAATTTAAGAAGAACTTCTTAACAATTTTTAACATTTTAGTTGCGAAGTGTAAAGTATTTTAATAAACTAGTGAAGTTGCAATCGCAGATTCTTTCTCGTAGTATTCGTAACGATTATCCAATATTGTAACACTTCAACCATCACTTGGGAAACTCAAACGATTTAAGAGGAGTGTGAATTCCTTATGCTGACGATGTTAAAATGTGGCTAATTGAAGGTATATTTTCTGGCAAAATATTAGTGGTAGCTCTCTGATATTTTTACACAGTGTACACATATTCTTTACACACATACTAAATTAAGGAAATTTTTAAAAAGGCTATTTTTTGATGAAATAATAAAAATATTTTTTCGTGAGAAGTATGAACTATTTTCCACCCACATTTTATAGTATATTCGTTCTAATAAAATCCAAAGTTCCACAATGATCGGTCATAAGTGTATCCCTATTTCTCATAGCCATTAACCATATGATTTCAACCTTACCACAACCAATCAAAATACGTGCTTTTCCAGATGATATCACCCTTGTATGTATTGGAAGAACAATGTCAATGATTGAAGTTCTCCAAGATGGCTTAAACAGACTTGTAAGTTTCTGTAATACATCAGGATTCAAATTTTCATCAACAAAATTTATGTACATGATGTTGGCAAGAAATTCTAGAGCAATCCCTGAACCTAAACTCTTCCTAGGAAACAAAGAACTAAAACAGTGTAAAGAAATTAAAATTCTGGGTCTTATTTTTGATACTAAATTATCATGGAAACCATACATAAGAAACCTAGTCATTCAGTGTAAGCAACGAATCAATACTCTGAAAGATTTATGCTCCAAAAGTTGGGGAGTTAACCAAGACATCCTAATGAACACATACAGATCATTTATTCGAGCGAAAATTGATTATGGATGTACAATACACCGTTCTGCCAAAAACTCCATTTTAACTTTATTAGATCCCATACAAACAACTTCAATAAGATTAGCAATTGGAGCCTTTCGCAGTAGCCCGAGACTGAGCATTCTGGCAGAAAGCCACGAATTACCATTAAAGTTAAGAAGAGAACTTCTAACCCTTAAATATGCGTCATCGACCATCTGTCTTAAAAATAATCCTATGCATCATGAGCAAATATCAATATCAAATGAACTTCAACAGCCCGTCAATAACCTACCAAAATCTGTACTACACAGAATATGTACCATCAAGAACGAATTGTCACAAATAGAGAATGTCTCAGTGCCACGCCAAATCCACCCAGTTCCACCATGGGAGGAACTCCCCTTTATAATTGATGACCACATTCTGAATGAAACGTATGGCAAAGATAACATTCCTAACATTGTGGACAAAAGCTTATTCAGAGAATTATCTCATAATTACATAACTACCCCCACAGATATACAGATGGATCAATGATAGATGGGAAAAAAGGTTGTGCCATCATCTTTGAAGACCAAGAACTTCTCTTCAAATTGCCAGATTCATTTTCAATATTTTCCTGTGAAGCTTTTGCTATAGATAAAGCCATAGATCTAATCACCAATTCGGAACTAAACAGAGCTATAATTTTTACTGATTCGAAATCAACTTTAGATGCATTAAAGAACCATGGAAACAAAATTCAAGAATACAGTTAATGCAAAGAAAACTACAAAATTTGATGGAAAGTAATATTAAAATAGTGTTGGCATGGGTCCCGGCTCATCAAGGGTAGGTAATGAAAAAACAGACGCAGCAGCAAAAACAGCTACTTCCCAAGGAATTTATTGTAGAAAAGTACCGATTACTGTAGAAGAACAAAAAAGGACTATTAATAAGTGCATCTGGAAAAAATGGAACAGCATCTGGAAAAACTCAAGGACAAAATTACATTTAATCCGTAATAATGTGTGGGAGCATAGATCAAGAATAGAAAATGCAATGTATAATGACTAGAATACGAATAGGTCACTCCAACTTGACTCATTATTATATCATGACCAAAACACCAGTGAACAGGTGCCCTAAATGTGGGACTACAATCTCAATTTCCATATTTTAATAGAATGCAAAGATTACCAATGTGACAGAAGTGGATTGCCTAATAACATGAAGAATTGTTTAGACAATGTTGACAGTGTGTACAAAGTTATGAACTTTTTAAAACAAATTTGTGTACTTAACAGTATATAGGATGTAAACTCTGTAAATGTAAACGTCAAACGTCAAATCAAACGTAAACGTCAAACAAACGTCAAACGTCAAACGTAAACGTACAACGTACAACGTACAACGTACAACGTACAAACAATGTAAAACAAAATGTAAAATGTACAATGTAAAAGTCGTTAATGACCTAGCTGTCGATGTGACTATAAATAAATTTTAAAAAATCCAAGTATAACAGATTTTGTAAATATAACTAATTCAGCATGTTTAATACACTTTATTTCAAATACTCTCTTCAATATTATTTTACGTTCACCCAACATTACCCGCAAAATGTTTCCTCTGTTTCCTCGAAGTACTTAAAAAAGATTCAGGTTCCTTTTTCGTTGAATTTCAAAAATTGCAGAAGTTACAAATAATGCTAGAAAGTATGTGCGGTTGTAGTTTTTCTTGATTTTTTTCTCAAATGAAAAAAAAGTGCAGTTCAAATATGGTATTGTGATGTGTCACCGTGCTTCGCATGCTCAGCTCGTGCAACAACATCATGTGAGTTCGTTTCCCCCTTCAATATCTTAGCCCCCTGTAGCACGCCTATTCAAAACGAGGGCTGCCCGGCCGCTCTCCTTGACTTCTGTTCGCACACACTTGCAACTTTTATTCCGTTTACCTTTACTTTTATTTTTAAATTACTTGTTCACATGCTGGGATCTGGAATTTCATCTAGGCAACCACTTATTACAAATAATACACCTTATTAAATTAGCTTGGTCATTTACTACTTGAAATTATAATTTAGATACAACAATTTTGCCGAAAATTTCCTTAATGCTAAAAATTTTACTTTGGAATAATCATTACAAATTAACAACTGTTCTTCTTTTCTTCTTATCTCACACATGAAGAAATAATAGTTTTGGTGTACATACCATGGTCCTTTTTTCCGTCTTACTAGTAACAGCCAGGGAGCCGACCGCCGATCTCCGTTCGCAGCCGGAGAGACTGGCCCAACGGAAAAACATCGGTTTGTACACTACAAAACTACATTTACACAAATGTCCCAGGGGCTTCAGTAAAGTACTCCCCAAAATTAAAATATATATTTCAAATTCAAGGGATCGCAACATCAACAAGATCTATTGCGAAATTTTTGAGAAAATCGGCAGAATATTTTAGCCGCTAGCGTTGATCACGGACGGACGGACAGACAGACATTTTGCCATCATTCAATTTTTCGATATCAAGGACCCACAAAACATGGATTCTGGCTACACCACGAGTTTGAAGATTTTTTCTAAATTTAGCAATTGGTTTTTTCCACTTTTTCGTTACCAGAGACCTGTAATAAGAGTTTTTCTGCCAAAAATTCGTCCTTTTTTTCGCGCAGCAATACATAACTTACTCTCTACTGCGTAAGCGGTAACAGGGAAGTAAAAGTTTCGGTACTTCCCCCATTACCTCCGCATTCATTTTACTGAGCAATCTTGCTGAAGGCACTTATTAGATATTTTGCATTGCAGTCTGCACTTGCAACCTCATTACCCTCTATCTAAATCGTCTCGTACGGTCTAAGTCTTCACGTGCCTGTTTAGGTCGCGCGCGGAACGTTGAGTTGACGCACGACAAGTATCGCGCGTCGTAGAATCACACTGTATCTTATGAGAATCGGCATAAGAGCCTTTTGGTCGTTCTGCAAAAGATAGAGTTAATCTACGACGCCGGTACTTGGCGCGCGTCGAACGCACGTCAGCACTTGTGTGACACAGACCTAAATAGTAAACGTTTATCTTTCGAGGAACCACTGGTGATATGGTTGCATTTACTTCCTCCCGCGCCGGCTCAAACTGGCTAACCTCCAGGCTCGGCTACTCACACTCTGACACTAAAGTGCACTACCCAACCCGTATTTATATATGAATTTACTCAATCTAGCGTGGCCTGAAATTAGCTGAAAATTAGCCGGCAGAGGAGTATTGTTGAACCTTAGATAGAGCCTCGCTGTGTCCCACAGGACTGTACATAATGGCATTTGGTGTCGCCAGCCTCGCATTTTCCACAGCGGAGGATAGGTTCAAGGAATGGTGAGCGTCCAGATGTAACGCGCACATGCCTCTAGCATATGCTTCCCAAAAAGGTCAGGAACGAAAGGATGTGATGAGAAGGGTGACGCTCGGAAGGAACGGAACGGCCAAAACACATACACACCCAAAAGCATGCCCCGCCAAATCGAGCTCGATACTGTATTAGTGTCGTGGCCATTGGGCAGGCAGGAGATATCTTTAGTTTTCTAGTTGGGTTATTCATGTTATTTAAGCTCTGATAGCATCGTCTATTATTCCTACAGTATGCCTGGTCACTGGTACCTCCCAGGTACCGTGATGAGACTGGCTTCGTTAAGTTTGGTTATAAGAACACATCAATGACGGTGTTCGTGTCAATCAGTTGGAATTCCTAACTTGTTAATGGGAAAATTTAAACGACCTAGTGAAAATATAGGAACCTGTAAGATTCCGGCCATACATCTTATTGCCCCAGTGTCTGTACGTTCTATGTTGGAGGTTTTTATGATTCTACTCGGCGGATACTGAATGGCACACTTGCCTACATCGAACTCCCTTGTTATTCCTATTACATACTCATATAAATAACCTCTAGCTCCGTTTCAGGCATTGCGTACGAGGGGGATATCTAGCCTTTGATGTCTTCCGTAAAACTGTTGGGCGACTTGACATCGCTGCTTCGAAGAGCAGCGGGAAGGGGGAACCCTTTTGAACAGCGTTCGACGTATCATGATATTTCCCAAGTGGTGTCCGTTATCCATAATGCAGGTGTTCCAGGCTCACACATTCATAGAGGAACTTGAACATTTCACTTACGCGGAGAACGTTTAAGCACTTCTAGTATCCAACTATGTGACAAAGAGTAAATTCCTTTTTTTGTACTTGACTAGGCAACATGCGAGTTTGTCAACTGTCTTCTTACGTTCTGTACAACGATCTTGTTAATGATCAACGCATTTCTAATGCATCTGTCTATGGTTGCCGTTTATTATTCTTGCAGATAGACAAACATCTTCAAAGTGTATTATATCTGCTCTTGTGGATTTGAAGAGCTTGCTTTTCGTGAAGAGATATGTAATGGGTCGTAACTGCATTGCTTTCGGTCTTTGATGTTGAGAGTATTCTGTCCAGTATTCACCTGCCGTTGTGATGTGTCTGCTTGAGGAACATTGTTCATCTGCTAAGAGAGTCTGGAGTGAATCTTATTGAGCTCTTTGTAACCTGTAACTGAAAACGAGGTCAGGTTCGGTGCCACAGATATTTTTATCATTTTGGTTAACTTTTTTTTTAAAGATTTATTTATTAACATCTTGGTTATTAGCGACTATCCAAGTATTGTTTTACATTGGGTGTGATTACAGAGTTTATGGCAAATATTGTATTACAGTTTAACTTTACAATATACTTTAACTGATCTTAATCATACTTTGGAGGAAACTTTGGTTAACTTGTTTACCGTCTCTGCACGCATTTTCATTCATATCTGATCAGCTCAGTATTTTGACCGTTTGACCGTTTCCATCCACAGTGACTTGTTACGTGTAAATAAGTTGCCCAAACAGCTTGCGCTAGTACTTCTTTCTTTTCTAGTACTTTTTGGTGCGTTCCTCGTGACGATCAGGTAGAATTTGCTGCTAGTTGTTACGGCACTGACAGTTCTGACGAAACTCTTGAGCTCCTGAGGGGTAGCGTTCAGTTTTCTTTTCCGTGACCGTTATTCGCTGTTTCAATGTCTCTACGTCTTCAATTATGGTCTTATCTTCGAGACTGTATCGCTTGACGTGGTAGGATCTCTCTTTTACTTTGTTTAGAATATCTTCTTTCTGATTCTTTGAACTGATAATATTTGAGCAGTCTTTGAAGTCGATTGATAAACGTGGCTTAAAGAAGAAAATATCCAGGTCTTTTGGTGATAACATAGGTTAAGCTACACTTGAGACTGATTGTTCCTTTCATGTTGCCTGTAACTGTAAGGCTTTCAGTAGCCTCTGTCAAGGAATCTTAAGTACCGCTAGTCAGCACCATTCTTCTTTTGTGGCATATCCTTATTTGTTTCTTAGATAGTTCTTCTTCGGACGGTTAATTTTTACTTTTCTCTATTCTCCCAAAAACTTTCAATCGTTATTCTCTCAGCTCTAGTTTTACAGTCAAAGATCCTGAGTCCTTTAGTTCACTTTTTCCCAGAAGTTCAGATACGTACGATCAGGGGGACAGTTGTGACTCCAATAACTGGAGTCATAAGAGCTACTGTTAATATAAGTCGGTTCTTTCACCACATCCCTGGGAATCCTTTAATTTGGTTAGTTGACACCATCTTGGCAAGGACGTCATGACATTACCTTCCTACGTCTTGTCAAGAACCCGATATCTTACTGGTTCATCCAGATAATCCATCAAAGATGATTGTTAGCCCAATATTGGGATGCTTCTCGATTAAGCGGGATTTTGAATGTGAGATAGGTCGTGCTCCGAGATATTTCCATTATACATACTAACACATACAAATCAAATTCTTATGATAAAGCGGTTCTCAAAATTTCTCAAGATGATAAATGCCGCATTTGTCAGAACAAATGATCAGATCGTCTCAGCTTGTCAAATTCTAGCAAAGACCGAATATTGACAAAAGACCGATATGGTGTGTGCTTACCTTCACTGGCAGATCTGTACCATCCTCGAAGTTCGAAAAAAATTCTCCAAGTTGTTCGAACACTCACCAAAACTGGTGACATCTGTTGGACTGTGTATAATACCATACGACCAACAAATTCAAATAGATCGCACGATAGCGACAAACAGACCGGATATTGTTATCAGGGATTTGGCGAAAAAATTGTGTCTACTTGTAGATGTTGCAGTGTCGTACGATCAAAACGTTGTAACCAAAGAGGCAAAAAACATCTTAAACACGAGAGTTTGGAAATCGAGATCAGCCCAATGTGGGACGTAAAAGCAGAGGTCGTCCCGATAATTATCGGAGTTCTGGGATTTGTTTCGCCAAATTTGTGTAAGAACTTGTCTAAACTCCCAGGTCATTAAAAAGACTGGGAAGT
>JAHLJT010003899.1:0-36912 GCA_031308135.1 Acheta domesticus | reverse complement strand
GAGAGGGAAAACAAGAGCGGGAAAAGAGAGCCAGAGAATGGAGGAAAAGAGACACAGAGGAAGAAGGGCCAGAGGGTAAGAAGAGACACAGAGGGGACAAGAGACACGAGAGGATAAGAAGAGACACAGAGGGTTAAGAGAGACACAGAGGCCAGAAGAGACACAGAGGGCAAGAAGAGGACAGAGGGCCAAGATGAGAACAGAGAGGGAGAAGAGAGAACATGATGGACAAAAAGAGAGACAGATGGAAAAGATGAGAGTTGGGGAGAAAAGTGAGACGAGGATGAAAAAGAAAGTGGGAGGGAGAGAGGAGAAAAAGAGAGAGGGGAAAAAAGAGAGTGGGGGAAAGAAAGATTGGGAGAGGAATATTTCCTCCAATTATTTCTCTGCGTCAGTAACGCGTCGGGTACACAGTAGTGGCAAATATTAGGCGAAATGACCCCTCCCAAATTGTAATAACGCATCGTTGTTTGGTAGGCATAAGTAAGGGCTACGAAGAAGAATCGGGTCAAATTCGACTGCGGCGACGAGTGTTCACGACGTAGAAGGAAGAAGTAATTTACTGATCAAGATGTATCCGTTGAATTATAGGAGAACATCTGCTATGGAAAAAGCTTTGGAAAATGAAACGTAGGCTATGAGAGGAAAGATTGGATAAGAAAATTGCGCTTATAATGTAAATAAATTATATCTTCAGAAAATAAATAAAAATATCATAGAATGTTTAAATGGAAAATGGGAAAAGGCGGTGAAAACATGTGTTCGTGATCAATAACTCATAACGATTTGTAATTAGTATTGTCAGTTTTCGTTGGGAGATTAAAGTCCTAGCAATTTTCCTAAATCGGCGCGAAGAATCTGGCATGACAAGGATTAGTCGCATGGAGACTGAAGATGCGGCCAATGACTTAATGAACGAAATGAATTATTACATTGTAGTGCACACACAGAGCAGCCCATCATCGAAGTTCGGTGTTCGATTAAGTAAGAATAGGGAAGGTCGGGTGATATCGGACAGCGGGTGGTATCGGACAAAAGGGTTTAGGGAACTGGGCATGGTGTTAGCACGTGTGCACTGTCTGTGGCGTTCCTGGACACGAATTAGCTGGCATACGCCGTATGAGGTGAGTACACCAATCAGTAGGTTTATAGCATTACGTTTTTTTCATGCTGACCGGTGTACGAAGATAACTTTGGAGCTATGAAACTTTTCTTAGGATACAGTTTAAAATACATTCTACTGTGACTAGTATTTTTTACTTAAGTGTATTTGTTACGTTACAGCAGTAAAACGTTGTATGTACAATTTATATGTGTTGTATTCTTATGAAGGATGACGTTCGTTCGGGTGGTATCGGACAAAGTAGAATAGGGATGGTACCCGGACAGTTACTTCTTCGCCTTCCTTTACTTTTCCATATTTCTTGCGTGTAGGTTGTTTAGGAGAAATATTCGAATACTAATGTGGATTTGTCCGTGTTTCGGGAAACTATAGGTAAAATTCGCGGGAAATGGAACAGAAATAATAGGAAGATAGACATTATGAAGGTCATTTCAAAGGAAAAACTCTTCAATAAGAGAGTGTGAAGCTATAAATTGAACATAATAGTTGAGTTTTGTTTTTTTAATTTAAGAACTGTTATTTTTCCTTGTAACCAACCATCATTTTTTCTTTGTATTAAACAATTAAAGTCTCAATAGTGAGCGTATCTTGATGAATTGCTGTAAAAAAACTTCATTAAAATTATTTTACCATTATTTATTAGTTGTCCGTACCACCCTCCACTCTTCAGACGTGTAAATTGTCAACGATTTTTTTATTCCCAAATAATCATATTATTTTACTTTCAAACCAAACGGCTTTGATACAGTGTGTGAGTAAGAGATTTGAAGTTTCATATTCTGTATTTTAAGAATAATTTTACTAACCTTAATTAAAGATATACACGGGTTCCAGAAGCTCCCGTTACAAAATAATACCCCAAATTTCTGTGTTGCACGTCATGAAAAATGGCAGGCTCCAGTTTTTTCCGAAAAAAAAATTGTCATTGAGAAAATTGAGTTTAAAATCACTTCCGGGCCGCGAAATTCAAACCGGCCGCTACGACATAGCAGACGGCGGCGTCCTCCTGCGCGGAAGCATTTCTCGGTTCTCCGCGAAACGGTGAAACAGTCGTGTTAATATTCTCTAAGGAAAGCATTGCGTGGCTTACACTAGAACACGTTAATAGTATGCAATGTTTGTAGGTTCTGTTTAAAAATATTTTAAATGTACTTATTGAAAATTCAGTTTTGTTCAAAATAATAGCCACGGTACACCGGCGGCGTAAACGTAAATGATGAACACATCCAACACTTAGGAGAAATATTAAATCTCCTGGAATGCTCGAATTGTTATTTTTAGCTCATAGTCATATGATCTAGTGCCTTGGGCTTAGGGACTGCACATGAAGATTATTCTAAATGTCGTGATAAACAAAAAAGGGTTTCGTAAATGAAATATTTGTTCATAAAAATACCAAGTTTGTTTGATTATCTACTGTCACACCCAAGGTTCGTTATCGAGCCACACGGTGGCGTCGATCGTCAACACAGCGTCGAGCTCCGGCGGCGTGGGTGTGCGCCGAAGTCAACGAGGGCGGCCCGGGCCTAGCTCAGTCGGCCAACTTTGTCACCTGCTTAGAATCTAACTCGGATGGAAGGAGTCGTAAGGCGTTTGCTAACTACAGAAAACAATTCAGTGGTTGGTAAAGCAAATAAAAAGGTTTATTCCGCCTAATAATAGGCGGGGAAGTTACAGTGATTCAAAGAGTTAAGAAAGGCCCTACCTGATGAGCTCAGTTAGAAACGAAAGAAAAAAATGAGATAAAACTTAAATCTAAAAAAAATAAAGTACGAGAATTACAATCAAATTCCTTTACAGGCCCCAACAAACTCTAGGCCATTCGCCTTCTGGCTGACAATAATGAGGAAACAAGTGCCTAAGCGCGGCACCGCAATGCACAATAGTTCTTTGGCGGTCGTTGACCGAAGTTTATGCCTGAATGGGGCGGCGTGTAGGCGGCCCTCGGCGGCGGCGGCGGCAGCGTCGGCTTCTCTCCGTCTGGGTCGGCGGCTGAGATGGCCCTGCCAGGCCGAGAAACGTCCTTCCACAATAGCTACCAAAGGAGCGGCGGCGGCGACAGCGGCTGCGGCGGTGACGGCGGCGGCGCGACGGCGACGGTCAGCTGGCCGGATCGTGAATGATCGCGAATTCCGTTCACACAAATCAGCAGTTCTTACGGAAAGTTCTCTGGAGTTTTCACGGTCACGAATCTCGGAGAAAACTAGTCACCGGTCACTGCCCACGGCAGAGCTCAGAGTCCACGAACTAAGTCCCAAAATAATAATTCTCCCTCGAACGCGGCGCCGGAGCTATCACTTACTCCGCGGCGCTCGCACCCAAGACAAGTCGAGTAAACGTAGTGTTCGAACGCGGCGCCGGAGCTGTTCCCTCGCTCCGCGGCGCTCGCCCCCCCCAGCTCAATCGAACAAGAAAAAGTGATCTTCTCCCCTACGCCGCTAGCGTGAAGGTGTCCTCGTTCCGCCACCCCGAAAATTCAAAAGTGCCCCAAAATCGCTCCCACCCCACGGAATTTTGCCCCTGATTGGCTAAGTGCTACTACGCCGTAATTTTGTCCTCGGCCAATCAGGTCCGGTGATTCTAGGAATTTTCCGTAGCCCTATCTCTGTCTGGAAAACGCTCTCCGTCTGACTTCGGAAGTAGGTCAGTAAAGGGTACGCGGAATGTCCGTTGGGACCCCCGGAGAAAGCTGCGAAGGACGGCCTGGGGTACTCAGTGCGCATGATACCCGGAACGGCGGGATCGGCACACGTCTCTAATCTCTTCTTCGGCGCCCGGGTGCGTGACGGGATGAGGGTCGACTCGCGGACGATGGCCATAAACTTTAGAGGGGCGCGTGCTGTCATCCCTTCCATTAGCGGAGGGGGCGCGCCGACCCGGCTGGCGGCTGCGGGAGGTGGACGCCTCGCATCGACAGTTATTTGTGAAATTAAAAAATATTAAAAATAGCGTACCGCTACACTACGGAATTTGAATTGATTCTCCCGGCTGTCATATTCTGAATTTTCAGACTAACAATAGCCAGATTAATTTTAACTTATATTAATTTAGCTGGTTTAGATAATATAATATTAATAGTACACAATTTATTGTACTTCATATTTCAGTTTATTGTTATTACTTCTGTTTACTCTAAATTTTAAAAAAATGTATCTCTAGTATAAATCAATAGTGGTCGCCAATGACCACAGATGTTTTTAAAGCGACCTTAAATAAATAAATAATAAATAATAGCTAGATTTAAACTTCTCGATAAATAACTGCACGATTTATCTCAGATGAAATTGATAGATATCAATATTTCCCCCCTCAAAATGAATCTTTCTTTCCTAAACTAAAACTATAAAACTATAAACTACCATAAACTTCCTTAAAACTACCCGTCAAATTATTCTCTCTTAAGTAATATGTGGTACAGAAAGATACACTTTCTGCTGCCACAAGAAATGCATTCCGATATACTTGTTATTGCAAAAATGCTACACTGTTCTAGGTGGAATATCTAATTTGCGACAAACGGCCCCTACTACTCATTTCTCTAAGTGAATAAATATTCTACCCGTCGTTTTCCTTTTCCACATGAAAGATGAGAGCATGTCTCTGCCCCAAATCTTGGAGTTTCTTCGTGAAATCACTTCATGAGGTAGTTGACGGCTACACGGGAAACGTTTTATTTCTTTGTGTGTTTCATTTGCAATGTAGTCAGCAAATACGTGCATAAATGAGTGACGGCCATTTGTTTGATTTAATAGTATCGATGCCTATGCCGAATTCCTCTAACGCCTATTTTTGTAGAACGATGTAATTCAGTTATCTTCGCAAGCGAATGACTGTCTGCAGTACTGAATTATTTACTTTCTTAGCGTTTTCTAATTAAAGGAAGGACGATTTATCAAGGTTACTACATTGTACAGAATGTAGGGAGTTGAAATAGTTTACTTCAGGGACATTGTAGTAACTTTCAATATTTTTCTTTGATATTTCCGTAATATACAACCTCAAAAATAGGCACACAGGAAAAAAAACTTTTTTATGCAAGAGAATAAACTTTTAACCCCAAAGATGACTCCATGCAGGTGCTTATTCAGTCATGACCACTGCGGGCAAGGTCTTGAACTTCGCAATCTGCTGATTTGAGGCAAAACTGACTCGCGGCTAATAGGCGAATCAATTGGCGGCGGTGGCAGGTTCACGTGCCTGTTTGCCATACAATATAAACCACGATGTGACGCGACCTAAGCAAATGACAAATGCAAGGACACCGACCATATTACGGGCTGTGAATTGCACCGGTCCTGTACCCTCAGTGAACTTCGGTCGAACTTTTGCGTGCAAGAATGAGTTCTTTTGAAATATTTGTACACCACGGAATTCAACATCACAGTCTTTTCAGTTTTTTACCCTTTCACCGCCAGGAATATACTAGTTGTCTATTTTTATTCATTGGCGCATAGCACATAAGGCAACGCCATTTTATCTGCTAATATACACCTGTGGTATTGGTTAATTGTCCACGTGCCTCCTACGTATAAAGATTCTTCAATGCACTATTCGACCTGCATCTCCACAAAATGACTGCCAGAGGCATCACATTCGAATGGCGTGCCCGGAGATAATCAATAAACTCGGTATTTTCGTGAACGAATATTTCATTTCCGAAAACCTTTTTTGTTTATCACGACATTTAGAATAATCTTCATGTGGCAGTCTTAAGCCCAATGCACTAGTTAATATGAATATGTGCTAAAAATAACAATTCGAGCATTCCAGGAGATTTTAATATTTTTCATAAATGTTGGATGTGTTTCATCATTTACGTTTACGCCGCCGTGTACCGTGGCTATTATTTTGACAAAACTGAATTTTCAATAAGTACATTTAAAATATTTATTAAACAGAACCTACAAACATTGTATACTATTAACGTGTTCTAGTGTAAGCCACGCAATGCTTTCCTTAGAGAATATTACACGACTGTTTCACCGTTTACGCGGAGAACCGAGGAAATGCCTCCGCGCAGGAGACGCCGCCCGTCTACTATGTCGTAGCAGCCGGATTGAATTTCGCTGGCCCGGAAGTGATTTTTAAACTCAATTTTCTCAACGACAATTTTTTTTCGGAATAAACTGGACCTGCCATTTTTCATGACGTGCAACACAGAATTTGGGGTATTATTTTGTAACGGGAGCTTCTGGACAACCTGTATATAAAGCTAAGGTGGCCGATACCACACGACCTTCCCCTAGTCAGTTTCAACGATACTCCATGCAACTAACCGAACGAGTTGTTACGTATTCTGTATCGAGGAAAGTTGGAAGACGAGGAGGCCGACCTTCCGAACAGTAACAAATATTAGTAAGAAAGTCCTTTCGCCACGCAGAGAGAAATACTGCAGCACGTTGTAATGTCAGTTGAGTCTGCGGTATATAAGTTGGTTGTATCGGAAAGAAAATCGATAGGGAGTTTCAGAGATCTAGAGAGCAGATTAACATCTAGATATTTTGATAAAAATTAGGTTATATTAGAATTTCAAGGAAAAAGAAATAAATTATTTGAGTAAATTGCTTTAACCGTATTCTGTAACAGTGCAATGTGCATGTAGTAAAGACTGGAAAAGACCATACTGATACCGCACGAACCTGCACATTTGAATTAGGAAAGCGTGTAAACATTATTTCAACGACAAATTCTTTCATTTATTAAATTCCTTATCTTGATTTTCTTATTTCAATAAGTAAAAATGTTTAATTAGAGAATATTTAAATAGCAACATGTAGATACATCATATAAACAGGTGATAAATATTTGAAAAGTGTATTAATTTTGTTAGATTGTAAAGCGAGTTAATATCGTATTCCTTCAATTTGTATGAAGCAGTGTTAATTTTTGATGGTTTATATGTATGTTAATGTGAATGAATCATTTGAATTGGTTATAACTAGTACTTGTGTTCTGCAAAACTAGAGTGTATTGCGAAGAGCTATAAGCTCGCGCAGTAACCCAACACCCGGCTTCCCTCGCGTCACGCCAAATTAGAAGCCTTTCAATTCGTAACAGCCCCGCGCGAAACACGCGTGCGCCAGAAACTGCGCTCCCCATACTAACCCCGTCTTCAAATAACAGATAATAGATAGATAATGCCTTATTTTACATGGCGAGACTCGGGCCATCAGGCCCGCCTGACCACGCAAATTTCTACTACGCTCCTTTCACCACCTAGCGGAGAAAGAAGGTATTATCTCGGGCGACGAAACAGGCGACTGGAATTTAGCTCAGAGGCGTCATTTAGGCTTGAGGATCTTTTACATGCAAGTAAATTTACTAACATGGGACAGCTGGCTTTACTTCCCCTCCGAAGGAAGGCGTATGAAGGATTTTTTCGCCCTTAAAAATCCACTGCTTCGATCGGGTTTGAACCCGCGAACTTAGGTATGACAGTCTGGTACGCTAACCGTTACACCATCGACAACCATAACAAAAGCAGACACTGACGGACTGCCTCCAGGGGTCGCCATAGGTCATTGTCAACATAGGAACCGGAACTAGTCGATTAAGAGGCCCTCCCTGCGTTGTGTAGGAAAATTCCCAAAACACTTAAGGCGACACAAAGGCGGCCGGGTGGTCTTGCATTGTCTGTCTCTGCGGTGCTGGCGAAATCTCAAATAACAAAGAGTGCCAATGGGATGCCCAGAAAATGACATCGCCCTAAGAAGTGCCCTATTAGCTTCCGACTTGAGTAAAATCTTCCAGAACACAAAATTTCGGCCAATAACATTAGGAATTGCAATCACGTGAAAGTGCAAGGTAGCCTTGTAAGGAAAGAGTGGGGATACGTGACAGAGGCTGGCGAGAGAAGAGAAACTTCGGCAGATAGAATCAAAACTTGAGAGAGCAAAAACGTTTCGAGAAAGCATTTTAAAAATTTTAACTTATAAATAAATTCACGTCGAGGAGTGGTCGACGACGACAGCTAAAGTTGATCGACCGACTCAACGGCCGTCCGAACACAATTCTGTGGAATTTATTCCATTCGGCGGACCAGCATTTAATTAATCAGCCGAGCTATCGTGGCTGCATTAATACGGGGAAAGTGGCCTTTGACGGCTTTCACCCGCTATTCAACGTACGTGGTTCATCTCTACAACTTCCTGTCGGCAAGAGGTGAATTCCCGGGTACGTGAGCTGCGACCTTTCGACGCCTGTTATGCCTGCCACTCCTGGGACGGCGGCACCTGTTCGTCAACCTTCCTGTGACTGTGCCCGTCGGAACAGGTGTGCAATTCGTCAACTCGAGGTATGAATCTACCACTTGCATATGTCATCAATAATTGCTATGTTAAAGACAGTTTAAAGAAACAATTAGAAATTTGAGCAAGTGTTGAGTTAAAGTAAATTTTAAAGAATTAGTTTAAGTAACCAGAAGAAAATTATATGTAATCCAAAGCAATAATAAACGTGTTTTCGCCCTTCAAGCGAACAACACATTGAAGGAAATTCCAAAGAGCTTGTTTCTGTCAAACCCTGTGCATGCTCTCATTGAAACAGAGTGCTCACCCCTGAGGTGCTCATACGCTGGTTACGGATGTCAGGTAAGTATTCGTTTGGCGCCCATTCACTTACAAATTTAACGGGCACAACTGTCATCTGAATACCGACACACTTCGGTGTGACGGTGCCTTCCTCCCTTTTTTGTGTTTGAGCTTCGGTTCATCACAGTATGTTTAAGATATTTTATCAGAATGTAACGTTAAGTTGTACGTAATTGGTGTCTTGTTTGTTCTGATATGTTTCTAGTTAGAATCAAGATCCATATCCCAACTTTTCATGATATTTTTCATTTTAAGGAATTCGTTATTTCGTACTCGCATTTAAAAGTAGTATCCCTTTCTCCTTTAAAGAATTAAATGTTCCCGTAAGGGACATTTGCGATGAGCCAGATTTTATTGCAATACAAATAAAATAGAGATTCTTGTCGAGAATGCCGAAAGGCATGCTGCGAACAACGTTCTAGTTCACCCACCTTTAGCTCCCAACCAGTACGAGACTCGGTTAGCCAACATGGCGCGGCTGCAACCCGTGAGACCGAAGCCTGAAAGGTGGATCTTTTCGAAAAACCAGTACTTCTCCGATTCAGAGAGGCATGTGCCCACGAACACACCCATGCGGTTGCCACGCAGAGTTCTCGGATTCACTCCTGCAATAAGAGTATTAGTAATACAACCTTATGTTAAATGTTTTGAGCTCAATGTGATCATAAGCTTTCTCTAAAAATATCTACGGAGGCTGAACAAGCACTGACCGGCGTCCACGATGGCTTCGTAGGAACGTTCGAGCAATAGGCGGCACATGGGATCCATGGAGTGCGCCTGCTTGAAATGGACCCTGAAGAAACTGGCGTCGAACTTCTCCAGCCCGTTGATCTTCCCGCTGCGCGGTGGAATCTCGGGGTGGTCTGCAACCGAGAGCAGCGCAGCGTTGCAGGCGGTCGCTCCTATGCAGCCATCGTCGCCTCCGACTGCTCACACCCTTTGCGGCGTTCAACACTGTTTCAGTCCCAGCCCGTTTTGATGCTTCTTCACCCCGCTTTCAACCTCATAAAGGCAAGCACATCAAAGGTCTCAGTTTCTGTCCCCTCTCAACCCAACTCTGAAGTCCTACACTTGTCTCAAACCTCGACAGATCTCACCCTCACGGGGCTCAACCCTGTCTCATTTCCTGCCTGTATTGATCCGTTCCCACGCCGTTCTAAACCGTATTTCTCAACCCTGGCTTCAGCCCTGCACCCGCAAAACCTTTCGTTTGTGTCCGCCCCGTCTCCACCCTCAGCCCTTCTCAAACCTCGTCCCTACCCTGTCTTCGCCAAGATCCGCCTGCGTCTCCGCACAGTGCTCAGAGCGCGCTCACCGGTGCTCCAGCGGCGGTCGTCGTCCGTGAGGAGGTCTGCGCCGCGCAGCAGGGCTTCCCGCAGCGCCTGCACGTCGTCACATTCTGGGAAGAGGCCCGCTACTCCCGAGATCACCACCTGCGTGCAAATGTGGATGTCAGAGCAACAATGTGCCAAATCAAGCGAAGATCAAGATTAAGTTTACATAACTTTATCTTGATTTGGTTTTGTGTTGTGGTAATGGATCGTTTTTCAAGGGAAAGATATAGGTATGGTAACACAAGGATGAAAATCAAAGATAATTTGACCCAGGAAAGATAACAACAATATGTCTTTACATAATATTATGAAGAGCAGGAGACCACCATTGATGGCGACATCTTGTAAAAAATAGTTTCTGTTGGATAATGAAGTCACATTCCTCAGAATATAGTAGAATGACTGTTGGTGGAACTGCAATCGCAATAGATCTATTGGGTTTGTGGGTGTCTGGACGAAAGAACTGTTGTCAGTCGACGGAGTTGACGCCAATAAGCACCAGCATATTCGCGCTACTGTTTCTTTTCCACTTTCCTAGCTGCTCACACCACTTAAGAGATTGTTATTTAACCTTCACGAACTCGCACTAATAAAATTCGTGGGGTCTTGTGTTATGTGTAAAAATACTTATGAAATCCATTTCATATATTTAAATGTTATATGTAGTGTGGATGGTGTAAAAACGTTTCGGTTCTGTATTCACAAGGAAATGAAAATTAACTCTTCTCTCACCATTTCGTATGGGCAGACATAGTCTCCAATTTGTTAAAGTCTAAAATATTGTACCTCTATGCATCTCCTTTAATTACTTGCTCTCCCTCACTCCATGCTGTTTTGAAGTGTGAAGCAACCTCTAGTATATGTTACAAATGATAATGAGAACATTTCTAAAAACTTAAAAAGTCTTTGCAGTGTTTTTATTGAAATTGATTCAATCATTGATCACAGTAAACAACAAATAAGAAATCTAAACACATTAGAGTGCTAGCATTAAGCAGTTTGGTGAAACAAAAAAACTTACCTCGTCACCTGGTACAGTAGGTACACAGCGCCCCAACTTCGCGTCCACTTGTTGCGTCCGGTCTACTTGTTGCGGTGTCGGTCTCTCCTCTGGACTCGTTTGAGTTGGAGCCATGTTTGATAAAAAGTCTAGTACTCGAAAACACTTCTGCTTGTTTGAAATTAACGTTCAAAGTTGCTGGCAGATAACCTGTGAATAATCGAATTTATTAGTTAAATATTCTTTGAAAGTCAGTGATAAGTGTCAGTTTACACAAATGTACTTCCTTTACCACTGAGAGCTTGAGTCATGCAAATTGACATAACACCTTATTGACTTTATTTTTCTTCTAATAACTCACAATACACATTATAGCTATTTAAAATGTAATGTTTTTATTTTACTTTTTTTTGGAGTTCCATTTTTCTAATGTGAAAGGTCTCGCACCAAAAACGTCCTTCAAACCGATCCAGAACAATAGAAGTGGTGCTCCGGAATGGCATGGACGTTCTCGTGCTAGTTAGTTCTCTGATCTCTTTAGTATAGGCCAGATCTGCACAACGCCTGCTCCCGCGGGCATTCTGCACTTGCGAGCCGATCGTCTGCCCGCGGCAGCGCCGAAAGTGCAAGTAGTGGGGAGTAGGAAGCTTTGCGGGAGGGGAGAAGTCTGACGTAGCACGACGCGGCGCGTAGATTGAATGTCTGGGCGTCTAATACAATGATCCATGCTTCAAAATTATATGCCCATTTGTTTAAATGGATTATGTCTAGTTACTAGGGTTATAATCCACTGTTTACGTTCTGTGCACTGCTGTATATTCACCTTTGTATCCACCACTGTATGTATTTTCATTTTCTAATTTTTTCAATGAAAATAACATGCTCATTGTGACTCTTAAGCATTATTTTAAAGTAAAAGCTTTAAAATATATGCTTATATATAAGAACAAATATTATTTAATTCTATCTAACAAATATTGCAATTAAATAATTGATTGCTCACCAGGAATGTTATAATCGCCAAATCAAAGAAAAATGAAAAAATCATAAGAGCAATCACTCACATCAAGATTGACATAAAAATAGAATATGTGGCAATTCCAAGAATGGTAATGTTTAATAGCATATTTGTGACCATTTCCCCCCATTATGAAACTGAATAAAAGAGATCAACGAGCAAACTTCTGTGACGATATGTTACGGACAATCATAAGATAACCATGGGCATTGTTAAATATATTGCAAGAGGCTTTATATTTTTATACAATGTCGTAAACCACTCTACACTCTTGTCAAAAATTCGAACAGAAAATAATCATGATTTTTTCAAGAACAATATGTTTTTGCTTTGAGAGAACCATCTTATTCAATTAAACATAGTTAATAAAAAATAGCCCTACAAGCAATTATAATACTTAGCGTC
Organism: Acheta domesticus; assembly: GCA_031308135.1. Lineage (NCBI taxonomy): Eukaryota > Metazoa > Arthropoda > Insecta > Orthoptera > Gryllidae > Acheta > Acheta domesticus. The sequence continues at coordinate 24,443 of JAHLJT010003899.1, read as the reverse complement.
GAAATCTCATATGTATAATTCGTTGTAATTTCATATTTCGCCCTGCCATATACCGAGAACAAACATTTGCAATATAATCCAAAAGGCAATATTACTTGAACTGTATATGACCGTCATGTTCTTGCCGATTGCTCTTTAAATTTACGCGCTATCTTTCGAATTGTGCATTCTGATTGGTGGGCCCCACTCCTAGATTGGGTCTCGTCCCTACCCTTCATCGATTTTCTCATTTGCCACCGAGTTGCACGCGCGCAGCTCCTGACGTCAGTGAAAGTGCAAAATGCTGTGCAGGTCTGGTCTAGGCTATCTATTCAGTTTGGTTCCAACCTCTTCTCATCTGCAATCGATTAGCATTGGAAGGATATTTATTAGCATGTTTTCAATTTTTCGGTTCCCTAATGATAAAATTGAAATATAACTCGAATTCGTGCAAAACATTTGATGACAATTTTGAGACGGTTTTTAAGAAAATGATTGTTTTTTAAATTCACATTAAATTCAGGCAGAATTGCGCAAAAACTACTCGTTTTTTCAAAACATTGTACATGTTGTCTTTTTTAAGATCCGATTTTATACAACAAATTTTGTTTGAGAGAAAAGTCTGTATCTTTAAATTTGTACTCGTAGATTTGCAATGTTACCTTATTGCAATTTTCGACAATACAGATAATTTGTTGGAAATGTGAGTCACCAGTTTTTTAACCGAATTTTTACTTTTCCGTATACGTACGTATATACGGAGTAATATACGCAGTGTAGGGAAAGTTATGTAATGCTGCGGAAAATTGACTTCGAGATTTCAACGGAAATACACGTTTTGGGGTCCCCTGATACCGAAAAAGTGGGTCTTTTCAAAACGTCCGTCCTTCCGTCTGTCTGTCCGTCTGTGAACAACACTAGCGCGTAAACCATACATGCGATTTCTTCCAAAATGGATATTCCCCATCTGCTTCCACTTGTGGCGCCTTGATTTTGAAAAACTTTCTTCAAAATTTGCGGGTACTTACTCGAAGCCCCCCGGACATTTTCAAAAGTTTCTCAAAAACTGCTCCAAATTTTTTCTTTAAATTTCTTGTAAGAATGGAGTAAAATACACTCATTAAGGTGGCGTAGGTCCCAATTTAACAGTTAACTCTGAATTTTCGAAAATTTCCAAAGTTTGAAATTTTTTCAGCGTCTTCCTAGAACTACAAAATTGAAGATAGAGATTTTTCTTTCAAATAAAATTTGTTGTCCAAAGTGAGTTCTTTCATTAAAGTCATGTACATTTAAAAAAATACTAGTTTTTGCGCAATATTGCCCGCTGTATTTGAAATTTTAAAAAATTACAAAAACCAGATTTTCTCAAAAATGGCTCCAAAATTTGTCTTTAAACGTTTAGTAAAGATAGTGCTAAATGTTCTCTGTGAGATGACATTAACGCCATATTGCACTATTCTTTTGTTTTTTCAAAAATTGCAAAAATGTAGTTTTTTTGACATGCCTCTCACGTTGTTAATATTTACATTAGCGACGATTTGTTTACATTATTATATTAATGAGTACATGTACTTTAAATAATGTCAAATAAAATTTCTCGAAAATTGAATAGTCTTCTGTGAAAAGTAGCTCATTATTGCGCATTTTCAGAAACGCTCAAACGCCCTTTTCTCAAAAATGGTTTCAATTTTTTGTTGAAACGTTTCGAACGGATAGTGCTAATTGCACTCTTTAATACGGCGTAAAGTTAATTTGGGGGTATATTTTTATGTTTTCAAAAATTACAAAAATATAATTTTTTTGAAGATCTTTCACATCTTTAATATGCACATTACCAGCAATTTGTAAACATTATTACATTTGTGAGTGTAGGTGCTTTAAATGACTTCAAATGAAGTTTTTCGAAACTCAAAACTTTTGTGTAAAAAAGAGCTTCAAATTTCGCATTTACAGTAACGCTTAAACCCCATTTTCTTGAAACGGCTCCAAATTTTTCAACGAAAATTGCCTTTTATAGCGAGGTTTATTTGTTTTTTATATTCTCAAAATAATAATTTTGTTCTACAACTGGAAAACCGAAAAGTGAAGAAAGTGTCGAAAAAAGTAGTTTGCGCGGCGATAGATGGCAGCTGTTAAGAGTATTGACAAGTATGAATAGCTAGCCGAGACCAAACGACACAGAAAACTAATACGGGAAAGTTTGTGCTATTCTGTACATCACTAGTTTATACATATAAGGAGAACATTTTTTAAAAGTTGGAGCTTTTTGAGATTTTTTAAATTGTCTAAATATCAAGTAAAAATCCCTCATATTTTCAAAATATTGTACATAATCTATTTTAAGATTTGTCTTTGAAGAACAGATTTCATTGAGGAAACAAATCTTTATCTCCAATATTATAGTTGCAAGAAAACGGCAAAACAATTTGAACATTTTTAATTTTCGAAAAAATGAAAAATATCTTCGGAACTTATACTTGCGTCATTCTTTTAAGTGTTTTTTACATTTTCAGAGTACAAATTTAAACAAAAATTTTGAGGCATTTTTGAAAAATATTAAAATATCAGTTTCTAACTCAGAGGGTTCGAAGTTCCTTTAAAACGATCGGGGAATATAAATTTTGAAGAAAATCGGATACAGACGTTTTTCCATCAATCAATTTTCTGATAGCAAGACATCACAAAATGGATTCTGACTATACAACGTGCTAGAAGATGTAATTTACTATATATACGAACTAGATTTATCCATCTTTTTGTTTCCAGAGTCTGACAATAAGTATTCTTCTGTTGAAACTTAGCTGTTTTCCGGGGCATGATTACAATACTTTCTCTTAATACGAAGAACGAGAAAGTAAAAATTGCAGCCATGTTCCCGAAAATTTTGTAAATGGCACAGGGAATTTATACAAAACACCTCCAAAAATTTAAAGTATTCTAACGATTCCCGGGAAGGCATAACTAGATGTTACTGCTGACATAGCTAGATGTTACTGCTTACCAAGTTTGAGCTCAAAAGCTTATAACCTGACAGTCATGCGTCAATTGAAAATAAAATATCCACTCCCGTGTAATAAAAATTATTTGCTGGGGCATATCAGCTACAGATTTAAGCTATTATCCCTCATTGTGCCCTTCATCAAGGAATCGACTTTTAGCCGCGACAACATGGAGAACGATCATTTGAATAGCTTTATTTATCGTAGGTAATACCACGAGTGCTTGGGAAATTGTTGATAAATCCCGATTCGCAAAGTGAGGAGATTTATCTGAGAATTTCCAAAGCACGATTGGTATTTAATAGGACTATTCCACGAATGAAATTATACCCAACGGAGTTCCAAAATGCGCCAAATATTGAAAGTAACTGAAAACTATGTTAAAATAAGAGAGGATATGTTATAGTATATACGCATTGGACATCGACATAGCAATCGATGTATACCTCCTCCTAAGGTAGATAAGTCACAGCTTATCATAGGCCAGTAGGGAGGAGAAGTAAGAAAAATTGGATAGAAAGAGCGATAAAGGTTTTGAGATACATCGCCCTGATTGGGGCATTTTGTATGTATAGTTAAAGACTATTAGTTTTAATTTCACGGGTGGAATAGTCACTGTAATATAGAAATGATGTTATAATTATGTCCAGAAGCAAAACATGGGGCCAACCCAACATTCGCTCAAAGGATATGGGAAACTGGACGAAAATCCTGATCGAGATAGGGGTCTTTGACCCAGAAGCTGAAGTACAATACTTGTTACAGGTTGTTTAGATTTGTACTGTCCAAAAATTAATACATTAAATATCATTGTTTAAGTTAATATTATTTTCCTTTTTGATGCCCGGTATAGAAATAATAATGCAGCAGTAAATATTTTACTTGGGACTACAACTTGAATCGATGACGTGTATCGATTTTAATTGTATAAAGCCATCTGGCAATGTGTTGTAAAACAATGACGTAACATGAGTTGTATATGCATTTTGGGTAATGATACTAACACTTGATGTAGATACTAACACCTGACGAATATGATTGCTACGTCGAATGTTATGGACATCGGCGTTGGATGAAAATATATTTTCATCCTTGAGTCATTTCTGACAAACCCAACGTATTCGTAATTTTTGTAACCTAAATGTATGGGAGCTGTACGATGCATTTCCCCAGAATATTATGCCATATCATAGGCGGGAATAAACATTCGCGTAATATGTACGATGCTGACTGAATTTGAAAGAATTCTGAACGCGTAGCGTAATGAACATAATATTGTGTTCAATTCATTTAAATTGACTATTTGAGGTTTGACTGAATTGAGAGATTTAAAAATGTTATATGCTAACATTAGTCAATGGCGCATCGTTCATTTTCAACGAAGTACAGCATTAATTATTTGAAATGAAAATTGCATTTGTTATTGCGGAAACAATTTGAAACATGTCGATATTGTACGATTTGTGGTTTCTTTATTGCAAACAAATATTCATATCATCCGCAAAGGGAACTGTTCTTCCATTTGGAAATGTCGAGGACAAATCGTTTACATATAGTAGGAAATCAAACCCACAGGAACCCCATGTGCAATTGGCAATAAATCAGAAAGTCGTGTAAATTATGTCCCACCATTCCAGTAAGTTATTTTTACTCTCTCAGATCGGTGTTCAACTTCATGTGTTTGATACCCTTATATCTTTGTTTTATTTTCTAGAAAATGAATCCTGCAATGAAAAGGGATGTTTGGAGCCAAACTATATAAAAAACAAAGCTAGTAATCAACTCTCGCGCTATTGTTTTTAAAAAGAATTTATTTTCAATTAATACATCAGACGCCGTTCAAAACAATCCACCAACTTCCCGACAATATAATAAAGTGGATTATCAGGCAAAGAAAAAGAATAATTCTGACACGAAGAAACATGTTTCCATGAAGAACTAGTGGTGCTACAGAATGGCACAGACTTTCCCGTATTAGTTTTCTTTTTCTTTTGGTCTCGGCTAGCAATTCGGACTTGACACATACTCTTGCCAGATGTCATCTATCGTCGCCCAAATTACTTTTTTTAACATTTTCTTAATTTTCCGGTTTCTTAATAGTGGAACGGAAATATTATTTTAAGAATATTAAAGAACAGTGAAACTTTGTCCTAAATGGCCATTTAATTTTAAAAATTTAGATCCGTTTTTAAACTCCGTCTCCTTCAGGAGACACTAAAAACGCATTTTCGAAATTCGCGGTAAGCCATGAAGAAATATGTAAGACCGTTTCAAACTAGTACCAATGTGTTCCTCAAAGATGTCACTAAAATCTACATTTGAATTTTCAAGCAGAGAAAAATTTTGTTGCTGGTCAGCCTTACTTGAAAATAGCGTTTTCAAGAATGAAGAAACTTACGCACATTCGTGGAGATAAGTAATTTTATTTTGCGTAATGTAAATTAAACATACATTATTATTATGAATTACTTAACTTACATTGTTAATTTATTCATCTGTAATATTAATTTTAGGTCAATCGTTTCACTTTTGTTGGAAATTAAGACCCGTTTTTAGTATATTCTGTAGGAGACATTAGGTCTAGTGCTGACCGTTTGTACCTTCAATAGTACATTTTTCTATATTTTGATGGTAACTAATTAGCAGGCAAAACGTACATAAAACTGCATCTAAGGTGTCAGTAACAACAGAACAGTAACTACACTAAGGTGTAGTTTAAGTTGAAGATACTAATTACAGAATTATGTGCTCTTTTGGTTCAGAAGGCCGAAGCCCTACCTTTGTTGTTATTATTGTATTATTATTTTAAACAATGTAAAATTAGTGATATTAATGTATTGTTTTTACATTGCAGACGACCCTTGTCTTTGCGAGTTTGTGGAGGAAATCCTGAATAGAGACATATCCAATTGTGATGCATTTTCTGATGACGATGTGGTGAATCCAACTTTTGTTCCTGACTATGTTATTTCTTCATCCTCATCTGATGAAGGCGAAACTCCAAATTCATCCGAGATGCGAACAATTCCTGTGATACGGACTAGCTCAGCGTCTGTTTCATGTAATAGTTCAGCTGTTCTTGAATCTCAGTCAATTCTTGGTCCATCCTCTTCAGTCCGTAGAACGAGTCAAAGCCGAAAGCACCTCATGAAATTTCTCTCCCTACTGAATCTTTGTCTCCAGCTTCCGAAAGCTATTCAACAAGAAGTAGATTCTGGAAAAGTCTGACAGTAGATAAATTCAATCCCTTACCTCCGGATCCTCGCTTTGAAGATAAAAATCCTGCTGGCATAGAGATGCAGCTACAAAAAATACATTCCCAATGATCTCCCTACAAAATTAACAGAAAACACAGATATCTAATGAATACTGGCAGAAATTTGAGTCTCACAGAAGCAAAAACTACAAAATTCTTATGACTGGCAATAGTAATGTCGTGCCTAAAGTATCCAGGAATCCGCATGTACTGGTATACAGAAACTAGCGTTCCTACAATTGCTCAAATGTCATGGGATAGATATTTTCTGATAAGGAATAATTTAACATTGAGGGACGACATGCTAGTTAGTAACGATGGACGGACCGAAGACAAATTTTGGAAGGTCATCCTCAAAAGTATTGAAACGGCGTGTTTGGTCAATGAGAAATTCTCTAACGTTCCCATTGATGAGCAAATGATTCCTTTCTATGGCCATACACCTGCAAAATAGTTTGTGAAAGGGATTCCGAATGCATGCGGTTTAAAATATTTTGTAGCTACTGCTCCAGATGGTCTTTTTATCGATGTTTGGTTTATTCTGGGAAAAGGGACCCAATCAATGATGAGAGTTTAAATCCAGATGTAAAGGATTTAGATATTGGTGGACGAGTTATGAGTTTGGCGAAACGCCTACCTCCCTGATGTACCTTGTACAAGGACCGTTATTTTACAAATTGAACAATTCAATTTATTATTTACAATGAATTATTCAATTGAATGTTATGCATTACAAAGCTCAATGCCAAGGTACAGGAACACTAAGAAAGTTTAACATTCCCAGTAACATAAATTTGAAATCGGATGCAGCACTGAGAGTTCTTGGTCGTGGATCCGTTGACGAAAAGGTGAGAAATTATGGCCAAATCTGTGTATTGAAATGATTCGAAAACAAACCTGCCATTCTAGCGTCCTCAACTGAAGAAAACATTGTCGTCGGTGGTCCAAGAAGTGAATCGTCCAGTAATAAAGTATTACAATGCTTTCATGGAAGAGGTTGACCTCATAGACAGAATCGTTAGTTTTTATTGGATATAATTCAAGGACTAAGAAGTGATCAGTCAGGTAGATCATGCAGTTTTGATTTTGACGTAGCATGGAGTTGGATAGAGTCCAATAGACATCAGAAGGCTTTAAAAACTCAAAGAAAGACGTTTTGAACTGCTTTGGAATGCGTATGGAACTAGCAGAATATCTGATCCACAGATCTGTTGATGACCAAGACCCTCCGAATATGAATCTAGTGAGGCGTCCCCAGAGCAGATTACGAACAGTGCAAGGTCACCACTGCCATATCATAGTTTGAGGACAAAGAACGTATTGCATCTTTCAGAAATACCAGAACCACCTTCACAGAATTGATGCAGAATGCCTAGGTGTAATGAAATTCTGCAAGAATAAGATGCTCAACTTGCAAAATTTATCATTGTCTTCAAGATAATCGACAGTGCTTTATATGGTTTCTCGAACAGTAAATATTGGAAAACATCTATTCAAAAGGCAGAGAAAGTGTATGAACATACTCAGAGACTTCATGAGATATTGTGAATTGTAGTCATTTTTTATTTTCTCATTTCTTTCATGTAAAATGGAACACAGAAAATTCATACATAAAACTTACAACTCAATTTATGGTAATGCTCATTTGTAGGGACTAAAACCTAATGTCTCCTGTAGTATACACTTATGTTCTGGTAGAATGCAGGGTGAAAATTTTTTTTAAATTATTTTTTTAGTGATAAGTAAGTTATTTGCACATAAAATATTTTCAAATCATAAGGAAATAAAATCCAAAGTTACCCTCAGGAATGAGGAGGAATGGGCTGTCAGCGCAACTGTAAATGCGAAATTTGAAGCTCTTTTTCACAGGAAACTTTTGTGTTTTCGAAAAACTTTATTTGAAGTCATTTAAAGCACTTTAACTCACAAATATAATACTGATTACAAATTGTAGAAAACGTGCATATTAACGACCTGAGAAATCTTTCAAAAGATTACATTTGTGAAATTTTTGAAAAAACAAAATTAACCTTACGTCATATTAAAGAGTGCTATTAGCAATATCCATTCAAGAATATCGAAAAAAAAAGTGGCGCCATTTTTGAGAAAATTGCGTTTGACCGTTTCTGAAAATGCAGATTTTGGAGCTAGTTTCCATAGAAAACAGTTGAGTTTTCGAGAAACTTTACTAGACATTATTTGAAGCACATGCACTCATACATACAATAATGTAGACAAATCGCCGCTAATGTTAATATTAACGACGTGAGATACAAGTCAAAAAATATATTTTTGTAATTTTTGAAAAAAGAAAAAAATAGAGCAATTATGGCGTTTATGCCATCTCACAGAGAACATTTAGTACTAACGCTTCCAAAAATTGAAAGAAAAACATTGGAGCCGTTTTTGAAAATATCTTGTTTTTGTTTTGAGAGCTTCTTGAACATTCTATTTTGCTAGTCCGGTGCTTCTCGATACTATCCCACCTGTTCAGAGACGTGCAGAATCTACAAGTGTATGTGAAATGAAACTAATTACTTGATATTCTAGGCGATTAAATTGCACGGGTGTACCTTTCAGTTTAGTAACAAAGTTAAATAATATTACAAAGAGTAGGGTTATGCTTGCCCTATCCTGAATTTTCGCATGGAGAATTTTAAGTTGCTTTCTTGAGAATAAAAAAAGCTTTTACAATATTTTGGATCTATAATAATTATTAATAATATTCTAATAAAATAATTAATTGTACTATTATTATAATATTAATATTATAATAATATAATATAATTTATAATGAATAATTATTAATATTTATATTATCAAGGAAAGCGAAAAAGTAATTGTCAAGGTAGATTGTACAATTACTTCAAATGTTTTTAAGGAAGTGTTGTGAATTGTTCCAATAACATATCTACTTATAATACTGAATAAACCTTTAATCAAAATTTGCATTTTTATTTTAAATTATGTAAGTACATTGGAAGTTACTTTTTTAATTTTTTAAACAAATTTACACGTTTTTGTTAACAGCGTCCCCTCTTAATATGGAAAAGTAAAGATGGGAAAAACGGTGTAATTTAACATGCGAGAGTTCTCGCTCGGGTATGCTAGTCTTTTTTTATTTTTTTTTAAAAAATTTTGAACGTCTCACTGGGACTTCATGTACCCACAAAAACTATAAATTCTAAATCATCTTCGCAATGCTTCTAGATCTTCCTCGTGATGTGTTTATCGAGGTTTCGCTCTAATCTGACTGAGTTATCCATGACACTAACTTCTTTCCATCGATCCACACACAGACATCCCGATTTTCAGGAACAAAACATTCACTATCTTTGAAAAAAGTACTAACAGACATTAAATCTAGCGTGTGTGCGAAATTAGAAGTCAAGAAACCCTTCAATGCGGATTGTACGGCCGAGAATTTGCGATCGTATTGTTAAGAAGAATCCAGTGTACTATTTTTGTTGCTAATTTCTAATTCACTCAGAAATCGAAAGATGATCCTCCGCAATATGAGATGTCTAGGTGGTTTTGTTAGGTTCCCAGGCACTCGGGAAAATCGAAAGTCAATGAAGTAGTTCTTATTATGAGTGAAGAATGCAAATATTTGATTGTGTCATTCCGCCTATTCTCATTCTCCTCGTATTGACCAAATTCTCACAGTCAGTGGGTCAGTATTACATAAGCAAGTTTTCTTGATATTACACTGCGGGGTTGCGGGGAGAGGAAATCTTTGGCTACGTCACCGCTTAAAACTGGGCGTATCAACTGTGGGCATGAACTTACCGCGCCAAAGCGTCCCACGAAAAATGCTACGATTGTTTTGAAAGTACGAGGCAAGGCCGTCTAGAATAGTATATTAGACTATTCTAGACGGCCTTGTACGAGGTCGTTGTTGTCAGCATTCTAAATTGGTATGTGCCGTTCCGAGTCGAATCTAAGTATCTCAGATGGCCGTGGCTGGGAACTAGGGAGCTCGTGTATCATGAAAACTTGCAAGAGTAATACTTACATTACAGCTGAGGTCACGAGACAGAAAGGCTGTAAGGTAGAGAGCGCTCGTCGCTCGTCCGGAGTTGCTTTACGGAGCAGCAACTTTTTTGAAATTCTTAGTATCCAAAGAACTGTTGTACAATATGTCCGAATGTACAGTTCTACGTTATCCCAGCTTTCTAGAAGCAATTTTTACTTCATCGTTTCTTACGAAGGTACTTTTTCTTTCGAAGGTACTTGATAGCGAAAAATCGATTGACGGCAAAACTCCTACCTGTCTGTTTGTATCTGTCTGTCCATCTGTGGTCAACGCTAGTGCCTAAACAGTTCAGCCGATTTTCTTCAAAACTAATGTTCTCCAATTGATCTGAATGAACTCGGGGCTTTGTGAGTTTCAAACATATTTAAGCGGAGAGATAAGCCTCAAAACCCTTTTCAACATTTTCTCAAAATGACACCATGATTTTATATCAAATGATGATTTTATATCAAAGTTTGTCTTTGGATAGCGTAAAGGATGCTTAAAAGAATGATGCTCGCCTTGTGTTCGTTGAAATTCGGGATGTTTTGAAAATTGAAAAAGTGCAATGTTTTGGGCGTCTTCCTGCAACTATAATATTAAAGATAGAGATGTTTTCATTAATAAAATCTGTTCCTTAAAGACGGATCTTTAAATAAGTTCCTGTTGTATTTTTCGAAAATATGAGTAGTTTTTGTGTAATTTAGCGTGAAATGTACGCAATTTCAAAAAATAACATTTTTTCTCGAAAACTCCTCCAAATTGTTTTCTGTAATTTTTTTTCGTGGATAGAAGAAGGGATGATAAAATAATGACGTGGTTCTCATTTTCATTGAATTCTCTGAATGTTGGAAAATTCCAAATTTAGAAACAATGCGAGAAAAAATGTACTTTTGTAGCACCCTAGTTTAACACGTAATTTTTCGCAATGGTATTCGAGAATATTTTATTTTTTGGTCTTGGATAGTGTGCGGCTATAATTAGAAAAAACCCAATTTTCTAATTGTAAACAATTTTAACAAACGTTGATTTACACATACAAAACTCGCCGTTTGAGAGGCAGGCAACAAACACTCCATCCCCAACTGAGAACATCGACTTCAAACATATTTTCACTCACTGAACTTCATTTACGTTTAGTTCAACAAATTAGTTCATGAAAATGTCTATCTGACTAACGTAGAAAAATTTCATTATTTATAAATTACTCTCAAAGGCGAAACACAATCAATCATTAATAATTTAACTAATACGTCAGAAAATTACCAGGTAGCGTGGCAATTAGTGAATGAGAGATGCAACAACCCTCTCCGACTAGCCTCTTATTTATTTATCGTCATAATCAGTTGTGTGACGTATTAAGGGGAACATTAAAATTGTGTGTGACGTACTATGGGGAAAAGTGTCTTTTGTGCAGTTTTTTTTAAAATTCTGGAACCCCTACCCTAACATATACATGGTACAAGTTGAATTCTGAACACAAATGTAAATGAGCATTTTTGGCAAGAATTGACAAGAAAACATTCGCTTCAGTGTAATAACAACTACTTGCAAAGGCATTTAAGCTTAAGATTTTGACTATTATCCCTCATCGTACCCTTCGTGAAGGAATCGATTTCCTGCGTGTGAAAATGGAGAACGACAATTTGAATAATTAATTTCCTACAGAACACTGGACGATGTGTACGGATAAATAAGTTACATTTATGCCCAGAAGTAAAACAAGGGATATCTCAGCATTCTCAAAGAATCAGGGAAACTGCAAGGAAAACCTGACCGAGATGGAAGCTATTGACACAGAAGCTGAGGTACAATACTTGCCACAGGTTGTTACTGTCTCCATATTTAGCTAACTTTGAATCTCCTCCAAAAATTAAAAGAACTCCACTCAATTGAAAGGTTCTCAGATTATTACGTGACTATTTATAAGGTACTGCAAGCATTTACGTTATTAAACTTATGATCATGCATCGTATGTTACAGCGTCAACAGCCACCGTCACAGCCCACAGGAAGTAACAAAGAAATGGGAGAAACAGAAACTCCTGCCCATCCAGCAATTCAAGATGTGTATATCTTTCTTGAAAGATTGTTTCGAATAGACGAAAATTCCTTATCAAACCCAGGAATCCTCAAACAGTAGCAAAACAGTGGGCTAGGAACCAATGTTACTAACGAACTTTCAAAATCTGCAAAGTGTCCATTTTGCAAGGAATTGCGCTTCATTTTCCATATTCAAGAATTCAAACCATTAAATCCAGCGGACAGATAGGCGCACATGAGAAACTAGTGGGGCTTCAGAATGACAGACTTTCTCATACTAGTTAGTTTTGTAATTTCTTTTGTTCTGGGCTAGCTCTTCGAACTTGCCCCACCCTCTTGCCAGCTGCCATCTATCGCCACCTTAATTATATTTTTTCGACATTTCCTCAATTTTTCGGTTTCTTTGTAGTAGCTCTAATATATTACTTAAAGAAGAATAAAACCTCTTCCTATGCTGCACCTTTTTATGAAAAATTTGGAGTCGTTTTTGAGAAAATGGCGTTTACGTGTCACTGTAAATGCAAAATGTTAAGCTCTTTTTCACAGAAAAATTTTTAGCTTTCAAAAACCTACATTTCAAGCACTTCAACTCAAAACTGCAAAAATGCTAACATATTGCTGTAACTGTGCATATTAACGGAGTAAGAGATATTAAAAAAATACATGTGTGTAATTTTTGAAAAAAACAAAATGTACACCAAAATGAACACATATATCACATTAAACAATGCAAATACCAATATCCGTTGGAAAAAAGACCATCTCTCACTTGTTAATATTTACATTAGCAGTGATTAGTTTAGATTATTGAATTTATGAGTACATGTGCTTTTAAACGATGTCTCACTTAGTTTCTCGAACACTTAAAATATTTCTGTGAAAATGAGTTCAAAATTTTCTCGTTTTGTTTACACTTTGCGAAATGTCCGCATTTAAATTCCGCTAAATGTTTAAACATTATTTTCTCAAAAAAGCTCTAAAATTTTTTTAAAAATTTTTCGAACGGATAGTGCTAAATGCACTCTTTAATATGATATGAAGTTCATTTTGGGGTATTATTTTGATTTTTCAAAAATTACACAAATGCAATTTTTTTGAAAGATTTCTTACACCGTTAATATGCACGTTTACAACAATTTGTAAACACTATTTTATTTGTAAGTTAAAGTGCTTCAAATGACTTTTAATGAAGTATTTCGAAAACTCAAACATTTTATGTGAAAACAAGCTTCAAATTTCGTATTTACAGTAGGGCTTTATGGCATTTTCTTAAAAACGGCTCCAAATTTTTGAAAGAAAATTGCCATTTAGGACGACATTTTATTGTTCTTTAATATTTTTAAAATAATGTTTCCGCTCTACTATAATGAAACCAACAAATGAAAAAAATGTAAACAAATGTACCTTGGGCGGCAATAGATGGCAGCTGGAAAGAGTATGTGGCAAGTCCGTGCAGCTAGCCGAGACCAAAGAAAATAGAAAACTAAAACAGGAAAGTCTGTGCCATTCTGTAGCACCACTAGTTTAGTATCCGATCAACTGTTATCCTATCTAGAAATTAGTTTAATCTTGGATCTCCCACATTTCTTTAATCTATTAAGCTACCAGAGAAAAATTGCACAAGAAGCGTGCAACCAGGCCAAAACACCGAACTACGGAATATTTAGTATTAACGACGCAAGCAACACGATATCCTGAATCCAGGTCCTTTGATGGTCTTGCTGCAGGACAAATTTTACAAACTAGAAGCATTTACCCAAATTACCTCATTTAGTAGAATTTTCCAATATTCCTCACCAACAGACTTTACGAAGGTGCTGGTGCCAGTTTGATTTTCTAAATAGTGATTTCCCCCAAAACGCATTCACCTAACGCAATGACGTGCACAACTAGTGTCTCACCTTTATGAAGCGTCGACAACTGCAGCACTACAAAACGGAAGTGCGCGAAGTATCCGGGAGTTGTACGTTTTATAAGACAATCGTGAATTCAAAAAATGAACATTTACTGGAAACCTTCCCACCAATTATATATGATCCCCGTTTTATTCAAGAAGGCATGTTATTAAAGTGCACTTACGAATGCACGTCATCAATACAGGTCGCTTCCGTTTTCCGGTCAGTCTAATGAAATGAATGTAGTGTGTGTTGAACAAAGGATCGCACTACACTTTGCATGTCACTTATGCAGGTAATAATGCAACCCGAATATTCTCTCAATTATTTCTCTTATTTTACAAAGCAACTTAAGTCACCTGTTACTCCCAAGTTTTGTAATGAGTAATTATACAAGGGTTGGGGCATAAGTCATGGCAAACTATTTTTGTTGTGAGAATACGAGCACGGGTGGAAAATGTAAATAAATGTACACATGAAAGGACAAGGTATAAACTAAGTACAGGAACACTTAACGACTCAACAACATTGGGTTTTTCATATTTATTAAGGTATGTGATATGACAGTACTGATTTCATGTTTCAAAGCATTATAGCATAAACGAGTTTACAATATTCAAGAAGCATTGTCTTTCAGTTGAAAAGGCTCGATTGGCAGGAGCTCGATTGCCGCACGCGCCGCATCGCTCCGCGCACTTCACGGTGTAAGATACATAGGTGTGTCAACTACCGCCTTTTGGACAACATTTTTGAAGCCAGTTTGAGGCTAGTTCCTCGCTTATCCGTACGGTGCGCACGATCGAGTTGGGCATTCATGATGGCGTCTCGCGATTTAGTGGCTTCCACCAGAGGTTAAAAAGCTATTAGATGGATCACCATCTTGTCCCCAAAATGCCCAAGTCGTTCGCAGCGCTTACATAGCGAGAACTGTGAGAACTAGCCTCACATTAGCTTCAGTTTTAGACCGGGAGTGAACCCACCTATATCTCTTACATCGTGGCGCACTTCCAGGCGGCCACGTGTGTTGCTGATCACTGGTTGCTTCGTGTCCTCGCAGAAACTCTCCTGCCCATCTCGCGACTCTCCGGAATGGAAAGGCTTTATTTCCAACAGCTTTTACCAATTTCTTGTGACAGTCTCGGGGAGTTTCCCCCTTTGCCATCGTACAAACTGGCAAATTTTAGGACCACTAAACAATCACTGTAGCATGGAATATTCTCATCGAGGTGTTACACGACGGCGATTGCCAAAGTTTCTTGGAAATTAAGGTCAAAGGTCGTTAAATGCGGCGTCAATGATACTTTTCACACCAAAAGTGAGAATGATTTGTCGCTGACGCGCACTTCCCGCCACTTAGACAACTGAGACAGGCGCGTCGGACTGTGAGAATATCCAATCGCGTCTTCACGAAGCATACCTCGAGTAGAGTACGCAGTGGCATGCAGTAATAATGTCTTCTCTAATGTAATTCTTTTCATAAAAATATGTTCGAAAATTGATAAAATAAAAAGAAATGTTGAGAAAATAGCGAAATATGTAAAATATGTAATATAGTGCCAAATATGTAAAAATATGTGACGAAAAAATTGGATATTGTGTTGAGACGGTGACAATTCGCCAAGATCAAAATTTTAAGAACGGTAAGTAGAAAGACAAAAAATATTTAATTACATAAAAATCCGGTCTCTAGTGATCTGATAACATATTTTAGAATAAAAATAGTTACCAAACGTTCTGCTAAACCCTTGTAACATGCACATGAAGTTATCATGTGGGAGTATGACAAGGAAGTGCAAATATGATTATCAAAAGAATAGCAAAGAAAATACAAAAAAAAGAAGACAAAAGGATTCGCGTGTTAATGGTGGGAAAGAAATTTGCTTATGTTTAATGGAATATTTGGTTGTACCTTAAGTGAGTGACTTCCGTTTGATCAATTTCTATAGAACAATGCAATACTTGCAGACAGTTCAGAGAGGTGAGAACCAAGCAAATTCAGAACAGAACGTTAATGTGTTCCGTTGAGCTGAAGGCATTTTCTGTACAAACGTGAGTGACATTGGCTCTAGGGCGTGGACATAGGATGTTTGCAAAGAATATCGGGATTATAAGAAAAGTTATAAAATTAGCGAAACAACTAGACTGAAAAAGTTTGATAGAAATACACATTTTCGGAACTCCTAATATGAAATTTGTTTTATTTTTATGTGTGGTTCTGAGAACGCTATGTAATCGAAAAAATAATATTGAGGGTTTCTCCGTCCGTCCGTGTGTCAGCATTTAGCTCCAAAAGTATGTACAAAAAATTTTGGGAAATGGATATTTTGCGGCGGATTTGCTCAACTAAAGACTATGAATTTGAAAGTAATATTTAATAAGAAGGAAAATTTACTTGAAAATCATATTGCATTTTCAAAGTTTCTCTGAATTGTCTCTAAATAATTTATCTTTTTAAATTTAGTCTGCGTTACATTACAATCACCATTAATTAGGACGTGCACCATTATTAGAACGTGCTCGTTGCTGGTGAGTTTTTAATGGCAGGCACTGTTGAACATTAACCTCGATATCCAGAATCGAATTCTCTTCGACTCAATTGTTGCGCAAAGAGTCGTGTGAGGTAGCCGGAAACACTTAATGCGACAAAATAGGATACATTTCTTAGAAATGCTACACATTCTAATGTTGTAAACGTTAACTCCTTAGAAACGTTAACTTCTTAGAAAGGTACTTGAAGTTTCAGCGCATCAGGAATACTTCATTACCAGGTATATAGATATGGTATCACAATAAACCACACTTCTTCTAGAGAGTTAAAAAAACAAATTATGCTACATCATAGCATGGATTTCCTCATATAGTTTGAAAATGAACATCAAAAGATAATAATAACTAGTGGTGCTACAGAATGGCACAGACTTTCCCGTGTTAGTTTTCTATTTCCTGGGGTCTTCGCTAGCTATTCGGAATTGCCACAAACTCTTTCTTGCAAGCTGTCATCTACCACTGCCAAAAGTACATTTTTTGGTCATTTTCTTAATTTTTCGGTTTCCTATTGGTAGAACGGAAACATTAATTTTAGAATATTAAAGAACACAAAAACCTAGTCATAAATGGCAATTTTCTTTTAAAAATTATGTGCCGTTTAAGAGAAAACGGCGTTTTAGCGCTAATAAAAATGCGAAATTTGAAGCTCATTTTCACAGAAAAGTTTTTAGTTTTCAAAATAGTTTATTTGAAGTTATTTGAAGCACCTACACTCACAAATATAATAATGTTTACGAATTGCTGGTAATGTGCATATTAAAGCTGTGAGATCTTTCAAAAAAATTACAATTATGTAATTTTTGAAAAAACAAAAAAAACTCAAAATAAACTTTACGCTATACTAAAGAGTGTAATTCGCACTATCCGTTACAGAAGTTTCAAGAAAAAAATTGCAGCCAATACAAGAAAATGGCGTTTGAACATTTCTGAAAATGCCGAAATTTGAGCTACTTTTCACAGAAAACGGTAGTGTTTTCGAGAAACTTTACTTGACATTATTTAAAGCATATATACTCGTAAATATAATAATGTGAAAAAATCGCCGATAGTGTAAATATTAACGACGTGAGAGACAAGTAAAAAAATTTACATTTTTGTAATTTTTGAAAAAACCAGCCGATAGACTAATATAGCTTTTATGTTATCTGATAGAGTATATTTACCACTATACCTACCAAAAATTTAAAGAAAAAATTTGGAGCCGTTTTTGAGAAAATCTTGTTTTTGTAATTTTTTAATGTTGCACATATTGCACGCAATATTGCACGAAAACTACTAAAATTTTGAGAAATATTTACATGATCTTTATGAAAGAACTCAATATGCAGAACAATGTTTATTTGAAGAAAAAATCTCTATCTTCAATTTTGTAGCTGGAGAAAGACGCCGAAAAAATTCGAACTTTCAAAATTTTCGAAGTTGCCCTACATCTCCCTCTTTCCTCTCCCATCTCCCTTTCTCACTGTCTCTCCCCCCTCCCTCACCATGTACATGTTTGTCTGTTTGTTTGTCACTGTCTCTGCCGCTCTCTGTTCCTCTCATTCACATTTAATTGCCTACGCTGCACCTCTCTGAGCAGGTGAGGTTATATCAGGAAGCACCGGACCAGCCAAAATGTAATTGGATGTTCAAGCTCACCTTGTAGATTGCGGTGTACGGATTACTTACATGGTCAGTTCAAAAACATATAATAATTGTTTTAGAATTTTTCAAAATGTTTAAGATGCGCATTTTCAAAATTTTTGAAGATAGCCATTTTGAAAATTTTCAAAATCAAAATTTTAAATTCAAATTCGAACAACGTTTGGAACCTAATTCCTGTTGAGTTGTATATCATATAAAAGGCCGTAAAGGAAGCTGCATAATAACCCCTTTTTCAGCTGTTTTAATTTGCAGAGATTCTACATAAATTTAAACATTTTCGGGAACCCACTTTTGTAAAATTTTAAATGGCTGTATTTTCAAACGGGTGGAAATATTTTACTCAAAATTCGTAGTTTTCTTATTCTTCATTCATACTACCTATGTGTCAAATTTCATCTGAATCAAAAACGGTGAGTTAAAATTTTAATTAAAACTGTGTTGATTTAATATGGAATGACCCAGCTGTAATAATTCCAAATCTACAAATACTACTTCCGAAAAAAATATAGGGGGTAACTGTACCGGTCCACTTAACCTAACCTCCCGGAGGTTCAGTTAACCCCACAGTACATATTTTCTTTACATGTCCGAAAACACACAAGCCGCGACGTATTATTAAAACCAAAACACACTATTATATTGCAAAAATATTAACAATTAATTTGGTGTGAATATTATTCTCGTAGTTGTTATTCAATCTCTACAAAAATGTAAAGCAGGTGAATGGTAGAAAAACCGCTGACATTTCAGAATAAAAATTCCTTACTGTGCTGAACAAATGAAAGCCTGCAACTTATGATTGTGGCTTAGATTATCAATCCTGTCATTCTGTGAATGCCATCCAGTGGAAAAGACAGGAAACACTTCCCACCAACATTTAAAAGCACGGATCACTTAAACTAACCGGTCCAGTTAATCTCTCTCTTACTATTTTTAAGGGTATTGCACTGTGTTCGAGCTAAAAAACATATTTGTAAAATTCATTACAAATAGTAGAACATTAGAGGCAAAAACGAATTCTTTTAAAACCTATATATAATATTATATATATATATATATATATATATATATATATATATATATATATATATTGCGACCGACCGCATTCTCTCCGTCTCTCTATCTAACTATTGTCTAACATCCCTCCCTTTCCTGTCTCTTATTTGTTAATTTAATTTATCAATAATCACTTAATCAATGGATGCGGCCGTTTGCAAAAAAATTTATATGTCGTAGGCCCGGCGCAAGTTTCCAATGCCGGATGAAGACCTGCTTTCCCCTTTGTAATACTATCCGGTATCTGCTATACTACAAGTAACAAATCCAAATTCAATGCAAAAAAAGCAAAATCACAAACACACCGTGTTTGTTACTCTTTATTCGGCTAACATGGACATCAACACAGTTCCACCATAACGTAAACAAAAAATTTCAGAACAATAGAACATAAAAAATCAACATTAACACAATATTTACAATCATTCACACCCCGAGACATGCGCATTCTCCGAAAGTGGCCCTTTTCTTTGTAAATAAAATTTTACATTAAAATTTAAAAATGACGACGCGCAGAACTTGAACAAAATATGTTGATTTTCGTCGTGTTTGTTGAAGTACATAAATTTCCACTTCTCTTTTCGTAGCGATGTCGTACTGCGCCCAACTTTCTTGACGTTCACGACGGCTACACCAAATTCCAGTTACCATTTACCATGTTGTCAACATAACACACAATTAAATCGACTCTCACCATCAAAGGAATAACTCCCAACGTTCTTTTCTTCACGTCAAAAATAATTACTCGCACAGCAAGACATGAGGTCCTCTCACCTCTGAGACTAGAACTTATCCACCGAAAAGTATTGTTGCAGTTCATTAGCAAAACTTTTCCTCTACAAAACACGCCCTCTCGGTCTTTTTTTGACATTAAATTATTCCGATTTACGCCCCCTCGGCGTCCCCCTGCTTAACGGTATCTACCAAAATTCCGTAAATTCCCGTTTTCGATGTTTGTAGTCCGAAATACACCAATTTCCAGTTATTCAGTTTGAATTTCATACTTTTCTGCACTTACTCACATCAGCAATTTTCTGTCACTTGTCTTCTGACAACAGTCACTTGTTATATAGAAACCGCACACTCGCCGCCTTATAAACAATACGTGCTGACATAGAAAGTTATTCTTAAATACCCCTTAAGCTAATTATTGTTTTCAACTAATGTTTATTCACCGCGACATCTCGAACACAATAAATGTCCGCACGCCATTCTGCCGTCATTTGTTGAATCTATAGTCGGCTTCCTCCGTGACGGTTATTTTCTAGTAAAAAATACAAATCATTACAATATATATATATATATATATATATATATATATATATATAGAGAGAGAGAGAGAGAGAGAGAGAGAGAGAGAGAGACCGTATGGTCAAAAGACCATCATTACGGAAATAACAACATTCAAAATTGGCGCGTGGACAACGATTCGATTGCGGGGAAAATCAACCGGGTCAGTGAACGAACGCACTGAACGGGGTATTCGATCGAACGGCGGAAGGTCAGTTGAGAGAGAACAGTTGTGTCTCGGGAGAGCAAAGTGAGGAGCCACGAATGTCCACGAAGACACCCGAGCGGAGTCGAGCGATCGGAGAGCTTGAGCTTGCGCCACTGATGTTGCTCTGTGCCTTCTGTTCTCTCGAGACAAGCTATTTATATTAAACTAGAGGTATACCCGCTCATTAAATGAGCGGTTTCTTTTTTCTCTATTCGGGAAGCGATCAGGTAAAGAAAAGAAACTTGCAAAATTAAGCATCTCTTTTTCAGATGAAGGATTGAAAGGTTTACAAAATGAAAAAATGTCTTTGCAATTCAATGACAATATATTTATCATATAGTTTTTAAACAATTCCTTGATATATAAGATAGTCTCATTTTATATGAGTGATTAAAATTTTACGTGTAAAGAATTTGTTACAATACACCATACATTTATGGTAATGAATAAACGTGAATCATTATTATTTTTCCACTACATGAAAGTGATTGTATTCATTGTTAAAACGTAACTTCATGCAATTATGAATACATTCCATGTGAAACCACTTTTTAAATCCATTCAGTTTAAAACATGAATAAATGTACTATAAAAATTCAATTTCAGTTTACCGGTACATGATACGTTGCACATCAAAGTGGAAAACGTTGTAACCAACGCAAGTATTGAAATTTATATTGATACAATAACACATCCATTGTCTAAGCTCTCAGGACTGTCTATCCTCTAAAATATAGTATCCTCAAAACAATATTTTTCCTCTTAATTTTATAAAATTAAATCAAACTTGAGACAATTGCAGGTCATACACTTTTTTAGCTCTTCAATGTACAATGTAGTTCTTAGGGGGGATACATTTTGTAGTTCCATAGCGATATTGAAATCTGTTTAAATCATTCCCTCTTTATTGTAATGTATGTATTGCATTGCATTAATATTAAGACAGATTATCTGAAGTGGCACAGAAACAACTCAATTTCAAGCTGGAAAAATGTTTGTTTCCTCTAGAGAAGAAAGAGCCTATGCTGGTGTTGTAAGTGAAATGTTAACTAATATTCCTCAGAATGCATGAAGATGCAAGATATTACATAAACATTACTCAATTATTTAACTATTCACAATTACTGTTCTACACATCATATTTTATTATTTTCGGAGAACTCTTAAGAATATAATGGAATTCAACACCATACAGAATTATTTTGCACCTAAAAAGTTATAATGGATGCAAAATATTTTGTTTATTTTGTTTTTGATAAAATTTTCATGTAAGAATCTACAACATATTGTTGGAACAGTCTTCCAGAATTGGGCAAAGGGCTGAAACCACCTCATATTGCTAAGCGATAAGAATAGTTCTGCAACTGAGTAACAACATTACAAACCGAAGTTGTATGGACAGAATCAAGACTCATCCAAAGCTTCCACAATAATTCTCTACGTACAAAAAGTAATGGATAAGAAATGGGATCAGTATCGGAGTCGAGAGCAGATATTATTTTTATTCGATGACCAAATACTTCAGAATGAATTGTGAAAGAAATATTGTTGAAGGGACCTTCATCGTCACTTAGAAATATAGAAGCGATTTCTACAGTTGTAGATAGATCGTAATGTCTTTTATCAAAAGTATTCCGCAGAAAAAATGAGATGGTAAATAGGAACAGAATTAGAACAGGTTTGTTTCACATCAACTTTATGTTGAAACAATTGAGCATACGGATTGACATTGAGAAGCCTGTGCATCAATAATATCATTAAATCTGCTTCGCATTCGTTATTACTACCTTGATTTATTCTGAACTGTACAGAATTGTCCGAGTCTCGAATAAAGATAGACTTGCATGCTTAAAAGGATTGTCATTATTGAGATGTACAGTTATCACTGAATGGTATATATGCCCTTGAATGCGTAACAGTACGGCCTATGGTTTTTAAATGTTAAAAGATTTGCTTGCACAGAGACAAATGCTAGAATATTAGTATAACTTCTAATATTACTCAAGTAATGTTTTGATCTTTCATCATTTTTTGTAATTAATTTTCCTAGGAGTTCAGGAACCTCAATAGGGGAAACAATATCAGATTTTATTTTGCTTGGCTTAATAAATACGCCTTGTGCTTTTTCGGAGGCAAAATGTCTCTAGTTTAAGTACTCAAAAAATACAGACATTTCTTCAAAATAAACTTTCTGGACATCTTTATCGTTTTGGAGCATCATGTTCTATGTTTGGAGCATCATGTCTCTTCCTGTTCACACTACGGTTTGGCTGTACTATGTATACTTCTTTGTAGACTGCTACATCTGCTTCCCCTGATCCTCTGACAACATTAACTTGGCGTGGAGGACTGTTTCTGTTGTTTTGATCTTTCTTCCTTTTTTACGTTAGCTTTCCAAAGTCAAACGCCTCTTACATGCCATTGTAGCTACAAATTACAAATCATATCAATTCAGTTATGTCCTAACAATAATCTTGTGTCAAATGTTACTGTAGCAATGATGATATACTGTATCACAACACACAATTTTATATCATTTCATTCATTAATTAACGCGTACTTTCGAACTTCCAAATTTCAAAGCTCCACAAACAGCCACACATAAATAATTAGTCAGTGACCTTGCAAGTCGCTGAAAAATAATTCATCAACATCAATATACAAATTCTACAAATGATACTACATTGTAGATAGAATATATCTACAAATGATCTACCATAATAATTCAGTTGTATATTAACAAAGTATTGAGATGTACAGTTATCACTAACAATATTACAGCATTGTGATATTTTAAATTTATTAGTAATTTTCAGTATTGATCAGAATAAATATTAAAAGAAATACACTTACGGATAAAGTAAATTACTATTTTTCTTTTCTTTAAAATGTAATGCTGAAAAAAGTTAAACTGCATTCCCACACAAGTAATTTGTCAGTGGTCTAGCACTTTGCTGAAAATGATTCATCAATATCAGTACACAAATACATGCCAATCTATCTACAAATTACACATCACAACAATTCAGTTCTATAGTAAGACTATTGGATATAACGTTATTGCAGCACTGATATGTTTTGGATAAGTTTGGTAGATGAAACCAATTCACATGGACAACAGCTGAAAATGTTAATGTAATGAAGATCAATAAAACCAATCAATCAAGAAAAAAGTATTGCAATAAATGCACATAATCAACAGAATAAATCAAGGGGGAAAATAGTGCAAAAAGCACATTTATGGATACAGTAAGTTACTTTTTATCTTTATAAAAAAGGAATGAAACACAGTTACTCCTTTGAATAAATTATTTACATTAGCTTGGTTTCGTAGTTGAAACAAATTTACTTGTACAAATACAACTGAAGAAATTAGGTTATGTTAGGTTTGGTTAGGCGCGAACGTAACACATAAAACCCATAACACATAAATTCCCAATTGTATTAATACGTACCGTTCCTACCTATTTTGGATTCACAAATTTCAAAGCTTACTGCCACGATCGGATGGA
>JAHLJT010003898.1:0-13370 GCA_031308135.1 Acheta domesticus | reverse complement strand
GTCAGCTATAATTTTCTCACAAAGAAAATGTTATGTTGGCTACGTAGTATATCCCGTTTGAAATGATTTATTTATTTTTCAATAACAAGGAAAGAATAAAAATAAAAAAGGGAATGAAAATAATACTACAAAAATTAATAAGATTCGGCAATCGAAATAAAAATAAAAGCAAGAAGAGTGATCGCAAAAAATGCACTATGACGTTAATAAAATGTTTTCTATCAAGAACCATTCTTACATCGTAAAACAGACTAAAATATGAAAGGAATATTTGGAAGCATATTCGACTTTAGTGTAATGACAGAAATCGGGTAGCAGTATGACGTCTGTTATAGATTCTTCGATAACTGGTATTTAATTAATTAATAGTATTACTCCCAAAATATTTAATATATTTTAATTGTAGTTTAAACGCCTCTAATTTGATTAAATTTTAATACATAAATATCATAGACCTCGAAAGCTTGAATATAAAATATAGTACATGAACAAGCGACTTTGTACCATCCTCATCCACTTCTTCTAAACTACTCTCCCATTCCTTGGCCCCATTAAATTCATCTGTTAAATATCTAGGCCTCTATTTAGACTCAAAATTAACCTGGAAACATCATATAGAAAACAAAATTGAAGCAAGCCCATTAGAAACTTCATCAACTCCGACCGATATAAACGAAAAGTAGCCTGCAGCCCCGAAAATACAGTGCCTCCTATACAAATCCAGTTCTACCGACCACTCCTTCTTCACGCATGACGATCTAGGCGTCATAAGTTCATCCACATTAAACAAGACCTGCCAAGTCTTAGGAAACAGAAGCGCTTTGCACATGTCGAACCAAGAGCTCCATGGTTTGTCACAGAAAGCTGAAACCCTCATTCAGATTTAACACTCAAATCCATCAAGAGCAAATCACACATATCCCACAATGTTCTCTTCCACCTACCTAACATAACCGGATCATCCATTACACCTAGGCGAGCTAACCCTCCCATCCTGAGAATAAAAACAGATATCCCATTCATTCATTTAAATGCTCTTTCCACGTTTGATAGATAATTAACTGCTGTAATTAAAACAAGGGGGGCCCCTTCTAGTGATGCTCTGGCGGTGCTCATTGACGTTTTTCCCCCCCCCCCTCGAAATTTTAAGATTAGAAGAAGTCACATCCTCTGGAGAGCCGAAAGCCGCGAACGATGTAAATTCAGAAAGAATAAATAATGAATTGAAAAAAGCGACATTGTTGGATGACAATCAACTGTAGCTTCACCAAGGGATTATTGAGTGACAACTAAATGTAGCTTCACTACACGCCCGTTTGGTAAACTCTGCTTTTGCTTGTTGTGGTAGGAGTAGAACCGATGTTGGGTAAATATTTTGTTAGCAGTACTGCAACATCAAATCCGTAGATAGTTACCGATGCATTTTTTTTTCTACTTCTCGGGAGCGAAGCTATTTTCAAATGTTGCTAAGCTCGTTTTGTTGGCATTTTAATCACCATTCAACTATGTCTAGCAAAAGGGTTGGTAACGGATTCTGACGCTCAAGAAAACGTGTGCAGATTATACTTATCCACCATGCGTCACATATTGGTTTACGGTTTTAGACAAAGATAATCAATAAAAATCAATCAATAAATCAAAGCAGTGTGGCTCACGTGACCGACGAAAAACATTATGACACATTCAGTAGGGCCCGTCGAAATGAAAAAATTAGTGGTGATAAAAAGTATCTA
Organism: Acheta domesticus; assembly: GCA_031308135.1. Classification (NCBI taxonomy): domain Eukaryota; kingdom Metazoa; phylum Arthropoda; class Insecta; order Orthoptera; family Gryllidae; genus Acheta; species Acheta domesticus. The sequence continues at coordinate 11,637 of JAHLJT010003898.1, read as the reverse complement.
AAGTTATTTTGAAAAACTATCTACCTAATTAACCAAATTTCATTTGCTCGACCAAGTGTTAATTGAAACTATATTTTTGTTGGTTTAGATAATTTAGAAAATTTTAGTAGAAAGGAAATAAATATGATGTTCGGATTTTGTAATGGGGTAAAATGACAACTAGCTTGGAATAATAAATTGTGTACCGAATAAATAGTTATTACTCTCAAACATCACTATGGGAGATTACGGAACTTCTGTACAATTCCTGAGGAAAACCCGTTTGAATGGCAAGCACATCTAAAGTGCAGTGCTTGAAAATGTTAAATAGGATACTATTTGTCTATTTTACCCAATTTTAAATTCACGAGAGTCAGGTAGACCCTTTCAAAACATAACAAAAGGAGCATACTTTCAATTTTAAGTGAAGCTGGCGGACGGAACTCTCTACTATTTCACAGATTTAAGACAAAGAAGCAGTCCCGTAAAATGCTTAAATGATAGCTCAAAATTCTGTTGATTTTGTTAATGCAAAAGTAATTGATAAAGAGTAACACGCCACTGGACGCGATTCCATAAATGTGAACATTGGTTGAATATTTCTTCTCAAACATTGAGTGAGCTAACGCTGGGTCATAAATGGATCTGCCTTAGTTGTACTCTCTACACAAATAAGTATCCCATTGAGTTATTTAATAAGCGGACAGGAGTAATTGTTCAGTTGCTTGACACAGCCACGGAACTGGGTACTGGAACCGCAATTCCTGTACTCTCTTGTATATCACCTGATGGTGCGAACCCGAAAAAACGACTCGAACGTTCGACTAATCAAACTTTCAGCTATAAGACTTTGTACATCTTTCCTTGTTATCCTTGATATTAGTCCTCTCACTCACTTATGCTAGACAGGATTGTCGCGTTTAGATTTCAAAACATAGTTTTCGATGGGAAAGCCTGAAAACATATGTAGCGTATGTAGAGTATATATCAATGTTGATATATCATCAAAGCTAAGGATTCTTGGATTGAATGTCCCACACCTGTTTTATGAATTTTACTACTTCCCACTTCGTATTTGAAGACGTTTTATCATTATAAATGGGATATTTGTATGAATTAGTGAAATGATAATTCAGGCCATCTTGTTCATACCTTTTGTTATTTGAGAGGTGGCAAATATCTCTTCACTAGGAGATACTTCTGTACGATCCTAGAAAACACTTTTTTTGTTTCACGGCACGCACTTGATTGGTTCCTGGTGATACTAACACAGATGATATAAGATTATTGCTGAGCCAATGCCAGTACCGTATAGTTCCCTGTCATGATCAGATACTATAATAGTAAAATAAACAAGTGACAGAAGGAGAAGGCAATGTATACTAATGAAAAGAGAGAAGGATATCAGAAGACAAGAAACCATCAAAATATCAGTGTCAGAAGTTAACCTAAGCAAGATGTGAAACATACTTCTGTATAGAGACTCTTAACTATGGTAAATTAGTTAAACGGTTTTATATACAAAAATATAATTTTATATTACTAAGAGTACATTTTGTCAAGAGAATGTTAGGTTATTTTCATCTTGTGTAATATGTTGTAGATAACAGTTATCTGTGTTGACGTTTAGGGTATTTCGTCAATACTGTGAAAAAATTAAATTTACGAGAGAAATGTTAGCTTATCAGAAAAAATGGCGTATTTAAATTCCTAGCTCAAAAAAACATATTTTAGGCTCCCATTTAGGCAAAAATGATCTTCGATCCTTCCAGTGGCACGCCTTAATTGAGCCATTACAAACCCGCGCATCCGTCATGTCAACCAAGTCGTCTCAATTCGTGTTTTCACATTATCGGCGAACCGGTATACTTGTCCTTTCCGATAGCACTAAAAGTCCAGCAGAAGTCGTGGATCATCTCGACGAGCATTTAATGAACATCATAATATATATTACGTTTCGGCAATGTCACCAATTTAACATATTAAAGAAAATGTTCGTTGTGAGTTGAGAACACATTCCAATCAGTGAAGGCTTCCCTGAAACGGGAGTGTAAAAATGTAAAACGGAAAAAATTTGTGAAGTTTAAATCCGAAATAGAGATTGATTTCTAGAGGAAGGGGTTCGAGAATTCACAATTTAATTTCAAGCCAAAATAAGGAGCACTGAAGGATTGGTACCGCCGCATTACTGTCCTGAGAAAATATGTTATAAAAAGAGATAAAGTTCGAAACCACTTATGTATAGGAATGAGTGAAGAATACAAACACGGATATGAACAGATGTCAAAACCCGCACTTCATGCTAATTAATAAATAACAGTTTTAGTTTGAGGTTTTTCTATTTGAAAGATACACTGACACTGTTACAAAATGAGAAGAAAAACTGTTATTCAGAACTGTTCAAGACATTCACTACTTTCTTTAATGCGTGAAGTTTTTTTGAAATATTTTTTAAAAAGATATTGTAAGTAATTTATGTTAATTATATCTGTGTATCATGAATCAACGATCATAATTTGCTTTCGACTTATGTTTTTTGGGAAATCTGCCGCACACTTCAGCGGACGCTACGCACCAAGGACACTGCGTTGTGCCAGCGTTTGTCAGTGGACCGCGTGGGCGGAAGCGGATATATATAGTCGAACGCGTTGACTTGCCCCTGCTAAAGGCAGAAACGATGTAGCTTTCAAGAGGTAGGCGTCAGAAGAGATTATAGTCTACAAAAAAACATCCGGGTGACAAGAGTCCAAAAAGAAATAAAATCACGCGTCCGTCAGGCACAGTGATTTGCATGAAGCAATCAAGACGAAGCCCACTTTGCATTTTCTGCAAATACACACATTTACATAATAAACAATCAAAGGGAATGCCTATATGTTGCTTTATATTTGGCGAGTGATTGTTCATCTCTAAAACCTTCCCTGGTTTTCAAAACGTTGCTTGTTGGGATTTTTGCCCATTTTTACTTCCATGAAAGAGTTGTGGCAGTTATAGAATAATTTCCTGCATTAGTTTTGTCGATTAACCAACCACGCATTTATAAGAACTACTAAAGCTGTAGGAGAATCAAAATTGGACACCACCACGTTTCTCTAATCCTTGATTGTATGTCTCTACAGAATGCTCCGTTCTCTCCACAATACCTGCAGCTTTATTATTTGACTTGAAACTTCAATTTTGAAAATCACGTTGACAGAGGTACGGTTTCTACGTATTCTCATTTCTGCCAAGATATCATTTTGTAAGATTCCTTAAAAATTCATCAAGAAGGACTGCAAAGAAGAGAATGTCGCCATCACATGAAAAGGTTTCCGCAAGTGTGCAGATGCATGCCGTCCGCCGAAACGGACGGCAAATATTAAAATAGTTGTTAAAAGTATAAACAATCACAAACAAATATTGCAGATCATGTATTTCATATGAATGATCTTGGCTGTCCGGGTGCCGACGCATCGAAGGCTGTGTTGCCGACGTTTCGACCATCTTATCGTGGTCTTCATTGCAGACCAGCCCTGAGGAAGACTACGATAAGTTGGTCGAAACGACGGTAACACAGCCTTCGGCGCGGCGTCACCCGGACAGCCAAGATCCTTCACATGACTCTGGCGTGGAAGCCTGTGACATCATTGTATTTTCATAATCGCGCATATCTAAGAAAATACTGATTGTCAAACAACATCATTATTTCATACATTTTGGCATAAAAACTACCCCTTTCTTACCTCTAATTTACCACCTCTAATCAACGCTCTGACTACTTAACTCACTCCACAGAATCTTGAAAACGTCCTCCCCATGTTGACGATAATTCTAATATTGCGATTGATTTCCACATCTCTCCAGAAAACACGAATCAAATTAGCTCTTAACATACCGTTTAACATTCAGTCAATGTAAATGCAAATGTTGAATTACATATTAAAGAAATTAGTAAAAGCGCTAACCGATTGAGCGGACGCCATACCTATAATGAACTAATTAAGATGTCAATTGATGTAGTATGAAAGAAGTATTGCAGTGTTTCCCCTGAACTACAGTTTTCCGCGGTAATTTAGCAGTCTCAAGCACAAGAATCTTTGCACTACGTTCCCAGTACGCCGAAATTACGGGAGAGAAATACTCTATATTTTCAAACAATTGTTCATAATCTTGTATCAAGACGTTCTTTGAACAAAAAGATTTTATAAGGAACCAAAAATCCTAGCGTGAGTCCTAATCGTAGTAGTAGGATGACGCCGGAAAAAATGTTGAAACTTTGCAATTTTCGGAAATTCAGATATTTAAAATGAGACCTGCGCCATTTATTTTAAGCGGCCTTACGCTATCTAGAACAATGTATAATAAAAATGAACTATTTTTATTGAAAAATGTTGAGGCTTCACGCAAAGAACCTCCAGAAATAAAAAATTACTGTCAGATTTACAGGGCCTTGAGTTCGTTTGAAAGATAGGAGAATATGAGTTGGGGAGAAAATCAAATAACGGTTTAGGCGTTAGTGTTGACCACAGGTAGATAGACATACAGACAGGCAAGCAACGTTTTGCCATCAACTGATTTGTCGATATCAAGACCACAAAAGAATGGATCTGCGTATACACGTATTAATGGTAGTAATGCACTACATACAGGAACAAGATTTATCAAATTTTACCAGGGCCCGACAATAAACAATTTTCAGGCCCGAAAAAATCGTCGAATTACCAGTGCACACTTTCCTATTCCTCTTCTAAGTAGTAAGGCGGAAAAGTTAAAAGAATGAAATGTTCGTCCAAACAGCACTATTTCAATAGGAGATACCAAAAATATTGTTCACCGAGGTTAAATGGTCAATGCTATATTCATGACTGTCGGTCATGATATTGAAATGTAAATTTCAAATTAGAAGAGTACATTATGGACACATTTGTTCTTTGATATCAGCATTGTACTGATTATAATGGTAAACTGGTTTGCTGTTGTGACAAGTGGGAATTACCTTTTTCGAAAAGTTGTTACGTTCTCAGTATTTTTGGTGACAATGAAAATTGTGGATTAGTGAAACCAAATATGGCAAACTTCTGAACGCAACATTTGCAGTAACTTTCTTGTCATCAGCAACATTCCGTATTTATGAACAAGCCATGAACTACACCCTCTATTACGGTGCGTGAGAAAATTCACGTTTTGTCGGTTCTGTTACCTAAAAATTTGTTCCAGTCAACTACACTGACGATGTCTGTTCCACTCCGTCCGCCTGCAGACAAATCTAAACCTTTTGTAGGATTCCTCCACAATTTATATCACCGATCCATCTCGCTCAGCTCGTGCCCTGCAAAGTTGCAATGGATGGAGGAAATTACGCTTATAAAATGGTTCAGGTACGATTTTCTCTGAACGATGGTACTATCAAAGTTTGCAAAGATTAAAATTACAAAAGATCCGTTAAAAAAATGTGATAGTCCGAAAAAAATAACGACATCTAATGTTGAGAAACACTACAGTGCTGGGTTTGTCGAACACACTAGTTTTCAAATAGCCGATTCTCCTTCATCTGCTCCCCCGTCCAGCCCGCTCTTGTATATAGTAAGACCGACTAACCAGTAAGGGAATTTTCACAGAGATATCAGATCCCAGAAGGATTTGTGGTTGATCTAAAGACCCTGCGGAATCGCAACATATTTTAATTTTGGGGGGATAGTGTGACGTAAAGCATGTGGTACATCTTAAGTTTTTTAATACTTGAATTATTTCGTTAAATTGTATTGATCGAATAGTGGGCAAATTGCATGATAATAAAATATATTTCTGTTTCAGAAAATCTATTAAAGTTTCCGAATATTGAAAAGTTTCAATTTTTTAAACCTGGCATACACCGTCAATATTAAAGCTAAAGACTAGGACGGATTTTGGTCGGCGGGCGGAGAGCTGGCGATCATCTTTCTAAATTCTTGACTTTACTGAGAAAACAACATTTATTAACACTTAAAATCAGATTATAATATCGGCACAGTTTTATGATTTAAAAACGTCCTTGACCACGGACAGCTTCGATTTTACTCAGAATCCATTAAATAAACTTCAAGTGTTTCTGTAAATAATCTGTCCTGTGCTGAACTTCGCGTCGGCAATATTGCTAATGCATGCCTCATTTCAGCGTTGTTGGAGTTGAGACGTTACCGAAGCATCGTCGTAATTTTCTTCTCCGCATACTCCTTCTGTCACTTGCAAGCTACAGAAGTAACGATTTTACATATCATGGACTTCTGTTCGTCCGCAGATATAGCGATGTTTTCATCCACAGCCATCCATTACCAAAACTCGTTTTCCGTTGGATTTGTTGGTTGAGTGCACAGGATTTCTTCATGCGAACAGGAAATATTTACATGGAATTTCGTCCGTCGCGATCCATAAGGGCTCAAAAACTGAGTAATTGAAATGTGTTTCAAAATAATGATAACAAGGAAAAGATCAATTTAGGAGCCTATTTTGAAGTCTTGTTAATATAAATGAATGAAAGAATATTATTAACCCAGGAGTTCCCGCAATAGGCGTGTGCGATCCAAGCCACGACAATTTTATGTTCTTGAATTATTGCGATGCATTAGTCTCTGATATTTCATATATTCCTTCATTTTATTTCACTCAGAACGCCTGGTTTTCTATTTTTATCATTTCGCAGAATCATTTCCAGTAGTGAAACTTGATCGCTGCGCGATATCGCGGTACGTTGCGTGCACTGGCGCCAATGCATTGTGAGCTCCTGACGTATAAACGGCACGTATCATGGCATTATTTTTAGCCATGTCTATGACAAGTGCCTATTCAGAAAATGTAATTATTTGTCTTATCTAGGATCGACTGTCACAATTTCTTCTCAAAGAGAAAGAAGATATGCAGGAGACGTTTTTAGGGAAATGAAAAAATGCGAACCTAGCAAAAGGGGGAAAAAGAAAAAGACTATCTAAATATTTTTGTAAAAAACTGTAAAATATGTTTGTTTAGACCATACCAAAATCACTTGTGGAAATTGTATTTAATATTATTTAGGAAGAGAATAAGATACTTAATGATTTTAGCGTGTGCTTTGGCAATTTCAGACAAGGTTTTTACCGTAAAGGATTCATTAAACATTGCATTAGGGAACATGTACAATTTAAATAAAATACGTATTTCAGTAAATAGAGCTTCAAATCATTCGAATTCATAAAAAGTTGCTGCTTTATCTTAGAGATACATTGTGGGTTCTGGCGTGAGTCTACCTATTGCGGGCACTCCCAGATTAAATAATAATAATAATAATAATAATAATAATAATAATAATAATAATGCCACTACCGAAATGGTGACGGTTACGATACTTTTCTTCATTCGTTTAAATATTAAGAAACAATTTGGTCCATTTTTGAGAGAATTTCGAAAATATCCTAGGAACTTCATGTAAAATTTCTCAGCAAATTAAAAAATCCGTCCCCATTATAAGGAAAGCACATCACATAGGCCAAAATAGATCGATCGTGGAACATCAATTTTTGTGAAAATTCTGTGTTAGGCACTAGTGCCTTTCGCAGGCAGACGAACGGAAGGACTGACGGACAACGGATTTTCATTGGTCAAATTGGCATTTTTATGGCTAATCACAACAAACGTCTACATAATTCCTTTTAAAACTTTTCTGTGCCTCTAGAGAGTATTTCTTAAGTCATCAATTTAAGCATTGCCCGTTGGATACATAAAAAATGAAACAAAACCTGTTCGAGCCTTAAACTTGAAATAATATAACATACTATTTAACCCAATATATCACATACAAGAAGATAAATTATACGAATATGTCAATTTAATAGAATTAAAAAAATAATTTTGGTGAAAACCTATTTCTAATATAATTCATACCAACATCAGAACACACGATTAGATTTACTGTAAAAGCGCTACAAATCCATATAAAGCATTTTGAATATTATTATTAGTTTCTGAAAAATAACGTAGAGAGAAAGAATGTATAGAAAAGAATGTAAAAAAATGAAAAACACGGGATACGTGTTGGAGGCTTTAATATCATTGTTTTATTCTTACTTATCCTGTGTCTGCTCTGTTAACTACATTTTACGAATTGGGAGAAAGTATATGATAGAACGTGTCCAACCTTTTTGCTTTTGTATTCCATTTCTTATTTGTAGTGTGTTCATATTTGTTTAAACGGAAGTATTTTAATATTTTTTAAATTAAGCATTGATTATCATTCTTGTAATTTGTTTCAAATTTTAAAGTACCAAGTTTGCTTTATTGTCCATGTGTTTTGTAGTTACACATTTTCAGTTTACAGACGAAAGAAAGTCTTGTGTAAATGGTTCTACTCTGTAATTGCAGGGTGAGTGTAGAACCAAAAGTAAGGCAACAAAATCTCTCAGACGTAATTTATTTCACAGACTCATAAACTGATACGTATTACGACACTAGTATTCACAACTTTTCAAAATAGCCACCCTGTTTGTCCAAACATAAGTTCCACCGGTGAACTAATGCTCCCAAGCTTGCGGAAAGAAATAGGGTCGCCTGTGAAACAAGATGGCGTGTTGAACAGGCTCGTCGATTTTTTCAACTGCGACATCATTTATACTACTTATATGCTTCCTCAACAGCCCTAAGAGACGGATAACACTGAGTGGGAGATCCGGTTTTTAGGGAAGATGGTCCATAACGTTCCCCTGGAAGCACTGCAACGAATCATGCAAGACGTTGTCGGTATAATGGACGGGATTCAAGCAGCTTGTATGTAGAGATACATCTTTGTCATTTTCAGCCAAGTGCTGGAGACCATACGGGCGTGCTTCTGATTAAATTTCTCACCAAGCGAATGACACTGATGAAGTTGTGGTCCAACACCGGATAATCTGTGAGACGTGATTCACAGAAAGTGATTAGTATATCTCCCACAGACGAAGACCTTTTCATATCTTCCGGTACCGAGTTGATATTTTTTGCTATTAACTCTTTATTAGTATTTTTCTGATTTTTAACATAAAATAAATTTCGACGTCTAAATAAATTTTTCCTTTCTCAATTTCTGTATCATCCACGTGAACCTTGATGAAGTTTTCCCCAAAAGTTCTTCAGACATATTGGGTCTCTCTCCATGTGTTGACGGGACTATATTTAAAATTACACTTGTTCTTCAATTTTTAGTTATGTGATAATGACTATAAGTGAATTTTCCCCCGAAAATTCTCAAATATATTTCGGTTTTTTGCTCCTTGTTACGAAGCCCAGTTATGAACTATTTTTGGTCATTTTTTAACCAGATAAAATTCTTGGATGCTAACTGCTAATCGGGAAGAATACTTCATAAAATTATTACGAATGAATATGTAGTCTTCCTTAAATGGATTTCGTAGAATGCGTACACTCTTGAAATGTTTGCGGTTATAAAGCAACCCCTAGGTTACATATAAACATATGATGGAAGGTGAAAATGTAAGAAGCAAGATCTCCCAAGAACACAATTGTTGCACAGATTCTTACACTGAAAATATTTTATTACTGTACTAGGAGATTTTATTACTGGTTGGCCAAGGCCCGTAGCGTGCTGTCGAGCCAAAGGACAGGTTATATTACCCATTATTTCCTAACATTATCACCACGTAAACAACAAAACATTCGCTCGGATAGTCCATGGCATTTATTCTTGTATTGAAGAAATTGGTCTTTAATCCTTAAATCCACGTCTCGACATTCTTGGAATTCTTCGTGAGGTTTTGAATTGCCTACCATCCATGTACTTCTTCAATGATCCGATGAGATCGAAGCCACGTTGTGTGAGATATTGTCTTTTGGAGGATGCTCGAGAACGTTCCACTGGAAGTAGCGCTATAAATATACATATTGACTTGGCGTAAATGAGAATTCATGTGGCTCTAAGATTCAAAATTCCATATTTTTGATATCATTTAACGAAACGACTTTGTATATTCGTTCTCATCATTTCACTCATCATCGGGTCTACATTGAACGACCACAGGGACCCTGACCAAAGAAAGTGCATATTTCCTAGTTGTAGCTTATCGCCGTTGAAATTCATCTGTGAAATAGTATCTAAATGGAATTCTAGAGTTCATTAAGTGTATTGAAATAATACGTGTGCATCAGGAAACTTAGCCGATCTCTGAGGTTTGAGACTGGGTAAAGCGTGCTACACTCAATCCATCAATGAATTATGGGTAGGAAGAATAATTTTGAGAAAATATCTAAACTCTTCTCTAAATTGTTGTGATGTGGTACGGATCAGTTGTCTGACTGAAATATACTGGGTCATTTTTGTTTGAAATTAGGCTGGACTTCGGAACTTTGATCTCGTGACACAAGAGTTCAGAACCGCTTGCGCAAATTCGTCACATTTGTTCCAATTGTGAAGATTTAGAATTTTCTGGACTACGTTTCTAGCAAAAGCAATTTTATTTCAATTTCAGAATTCACGTAGATGTCCAGGCAACTGAGCTCTGGTTGCACTCTCGGCTATTGTTCAAGGAACTGTTAATGTTCTTGACAAAACTATTTGTTATCATCGTAAATAATTTAAATCGTAATTTCTGTTGTAGTTGGGAAAATTTACTTATGACTTTACTGTTTGTTACTAGATAAACTTGCGTTATTGAATGAATCAATAAATTATTCCTAAAAGATTGTTGTAATTGTGAACTCAAATATTTCATCCCAACCCTCACCATCTGCTCAGTAAAACACATTACTATGAAAGCAATAAATTTACTCCTGATTCCCGACCGGGGCGGTCGAGATCGCTAAAATGGACGCGCAGTGGAAATCTCGCACATAGGGTAGAAGAGTTAGGATCCCGTCAGGCCATGAGAGTTTTCCTGAGTGTTTTGGCATTGTTGGCACTCTCATCCAGCGTGCATCCCCCTTCTATACTCACCCCTTCTTTCCTGGGTAGGTAGCGTAGGAGCATGGTCTGTGAGGCTTGTACATGCTGCATCTGAAACAGCGCCAACCCCGACGCACCTGTGTCCTCGCCGGTAACAGTATGGAGCCGCCAGTCAGCGGGCGGTATAGGCCTCCGGGCTAGTGCTGGCGTTAAGGTCGGCTATGTGACTCCCTATTCCACTAACGCCAGCCAAGCTGTTAGGGGACCGCGAGATACGCTTGTAAGGTATAGCACGAACTCGCCGAGTATAAGAACCCTCGTGCCACATTAGTGGATGGATTGGGGAAGACTTGTAGGAAATATTGGGAACCCTCCTGGTGCTCAAGCCGACAGCAGAGATGACATTGTAAACATCGCCGAAGCAGTGATTCTTGAACACGATCACCTATAGTACGATTTTTCTACCTCTGCCCCTCAAACCCCTATGGCCACAATGGAATATCACAAGACATTTCGCGACTTTCTACCTCGCATGATCGCAAGGTCGCAATCGCATAATCGCAAGCACTGCTTGATACGGTCGCGATCACGCGATATCTTGCGGCACGACTGAGAACGTCGCGAAATACCGTGACATATTCCATCATGAAGACGGGCCTTGAGGGGCAAAGTTACTACAAAGGAAAATTGCAGTATAGCAGTAGTTGCCTCTGGCATCATAGAGGTTCAGCGGGAAACAGATAAATATTCTCATTTACTAGTAAACTGTCACTCAAAGTGAAGGCATTAACATTATGAAG
>JAHLJT010003894.1:0-7500 GCA_031308135.1 Acheta domesticus | reverse complement strand
ATTTACATACCCTGAATTTTACAATAAATGGGATAAACACGAAAATAGTCACTGGTTACCATCAGAAGTTCCAATGCATGATGATGTGAATGATTGGAAAAATCGTTTGAACGACACCCAAAGCGATTTTCTTCAAATATCTTAGATGTTTTTACGCAAGGAGACGTAGATGTATGATCTGCATATATTACACAATATTGCCATTTTTTAAGTTGCCGGAAGTAACCCATGCGATGTGGGAGGTTTTGCTGGCAGAGAAGGTGTACATATAGATGCGTATTCATATCTTTTGGAAACATTAGGTATGCCTGAAGCTACGTATAAAGAATTTCTTCTGTATGAAGAAATGAAAGATAAACAAGACTACATTAAAAAATTTTCTGACAGTAGACATATTTTAGGTAAAGGTGAAGAAAATTTAACAACAGAAGATAAGGAACCTATTGCTGCAGGAATTGCATTGTTTTCAGGATTTACGGAAGGAATGCAATTGTTTTCAACATTGCGATGCTTTTAATCTTTCTTTAAATGGATTTATGAAAGGGAATGGGCCAAATTGTGACTTGGTCAATTGTTGATGAAACTCAGCACACAGAAGGTATGATTGAAACTTTTTAAAGTATTTGTTGAAGAAAACAAAACTGGAGATCAACCAATAAGGCCATATGTTTTACAAGAAACGGTGTATAAAATTGCAAAAGAGATGGTTGGTTTAGAAGAAGCGTTTATAGATCTTGTTTTTAAAAAATATAAAGACGAACCTGTTAATGATGATAATGACTTAGAAACAAAAAATAATAAAGATTTTTTTGGTTTAACTCCGCAAAGACTTAAGCTTACATAAAGTATATAGCTGATAGAAGACTTAATTTGATGGGATACAAATCTATTTTTAATTTAGAACCTTTTCCAACTAATCCTCTTCCGGAATTAGAAATAATGATAAATGCTCCAACACATACCAATTTTTTTGAAAATAAATCAACTGATTATGCTAACGTATCAACGAAAGGTACATGGTCTGAAATTTGGAATAAACCACAATAACTTCTCATTTGTAATTTTAATGGAAATTCCATTAAAATTTTATTCTTCATATTCTTTTTCAGATTCTTCTTCAGATTCTCTATCTTCTTCATTAATAGCTAAATCTTCTATATAAAAATTGTTAATCATTGCAAATTTGCATACCTTATTACATCAGAAGGTGAAATGTTTTCAGTATCTTTAAAATGATGTAAAAGAGAAAATATTTTTTTAACTTCATTTTTGTTTAAAACGTTGTTTTTATGCTTTATTGAAGCAAGACACCCTAGAACAAATGTAGTGGCGTTTTTAAATGATAAATGTGGCATTTTTGTTGCAAAATCGGCCATTAAATCTCTAGTATTTGCATCTAAAGGTCTATAATCATTTATTTTTTCAAAAGCTAAGTTTAGAGTTGAAAAGAATTTTTCTTCTGGGTTCATTAACATTTGGTTTAATCTATTTGCAACCCCACCTCTTTCCATTCCTTCTATATAGCCTCCCAGTCCCACGCCATAAGTTCTATACTCATTTCCAAATTCGATATCCATTTATTTTAGTTAAATACTGAAAAAAATTATTAAAATGATAGAAATAATTATATCAACAATATTTATACTTTATATTTTGTTAACAAAGTATAAGTACGAAACATTTAAAGTTATTAGAACTTTAATAAAACAAGTATAAGAAATACCTTTACAAAATATAACCCTATCAGAAAATAATGAAGTAACCGTAGAGACAAGAGAATTAAAATTGTAACAATTACTATCCATGGGAATAAACCATATGGTTAGTATAAATTTAATAATAATTGTTTTACCGCACTTTTACCATGTACAGAGTCAGAATATCAATTTCATATTACAACTAAAAATGGTATCGATGTTACTGAAAATGTTATAAAAATTTATGGGACCTAATTATGATTTTATGGTGTAAAAATTAAAGTGAATGAAATAGGTTATGATTCTTTAATGTTTCATAAACCTGGTAAAGAGCCAACTATTTTAAAATCAAATGATTATTTACCAAATAATTTATCTGATTATCAATGGGATTTTTCTCTTTGTGTTCCCCCCTCTCAGGAAAATATCGAAAAAATTATAGAAACTCCTACGACTGACAACATGATGAAACAAGAAGTAAAAGAAGTTTCTCAACATAGTGTTGGAAAAACAGTATCTTCTTATTTAAATTTTGATAACGCCTATAATGGCACACCTCCCCCCCTCTTCTGAGAAAAATGGGCTTGAAGACTAAAAAATTATAAATTTGAATTATTAGTTTTTAATACTTATAAAAAATAAAAATGGGTATTAAAAACCTTACAAAGTTTATTAAAGAAAAATGTCAAGACGCATATGTAACAGAAAATATAAACGCATTATCGTTTAAAAAAATAGCTATCGATACACCTATGCTTATGTATAAATATAAAAGCATGAATGCTGTAAAAATGGGTAGAAAATAATGGTATTTATTATAATCCAGATGGTTGGTTATGGTTCTTTTATTCATTTTATTTATTCTCTTAGAAAACATGATATCCATCCAATTTTATTGGAGAAGGAGGGTAATCCTGGAAGGAAAAAAAGAAAAACAAGAATGGAAGAAAAAAGATAGAGAAGACGGGAACAAGAAAACTATTAGCTCTTGAAGAAAGTAATTCGTCAATATGTCTGACAAGTTTCAGGCTACGCCCAGATATGAAAAAAGAAGATATTCCTCAAGACCTTAAAGAAGGAATGGAATAAAATTACATAAAAAAAACAATCTTTCTTTGACGATTTTGATTTTGAAACAGTTAAAGCCCATGTAAACAAGACATAGATATGATATAAGAATTACAAATAGAGATTACGAAAAACTAAAAATTTTGTTAAAAATTATGAATACGCCTTTCATACAGGCGCCAATGGAAGCAGAGGCTTTTTGTGCATACTTATACAAAAAAAGGTAATACATGGTATTGCTTCAAATGATAGTGATATTCTTGCTTATGGGTGTAATTTAATTGTTGATTTTGAATTTGACAAATTGATGAGAAAGTAAAATTACATATATTAATTATGATTATCTGTTAACAAATGGATTTACAATCTTCAGAATTTTTAGATTTTTGCATAATGTGTGGAACAGATTATAACGATAATATATATCGTATTGGTGCTGTAAAATCTTATGAATTAATTAAAGTGCACAAATGTATAGAAATGTTGGAAAGTTTTTAGATCCAAACAATAAAAAGGGAACTATTTTAATTCTTAATCATTTAAGAATTAGACATATATTTAATCATTATGGTATGGAAAATATGGATGATGTTACAAATATGCAATTTTTAGAAAAAAAAGCATCTTGGTCATCAGTTCCTGATTTTTATTTACTAACAATGTTGGCAATAAAATTTAATATTAATATAGATTTGGAATGGATTAAAAATGGTTTTGAAAAATGTAATATAAAATGGGAAAATGAAAACAAAGACAACGAAGAAAATGTTGAACCCAATAACGAAGTAGATGAATTTCCAATTTTTTAAAGTGTATTTAAAATATAAAGGTTATTTAACCTTTATATTTTGTAACAATTAGGAATAAATATCGTAATTAAACAATACATACATCAATGGCCTGAAAGAATTAAACATGTATTTGTTGAAACTAATCCAGTTGTTATGGCCGATACTCAGTTTATTATGAAAAAACCATTATTTGTTAATAATCTCCATTCATCAGATAAGATGAATATCGTTGGGTAAATATTTTGTTTTTCTCACCAATAGCATTTCTATGAGGTGGAGAAAATTCTAATACCTACACGAAAATTAACAGTTGAATCCCTTTAATAGGATATAGTATGAAATTTCTTAACCAATAAGTTCTAGTGTGATCTTTCCATATATTTAGGAAAAGCAATTGATTGAACCAGTCATTGATTTTGGACTTCTCCTTGGGCTTCTTGTTGGGCTTTTCCTTGGACTTTCTTTTTGGTGATAAAGATCGTTTTCTTGATAATGGCATTTATTTAGTATTAAAATCATCATTTTAGTTTTAAATTTCCAAAAAATATTTAGAACTAAAATCATAAAATAATTTTCATATTTAAATCAAATAAATGACCTCGATTATTATCAACGATTGGCCATTAGGAAATTTAAATGGTATGGGTTTCCAAACGGTAAAAACAAATAAATTATCAGTTTGTGGGTGTACCTGAAAAAGGATATTTTGAAGAATTTAATAAAGATCCTAAGTATATTTTCTTTCTCTGAACACCAGAAAAAGCATATTTTGAGGAATTTAATCGTTATAGAAATATAGATGAAGATGATGACAGAGATACTGTTCCATTATTGAATGAGATATCCTCAAAATCCTGAATCGGAATCTTATTTACAAACTTTGTCGACAATGTAAGAATTAATACTGATTATAAATTATTGTTTCAAAAACAAATTTCTTTTTCCGGCAAAATGGATTTATAATACTTAACAACAAGCAACTTATGTTGAAAAATCTTTATCTATTAGTAATATGCCATATAAAATGTTATCATATGGGCACAAATCTACATCTAGCAGATAGTCCTAGATGTGGTGGCTCACGAACATAAGTTAAATATCAAAAGACCGAATAATCAATATTACTAGGTGGCAGTTGTTGGGCTGTATCAGCTATGTCTGGTGTAGTTTGGAGATGTTTTTTCAGTTGAGGGTTAGTTACACTGTGTTCCAAACATTGTCTGACTACATACGCATTAATGCATTACCCACTAAGGAAGTGCAAGGGAGGAGAATCCCTGCACACTATTGTATAACCATAGCAAATAATGGCATACCTCAAAACATTGTGTAGATTACTCATGGTGTTCACAAAATAGACAGTCCAAACTGCTGATTCGGCAGCACATTTTGTAGCGATTTATCACCTTTAATTCCTAAAGATCGTGGATGTTATTTGATCAGAACATTATATATTTAAAATTGACTCAAATATAAGAACAATTGTAGCAGGATCAGGCGCTATTGATGTTAGCAATGTTCAAAGAACTGTCAAAGAATACATTTATCAACTGGTCCAGCTGTTGGAGGATATATTATTTTTAGGAACTTTACAGCTAAAGTTCCTTTTGGACCTCATAAAGGTAATTCTACTTTTAATGTTATAAATGGTGGTGTGTATCTTGAAAAAGCCAACTATGCACAATATAGAGGGGAATATGGAGAACATATAACAGAAGGTCTAACTTTCTCAAGTTCAAACAGCAGACTCTGATAATTATGCCGGAGGACATGCTATTTCCATAATGGGATGGGGAATTCAACCAAGAATAAGGGTAGGAAATGGACCAAATGATATAGCAGAATGTTCCATATTGGTATTGTAGAAACAGTTGGGGTACAAAATGGGGTATGAATGGTGGTTATTTTAAAATTGCAATGTATCCTTATAATCGCAAATCTCAATTTACAAAGATTGTTGAATTAATGACACCTCAAGGGCAACATATTAGACTTGGAGGGGTTTTAGCTTTTACAGTAAGCAATCCTCCTGTTTTGAAAAAACTTCCCGTGAATAAACAACCACCTAATCCAAATTCATTAAGCAAGTCGCTTGACTACTACAAAAATGATGAAGATGACATAGTTACTAAATTACCAAACATTGTTCCACCATCTGATGGTAAAAAATCAACTTCTAAAACCAATAATTGGTATATCTATGCTTTAATTATTATTTTTATAGTAATTATTTTCTTTGTACTGCGTAAATAAATTTTTAATGACTTAAGTCATTAAAAATTACTGTTTTTAAAATGAAAATAAATTGAACCGGTGTAAATAAAGTCATTTTAAAAAGAAAAATGGACGATTTGATTCATTCATTAAAATTAATTCAAATAGAAAAAGAATCTATTTTACATAGATCAGAATCACTAGATTCATCATCAACAGAATATACGTCATCGGATACAACACTATCTAGTAGAGAAGCAATATCTTTTTAAATGAAACGCCATTTTTTAAGTTTCCCGCAAATGAGTTTCCCACAACTGAGTCCCAACAAAAAACATGTGTTCATAGAATAATTGAAGATTCTGGTTACTTTTTTTGCGATTTCTGTGGAAAAGAATTTACAGGAAACATTTCTTATGAAAAGACTTGGGATCCTACATATGCATCTGCTAGGGTTCAAAGAGTAAATGTTGAAGAAGGTGTAAAAGTAAATTTTTTTTCTATAAAGAAGATTTAAAATTTATGGGTTAAATGAAGATATTTTAGTTAATATTTTTGAATCATATAAAAAAGTAACTGAAAATGGTACTAAAATTCATAGATCTAAATTAAGAAAATCAATACTCTGTGCATGTGTCAAATATGTATTTGACATTCGTCAAATACCGTGTGACGAAAATGATCTCATAAGACAATTTGAAATAGATAAAAAAGATTATTCAAAGGGTTTAAACAGCTTAAAATGAAAGTACCGGAAACAAGATCTTGCCAAGACGATGTATTAATTTCACTTAGAATTTATTTAGAAAATTAGATATTGACAAACAATTTTTTAAAACTATAGAATGTATATCCAAAACAGTTAAACATACAACATTAATAAAAACAAACGAAAACTTTTGACGAAGGTCCAGTTTTTAAAGATAAAAATGCTAAAAACAATAGCTGCAAATTGTCATCTATTATTGGTTAGAAAATACAACAGTTAAAATGTTTATAGACATGAATAATTTTTTACTGTAGAAGGTCTTATTCCAAAATATTCTTTACACAAAGCATATAAGAGAATGTTGTCCTTTATTTCACAAATAATTTCCTTTCCTTTAATATAACATCTTTATCCTTATGTTACCCATATTCATAATAAAATAAAAATGAAATTATGTATTTAAATATGTAAATAAAGAATAATAAAGATGTTTGCAATAAAATATAGATGGTAAAATTTCTAATTCTAATTTGGATATTTATTTTGCAACAATGTCCAAAAAATATAAAATTCCTAAAACAAAATTAAAAAAAATGTGGTTAGATAGAAACCAATCTTATGTTTATAAAGAATTTAATAATATATTGCGACAAGGAAAACCAGTTTTAGAAATGTTAAAACAATTAAAAATAACCGAAAAAATTGTTAAAATCGATGACAATTATATACATGAACAATCAGGATTTGTTTTCGATCCATTGTCTAGAAAAGTCATTGGTAGAAAAAATAATAACGGAGAAATTCAAAATTTAACAGAAGAAGATTAGAAGACTGTAAACAATGGAAGTTTGGATCATATATTCCTCATCAACTTAGAGGCTATCCACACATTTAATAAAAAGAATTAGAGCAAATACAATTAGGAGATGATGATGCATCTGATAATGAATAACTTCGTCAATCATTTCATAATCATTTAATTTTTAATGACTAAGAGTCATTAAAAATATTTTAAGTTAAT
>JAHLJT010003892.1:0-13047 GCA_031308135.1 Acheta domesticus | reverse complement strand
TATTTCGTTGAAAGTTAATATTTCGCGAGGTCGTGCAGCAATGTTAATGCCAGAAATATTTGCCAACATTTCCTTAAGAGAATTGCCTTGTTGAATATTACATTTCTTATGGTGCTTTCGCACGGATGTTCACTTTTGACAGGTAGTGTGGTATAAGCTGTATAGAGTTGTCATAGTGTAAGTAGTTGAGAGGTTTACACATACAAAAGCTACATTGAAAATAATTTAAGTAAAATAAATGAAAACTTTACACAAATTAATTTGTTATATCATACTAAGGATCCTGGCCCTACTCTCCGACCAGAATTTAGAAAAAAATAATTTCTAAAAAAATGAATTTAAATTTTCCAGATATTTACAGGTCTCTGAATTGTTCTCGCGAAAAATTTGAGTTATGACATTACCTAAAATCGCTAGTGAAGACTAAACCTCTTTGTAAAAGTCCGTTTATTATAATTGTTCGAAGAGAAGATCTCCGATAGCAAAACATTCTGCATTTATTAGGAAATCTTCTGAGATATCGAAAAAACGCATTATTAGCGGCTGAAACGGCTAAAAACACTATTTCAAGACACTGAGGTAAATACTTCCTTTACTATCTGATCTTGCACTTACGAAGAGAGTTTTCCCTCATGAAACTGGCCCACAGTTTCGTGAAGGCATCGGAGATGTCTGGTAACGTTTTTAGACTTTTTTTACATCTGATAGTTCGTTGAAAAGTTAATATTTCGCGAGGTCGTGCAGCATGTTAATGCCAGAAATATTTGCCAACATTTCCTCAAGAGAATTTCTTTGTTGAATATTACGTTTCTTATAGTGCTTTCACATGATTTCACTTTGTCAGGTACTTGGTATAAAGCTGTTAAGTGTAGGAGTTGTATTGTGTAAGTGGTGGTGAGAGTTGTTACACATACACAACCTACATTGAAAATAATTTAAGTAAAATATATGAAACCTTTACACAAATTAATTTTTCATAATCATTTTAAGGATCCTGACCCTTTTCATACAACCAGAATTTAGAAAAAAAATAATTTCAAAAAAATATAGATTTAATATTAAGAAATTTTAAGGTCTCTGATTGTTCTCAAGAGAAAATTTTCAGTATGACATTACATAAAATCGCTAGTGAAGACTAAATACTTTGTTAAAAGTCCGTTTATTATATTGTTCGAAGAGAAGAACTCCAATTCAAAACATTCTGCATTATTAGGAAATCTTCTGAGATATCGAAACAACGAATTATTAGCGGCTGAGAAACGGCTAAACACACTATTACAAGACACTGAGTAAATATTTCTTTACCTATCTGATCTTGCCATCACGAAGAGAGTTCACTCGTGAAACTGGCGCACGTTTGGTGAAGGCATCGGAGATGCCTGTAAACGTCTTTAGACGTTCTTTTACCTCTCATATTTCGTTGAAAGTTAATATTTCGCGAGTCGTGCAGCATGTTAATGCCAGAATATATTTTCAATACTCCTCAAGAGAATTGCCTTTTGTTAAAATAAGTATTTCTATAGTGCTTTCACATGGATGTTCACTTTTGACAGGTAGTTTGTTATAAGCTGTTAATGTAGGAGTTGTGATAGTGTAAGTAGTAGTGGGAGTTTTACACATACAAAAGCCTACAATGAAAATAATTTAAGTAACTTTATGAAACCCTTTACACAAATTAATTTGTTATATCATTCTAAGTATCCTGGCCCTATTCTCAGACCAGAAGAATTAGAAAAAAAATAATTTCAAAAAAAAAAATATTAAATTTTCAGAAATTTTACAGGTTTCTGGATTGTTCTCAGGAGAACATTTTCAGTTATGACATTACATAAAATCGCTAGTCAAGACTAAATACTTTGCTAAAAGTCCGTTTATTATAATGGTTCGAAGAGAAGATCTCCAATAGCAAAACATACTGCATTCACTAGGAAATCTTCTGAGATATCGAAAAACGCATTATTAGCGGCTGAAAACGGCTAAAACACAATTTCAAGACACTGAGGTAAATACGTATCTGATCTTGCACCCACGAAGAGTGTTGCACTCATGAAACTGGCCGCACAGTTGGTGAAGGCATCGGAGATGTCTGTAAACGTTTTTAGACATTTTTTACTTCTGTAATTTCGTTGAAAGTTAATATTTCGCGAGGTCGTGCAGCAATGTTAATGCCAGAAATATTTGCCAACACTTCCTCAAGAGAATTGCCTTTGATGAATATTACATTTCTTATAGTGCTTTCGCACGGATGTTCACTTTTGACAGGTAGTTTGGTATAATGCTGCATAGATTTGTCATAGGGTAAGTAGTGGTGAGAATTTTACACATACAAAAGCCTACATTGAAAATAATTTAAGTAAATTAAATGAAACTTTTACACAAATTAATTTGTTATAATCATTTTAAGGATCCTGACCCTACTCTCAGACCAAATTTAGAAAAAAAATAATTTCTAAAAAAAATAAATTTAAATTCCAGAAATTTTACAGGTCTCTGAATTGTTCTCAGGAGAAAATTTTCAGTTATGACATTACATAAAATCGCTAGTGAAGACTAAATACTTTGCTAAAGTTCCGTTTATTTTAATTGTTCGAGAGAAGATCTCCAATAGCTAAACATTCTGCATTTATTAGGAAATCTTCTGAGATATCGAAAAACGCATTATTAGCGGCTGAAACGGCTAAAAACACTATTTCAAGACACTTAGTTCAATACTTCTTTTTCCTATCTGATCTTGCCCTACGAAGAGAGTTTCACTCATGAAACTGGCCGCACAGTTTGGTGAAGGCATCGGAGATGTCTGTAAACGTCTTTAGACGTTTCTTTTACTTCTGATATTTCGTTGAAAGTTAATATTTCGCGAGGTCGTGCAGCAATGTTATGCCAGAATATTTTTCAATACTTCCTCAAGAGAATTGCCTTTTGTTAAATATTACATTTCTATAGTGCTTTCACATGAATGTTCACTTTTGACAGGTTTGGTATGAAGCTGTTAATGTAGGAGTTGTCATAGTGTAAGTGGTGGTGAGAGTTTTACACATACAAAAGCCTACATTGAAAATAATTTAAGTAAAATATGAAACCTTTACACAATTAATTTGTCATAATCATTTTAAGATCCTGACCCTACTCTCAGAACCAGAATTTAGAAAAAAAATAATTTCAAAACAAAAAATTTAATTTTCCAGAAATTTTACAGGTCTCTGAATTGTTCTCAGGAGAAACTTTTCAGTTATGACATTACATAAAATCGCTAGTGAAGACTAAATACTTTGCTAAAAGTCGTTTATTATAATTGTTCGAAGAGAAAATCTCCAATAGCAAAACATTCTGCATTTATTAGGAAATCTTCTGAGATATCGAAAACGCATTATTAGCTGCTGAAACGGCTAAAAACACTATTTCAAGACACTGAGTTCAATACTTCCTTTACCTATCTGATCTTGCATCCACGAAGAGAGTTTCACTCATGAAACTGGCCGCACAGTTTGGTGAAGGCATCGGAGATGTCTGTAAACGATTTTAGACGTTTCTTTTACTTCTGATATTTCATTGAAAGTTAATATTTCGCGAGGTCGTGCAGCAATGTTAATGCCAGAAATATTTGCCAAACTTCCTCAAGAGAATTTCCTTTGTTGTATTACATTTCTTATAGTGCTTTCACATGGATGTTCACTTTTGACAGGTAGTGTGGTATAAAGCTGTTATTGTAGGAGTTGTCATACTCTAAGTAGTGGTGAGAGTTTTACACATACAAAAGCCTACATTGATAATAATTTTAGTAAATATATGAAACCTTTACAAAATTAATTTCTATAATCATTTAAGGTCCTGGCCTACTCTCAGACCAGAATTTAGAAAAAATAATTTAAAAAAAAATAAATTTAAATTTTCCAGAAATTTTACAGGTTTCTGGATTGTTCTCAGGAGAAAATTTTCAGTTATGACATTACATAAAATCGCTAGTGAAGACTAAATACTTTGCTAAAAGTCCGTTTATTATAATTGTTCGAAGAGAAGATCTCCAATAGCAAACATTTTGCATTTATTAGGAAATCTTCTGAGATATCGAAAAACGCATTATTAGCGGCTGAACGGCTAAAAACACAATTTGAAGACACTGAGGTAAATACTTCTTTTACCTATCTGATCTTGCACCCACGAAGAGACTTTCACTCATGAAACAGACCGCACAGTTTGGTGAAGGCATCGGAGATGTCTGTAAACGTTTTTAGACATTTCTTTTACTTCTGATATTTCGTTGAAAGTTAATATTTCGCGAGGTCGTGCAGCAATGTTAATGCCAGAAATATTTGCCAACATTTCCTTAAGAGAATTGCCTTTGTTGAATATTACATTTCTTATGGTGCTTTCGCACGGATGTTCACTTTTGACAGGTAGTGTGGTATAAAGCTGTATAGAGTTGTCATAGTGTAAGTAGTGGTGAGAGTTTTACACATACAAAAGCCTACATTGAAAATAATTTAAGTAAATTAAATGAAACTTTACACAATTATTTGTTATAATCATACTAAGGATCCTGGCCCTACTCTCAGAACAGAATTGAGAAAAAAAATAATTTCTAAAAAAAATGAATTTAAATTTTCCAGATATTTTACAGGTCTCTGAATTGTTCTCAGGAGAAAATTTGAGTTATGACATTACCTAAAATCGCTAGTGAAGACTAAACTCTTTGTTTAAAGTCCGTTTATTATAATTGTTCGAAGAGAAGATCTCCAATAGCAAAACATTCTGCATTTATTAGGAAATCTTCTGAGATATCGAAAACGCATTATTAGCGTCTGAAACGGCTAAAAACACTATTTCAAGACACTGAGGTAAATACTTCCTTTACCTATCTGATCTTGCACTTACGAAGAGAGTTTCACTCATGAAACTGGCCCACAGTTTCGTGAAGGCATCGGAGATGTCTGTAAACGTTTTAGACATTTGTTTTACTTCTGATATTTCGTTGAAAGTTAATATTCGCGCGAGTCGTGCAGCAATGTTAATGCCAGAAATATTTTTCAATACTTCCTCAAGAGAATTGCCTTTGTTGAATATTACATTTCTATGGTGCTTTCACATGGATGTTCACTTTTGACAGGTAGTTTGGTGTAAACTTGTTGGTGTAGGAGTTGTCATAGGGTAAGTTGTGGTGAGAGTTTTACACATACAAAATCCTACATTGAAAATAATTTAAGTAAAATATATGAAACCTTTGCACAATTAATTTGTTATAATCATTTTAAGGATCCTGACCCTACTCTTAGAACCGGAATTTAGAAAAAAATAATTTCAAAAAAAAATTTAATTTTTTTCAGAAATTTTACAGGTCTCTGGATTGTTCTCAAGAGAAAATTTTTAGTGATGACATTACATAAAATTGCTAGTGAAGACTAAATACTTTGCTAAAAGTCCGTTTATTATAGTTGATCGTAGAGAAGATCTCCAATAGCAAAACATTTCTGCATTTATTAGGGAATCTTCTGAGATATCGAAAAAACGCATTATTAGCGGCTGAATCTCAGCAGTTTTCCTAATAAATGCACAATGTTTTGGTATTGGAAATCTTCTCTTTGAACAACTATGGTAAACGGACTTTTAGCACAGTATTTAGGCTTCACTAACCTTTTTATCTAATGTCATGGCTGTAATTTTTCTCCAGAATGTTCTCCACAATGTTTTGGTATTGGAAATTTTCTCTTCGAACAATAACAGTGAATGGACTTTTCGCAAAATATTTAGTCGTCACTAGCGATTTAGGCTCATGGTATGACCGAAAATTTTGTCTTGAGACAATCGCAGAAACCTGTAAAAAATTCTGAAAAAATAAAATAAAATGTTAATGAATTTGTGTTTTTTTCTAAAGTCAGGTCCTGAAAGTGGGTTATGGATCTTACAGAATGTTTATAAAAATGATTTATGTTAAAGGTTTTTAAAAACAAACTTGAAATAATTTTTTATGTAGGCTTTTGTAGGTATTAAATTCATAACACAAAGTACCCATTTCTACTCTATACACCAACTGCGTTCTTACAAACTACTGTCAGGATGGAACATCGGCGTGAAACCACTATTGGAATCATGTTTACCAACACGTACTGTAGAAAGACTCTTAGCCAAATATACACGTGCTGTATCCGTCGTGAATGATGATTAAGTCGCGCTAAGTAGCGCGCACAAGTGCACATCCATGTTGCTGCGCCACCCGGGAAAATGAGTTCTCGGTTACATTTTGGCGGAGGAATACTACAGCGCACAGAACGGCAAGCACCGGTAGCCGTCAGCGGGCCAGTGAAGGTAGAGCAAGCGAGTAACGTCGTCGTAGGTACTGTGGTAACTGTATACAATGTTCTTTACGACCGGCTGTGTCCCTGGATGTTCCTGGTTTTCTGTTTCTGGGTGAAGACTGAAAGAAGACTCTGCTTTTTTTCTGGTTCGCTCTCCTGAAATATGGCCGGACTTTGCTTCTTTCTGGTACGGAGTGGTTTCGGCAGGTTCCCCGTGACCACGCCGCATTTCGGCGTGTAGTAAGGGCATTCGCTCTTTCCCGGCCGCCAGCTTTCGGATGAGCACCTTTTCGCTGCCTGGCTGGCCTTGCGCTGTACCGACGCAGCTACTTATCCCCGAGGCCATGCCGCCGTTGCGCTGGCTACTCTAATAACGCCGCCACGCAGAGATTTTCGGTACGGTTGCTGCCTTCACACTTCGCCGGATAGCGCGTTGTCGTCACCATGAGAGACTCCTTCGGAAGCAACATCGCCCATTCGATTACGATTCTTGTAAACGTCTGCAAACCGTCGGGTTTATCCAAGTGAATTGTAAGTGGTAAAATAAATTGTCTTTTTCATAGAGTTCGTTTTATTCTTATACACAACTCTTCTATTACACTAATTTATCGAATGTCATGGATTTTATTATCTCGTGAGAGCATCATAGTTAAACCTAGAAAAAATTTTAAAAAATTAAATTTTATTTTATCAAAAATTGTGTTTATATTCTAATCTCATGTTCTAGATAATAGATTTGTTCTTTTTAGAATGTTAACAAGTAACGGTATTGGTTTAGATTTTTAAATTTTTACTTGTAAATTTTTTACATCTGCATTTTAGATATCAACACAAACAAATACTCTGTAGCGTCGCAATCGTCAACGACGCCAAGTTAGATGAGCTCCGTCGCAATCGTCAGCGACGCCAAGTTAGTCGTGCACCAGCCGACTCTTATGGAATAATTGCTTCTTATCAAAAACAACAATTTGATTTATTATTATCAAAATCTGCAAACTTCTAACACCATTTGCACTGATAGAAATATTTCAAGAACTTCCTTGTGGACACGAGAATCTTTTCAGGTCATTTCACTTCGACCTCTCAAAGCCTTCTGACCATTTATTTTTTTTTAGCAACAACTCCTGTTGCTAGGCAGAACATCATAACCCTTGCAACCCATCATAACTACTACGTTACAGACTCCCCCAACCTTTCAAGAGTTTTGTTGGAGAGATATTGATTCAACAAAACTATGAGTTAACATAGTAAGAGTTCGTAGTTATCACAAAAGATTACACAAAATTATTTACATTATTTACAATAAATTTCGATTTATATAGTCACCAGATTTCTGTGCTTTTCAAGAATAGTAAAATTCTACTCTGGCAAAGCTCTGCTTAAAAAATCGACATTTGTATGTTTCTTACCCTTCCTATGTATTACTTCAAAGTCATAACTTTGGATACTAAGAATCCATCTGGTTATTCTGGAATTAATACACATTTTATTTCTTAAATAAACCAAAGGATTATGATCCGTAACAATTTTGAAGGGAATCATCCCGTCTAAATAATATTTTAATTTAGATATTCCCCAATAAATTGCTAAACACTCCCGTTCAATAACAGCAAAATTTTGCTCAGATTTATTTAATTGTCTGCTAAGATATATAATGGGATGCTCTTCTCCTTTTTCGTCTTCTTGACAAAGAATTACTCCTATACCATAGTTAGAAGCGTCTGTCAAAAGGATAAATGGTTTGTCAAAATTTGGTGCTTTTAGAACTGGTTTAGTTGTTAACATTTTCTTAATTTCATTGAAAGCATTTTCGCAATTTTCATTCCAAATTATTTTTCCTTTCCTTTCTTTTCCTTTTGTCAAAGATGTTAAAGGCATTAACGTTTCTGAAATATTAGGCAGATACTTCCGATAATACGATATCATTCCTATTAACCGTCTTATTTCAGTTTTTGACTGAGGTTGTGGAAAATCTAATATCGCCTTTATCTTTGCCTCTAATGGTGACAATTCCCCTTGTCCTACCATGTGTCCAAGATATTGTACCTTTTCTTGAGCAAATTTGCACTTACTCGGTTTTACCGTAAGTCCTGTATCTTTAATTATTTGTAAAACCATTGTGATTTGATTGACATGTTCTTCCCAAGTATTAGAAATAACAGCAATATCGTCCAAATAGTGACAAGCAAAAGGAATGTCTTTAAATATCTTTGCCATTAAAGAACAGAAATCAAATGGGGCATTTCTCAACCCAAAAGCCATACGTAGAGGTCTATAAATTCCAAATGGTGTCACAAAGGTAGCATATCTACTTGCCCTTGGAGTCATTTCGATCTGCCAATAACCTTTTGCTAAATCTAAAATTGTAATATATTTTGCTTGAGCTACCCTCTCTATCCTTTCCTCAATATTAGGAATGGGATAAAATTTTGTTTTAGTAATATTATTTAATTTACGATAGTCTACACATGGACGAGGATCTTTCCCTTCCACCTCTACAAGTATCATGGGTGATAAATAATCTGAAGTTCCTTCCTCTATAATATGATCTTCAAGCATCTGATTAATCTCTTTTCTTAAAATTTCTTTTTGTCGTGGGGAAAATCTATATGGTTTGCAGAAAATAGGTTCTTCTTTAGTCAGTTCTATATCATGTAACACTAAATTAGTTTTCCCAGGTTTTTTATTAAATATTTCCCTAAATTGAAGAACCACTGCTTGTATTTCTTTGATCTGTGATTGTGATAAAATACTGTCAAGTTGACTAGCCTTAAGAATTTCATCCACAGTCTCAATTGGCTTAGTTTCGTTTATCACATTTTGTACTACTAAAATTTCATTTACTGCCTTCTCCCTCTGAAAATATGGTTTTATCATATTGTGATGATAAACTTTATCTTCAAAGTTATTGTTTTTGAAACATCTAACCAAATAATTAGTGTCTGATATCTGTTTTATTACTTCCCCTGGACCTTTCCATTTTATGGAGAACTTCCCTTCACTAGGATTCATTATTAACACTCTATCCCCAACCTCATACTTTCTTTCTTTACTTTTTCTATCATAATATGTTTTATTTTTTATTTTCTTTTGTTCTTCATTTTGTTTAGCAATTTCCTGATACTTTCTAAGTGTGTTAATAATTTTAAATACGTACCCTACCACTGTTTCTTCATTTTCTTTTTCTGTACCTTCCCACCTATCCTTCAATATTGTCAATGGGGTTCTCAAATTTCTCCCATAAACTAATTCGGCAGGGGTAAAACCGGTTGTTTCATGAACTGTTGTTCTTAACGCAAATAACACACTAGGGATATATTTGTCCCAATCACCTTTCTGCTCTAGACACATTCCATTTAATAATCTTTTCATGGTTCTGTGCCATCTTTCTACACTATTGCTCTGAGGATGATATGGTGAACTATGAATTATTTTAATTCCTAAATCCTCTAAAAATTGTACCGTCAATTCGCTTACGAATGATGTACCCAAATCGCTTTGAATTTCTTCAGGAAATCCTATCCTACTGAATAAATCCAATAAAGTATGTACAATTGTTTTGGATTTTATGTCGGGAACTGGTATAGCCTCAGGAAATTTCGTTGCAACACATACTGATGTCAGAATATACTTATTTCCAGTCGTAGTAATATTATAGGGCCCGCAAGTATCAATGCAAATGCGTTTAAAAACTTCACCAATAGTTGGAACAAGATGGAGCTTACTCCGTCTTTTGTCTCCTCCGTAGCCTATTCTTTGACATGTATCGCATGTTTTGACATAATTTTCTATGTCTTTGTAGCATCCCGGCCAAAAAAATATTGATTTAAATTGCGTTTAGTTTTGGTCACACCTACATGAGCTCCTAAAATTTCATGAGCTAGTTTCATTAAATTTTCTCTCATGGATTTAGGTATTACAATTAATGATCTAACCTGTTTTCCCATATTAGGATTTTCAAATACTAATAAATCTTGTTTCATTTTAAAGAATTTGTGTTTCGATTGATTCAAATTAACTTTTATTTCACGTAAATCTAAATCTTTCTCCTGTTCTTCTATCATAGATTTATGATCTACTTCAAGCAAACTTTCTATTTTCTGCATTTCAGAATCTGATATAAACTGATCATCGTTATTGTCATCAATTACCGCATTTTGTAAAACATATTCTTCCGCTAATTCACCTTCACTTTCATCTAAATTGTCTTTAGTAACATTTTCCTGTTTGGTCATGTTTCTAGTTTGTACTTCTCTTAGTATATAAGTATCAAATTTCATATTAACTAATTTGGCAGTTTGATTACCTAATAAATATTTATTGGAGTCAAAATTATTTGATACTACCGCCGCTTTAGTAAATAAAACTCCAAAAGGTCCTTCCAGTTTGATTTCCGCAATCGGAAGACAAACTAAATGTTCCATTATCGGTGTTTGTACCCATATGTTTTCGCCAGTATAACATTCTTGAGAGACGTACTTCCTAGGAACTAAGTCAATGTCTGATCCTGTGTCTCTTAATATATTAATATCGTAATCATTGGCTTTTCCTTTAAATAAATAAGGATTTATTTCACTAATTCCCTGATCATTTTGTGATGATTCTATGCATGCTAATTGTTTTGGTTTAACATTATTTAATTCTGGGCAGTGAGGCTTAATATGTCCAAAACCTTTACAATAATAGCATTGGATGTCTTTTCGCTTTTCGAAATCTTCAGTTTTAACTTTACCTTCTTTGTGCACGTAAACCTTTTTATCTGGACTGTCTACAATTTTTTTACTGTCTTTCTCTCTATTACTACGCCTATTAAACTGTTCTTTCAAATATACATCGCAAGTTTTTAACTTAAAATTATTTCTAACTTGGTCAAAGTTTTCCAAAGCCTTCACTATATCTTTAGCTTCTTTAAATGTAACCCATTTCTCAATCATTTGTTCTTTGACAATAATAGGAACACACCTCTTGATTTGTTCCGTGACTAGAAGATCTTTTAAGTTATCTAAAGAATTTATCCCTAATCCCTCAGTCCAGCCATCTAAATTAACTTTTAAAATATACGCTAAATCTGCCCATGATTTATCCGGAGTTTTACGTACTGAATAAAATTGTTGTCTTAGTTTTTCAGGTGTTGATTTGAATTTCTCTTTCAACAACTGAACTACCTGATCGTAATTTATATCATCTTTCTGCTCACGAATTAAATATTCTGCTTCTGCTAATGGCAATAGAGACATTAAATATCGTCCCCAATGTTTACGATCTAAATTTTCTGCCTTTGCAAATATTTCAAAATTTTTTATATACAATTCAATATTGTGACTTTCTGGTTCAAAAGCTTTTAAATTTCGCATTAAATTAAGTTTAATATTCTTAACATGCTCTGTTTCAGATTCTAGAAACACCTCATTTTGAATTCGTCCATTGGATGCTTAGCTTGTATCTTAGCTAATTCTACTTCTTTATTTGCATTAATTTTAGCCAATTCTACCCTTTTTCTTTTGCTGCTATTCTTAACATTTCCTCTTTTTCAGCAAATACAAAATTATTATACCATTCCTCTTCATAATCTTCATGGCTTTTTATTGCCAATTCTAGCCTACGCAAAGTGAGACTTTCAAAATTTTCAATGCCCAAAGCAATAGCCGCTTTCATTAAAATTTCCTTCGACATCTTTGGTTTATTTAATAAGATAATAATCTTTCTTTGAATAGATTTAAAAACTTTACCCTTGCCAGATTAAAATTTTGAAATCTGCTGACTTACCTTTTTTTTAAGCTTCAAACTTCCTGACAATTTTCACAATTTTATAAATCTTGCAATTAGGTCTTCAATAACAAGTCTTTTAAGTCTCTGTTTCTGTTTGCCGCACGAAGGTCTTCAATAACAAGTCTTTTAAGTCTCTGTTTCTGTTTGCCGCACGACACCACACAGCACACCGATAAAATGTTCTGGACTCGTATCACAAATTTCTTCTTCAAATAAAAGTCAAGTTCATCTCATATGCCGTTATACTAGGCACGTTCCGCCGCTGCCACCAATTTTACCACCTGACTGTAGCGTCGCAATCGTCAACGACGCCAAGTTAGATGAGCTCCGTCGCAATCGTCAGCGACGCCAAGTTAGTCGTGCACCAGCCGACTCTTATGGAATAATTGCTTCTTATCAAAAACAACAATTTGATTTATTATTATCAAAATCTGCAAACTTCTAACACCATTTGCACTGATAGAAATATTTCAAGAACTTCCTTGTGGACACGAGAATCTTTTCAGGTCATTTCACTTCGACCTCTCAAAGCCTTCTCACCATTTATTTTTTTTTAGCAACAACTCCTGTTGCTAGGCAGAACATCATAACCCTTGCAACCCATCATAACTACTACGTTACACTCTTAACATAGAATACCTTACTGGCTGTATTGAGTAAACATCCGCGTAAAGGAACTATCCGAAATATATATTTCAATAAAAACAATCATCCTTTTCTTCCAGAAGTGTTTGAGGATACTTTCTGGCTTTTACATTGGTGATCGAATATGTAAAATTTCCGCAAACGAAATATTTTAAGATATAAAAAATGTTTCGTAAAAGCTTACAACCATGACTGATGCCTACACAACGCAATTTATCCAGTTTAATGAATGGAACTCCCTTCGTGAGTGCAATATCAAAAGGTATTACAAGTATCTACCTCATTATCTAAAAATAGTGTTTCTGTCCGTTTCAGCCGCTAATAATGCGTTTTTCGATATCTT
>JAHLJT010003890.1:0-17399 GCA_031308135.1 Acheta domesticus | reverse complement strand
ATTTATTATAGACCGGAAGTTAGAATTTAGTTCATAGCTACCAGTACTTTCTCACCACCCAACATTTACCGGATGAAGTCATGATATATGGTTGTGTGATGTAGACGTATGAATGTTTTCTCACTACCTGTGAGGTACTCAGGATCCACAGCATGTAGCATGTGTACAGTCAATTGGAAGTTGTAAGGTATCGAACTTGTATATATGAAATTTAAAAGTAATTTCGCTGTATCCAGAAAGAGTTGTATAATCGGTCTTTCCTATCAAATTTCAAGCCCCACATTAGACTTACCACTGTAATACCCCGTCTTTTGTTTTTTTTAATTTTAAGAAATCTTAATTGGAAACGTGAACGTGGTACATGTGGTGGCTAGCTCAACACCACGTCCACTGGATGCTCCTGAAAAATAAGAATACTTACTCTCTGCATTTGTCGTGGGCTGAAAATACCGCTCTACGAGGACTCGGTCGATGGATCTTATACTTACGCTTTGGTTACCAATAATACAAAGGGAATAATTTTGAAATACCTAATTTCTATTGAATGAAACGAGAATTTATATATGCACGTAACGACATGAAGTGTCGTACGTCTTTTTTTTTTATTGTTAGAAATTTTTCATTAATCTCTTACATGCATTATCATATTATTTACTTAACAATTAATTTTCCCTATTGATGGCCATCTACTAATTATTACAATTTTAAATTTTAATTATTGCTTTAACCAATTTATAATTACTCTTAGGGCTTGAACATCAAAATTTATCTGTTTTATGTCTTTCTCAAATTCGGGCTTCGCGGAAATACTTCCTTGTCCTTTCGGCGTCAGCACACTTGGCAGTTGAATACCAGTTCAGCTTCACAGCACCCTATCTTCTCCTGGATTCTGGTGTCCGCTTCAATCCACACTCGGTTAATTAATTATTCTAAGAAAACTTCCTACGATCCGATACCCCTGAATTTAACAATGTAGTTCTTGCACCGAGTTCCAATCTCAAAATTAAATCTTAAAAATGACGATTACTGTTCGTACTTGATCCTATCACGCGCCAATCTCGAGAAACTATAACTTCCAAGTACACAGTCCGACATCCAATTGCTACCAGATCCTGACACAAAGTGTTGTAAAAATTCCAAAATGTTCTATCTCCGTTCTTCTTTTCAAAAGCCTCTTTTTTCTATTCTTGTCCCATAGTCCTTCTCGTGTTTATAATCCTATGCTATTGCTAATCCATCAATAAATGACTAATCTCTCTTGTCAACAATGTTCCTATTTCTTTCTGCTATATTTCGTGATAATTTATTAATAAAACAATTTCCCCATTCTCCAATTAAATATATATATTTCTCTTATTAATAGGTATTATTTCTCACGCCAAATTACGTACTGAAGTGCACGAAAATTGAGGCTTTCCGATGCACTTCAGAGTATATTAATTGATTTGTTTTGGTAGTTTAATGTAATATTGTCTTCTCTTTCGTGGTGTATATAGCCCTGATGATGGAAATATATTTTCCGAAACGTTGGCAAAAAACGATGGTGTAAATTTTTCTGTTCCACTGATCAAGCTCTGTTAACCTGACTCCAAATTAATATTTATAGTCGTTAAGCATTCTCCATATTACAATTATAGTTGTAGGAAGAGGCCTAACATTTTTTAATTGCTTCATATTTTTTGCAAAATCAGGCATTTCAAGGAACATGAGACCTGCACCATCTCTTAAGCGTTCTTTATGCTATCGAAGGTTCCAATTTAATACAAAATGTTGTGCGGGTATTAAGTAAAATGATTTAAAGAAAGTAAAAATTGCCTGTTTGATACAAAAATGTCGCAAAAAATACTCATGTTATTGAAAAATTGAACATGACCTTATTTGAAGATTTGTTTTTGATGAAACATTTCATTAAGAAAAAATTATATCTTTTTAATGTAGTTGTAGGAAGACGCCGAAAAATTTTGATTTTTTCAATTTTCTAAAAATCAGGATTTTAAACCAATACCTGCACTATTTTCTTAAACGCCCTTTAGACTATTCAACAACATTTCATAAAATTAGTTGGTACCATTTTTTTATTTTGAAAAAAATCCCAGAGACTTCATGTAAAATATCTATTTCAAATTCAAGGGGCCACGGTATTGGTCAGATCTATTGGGAATATCAATTTGGAGGAAGTCGGCTGAATGGTTTAGTCGCTAGCGTTGTTCACAGACGGACGGACAGACAGACGTTTTGGTGTCAATCGATTTTTCAGTATCGAGGAGTCATAAAACAGATTCCGGCTGCACCACGTGTTAGAGGATTTTTTTCTCGAAATTTAGCAACGGGATTTATCCACTTATTCGTTACCAGGGCACTGTAATAATAATGCCCTTTTTGCCGAAAGTTCGCCGTTTTTTAGCGCAGAATTACATAACTTTCTCTTCTTAAGTTACTTCTTAAGCGCGAGAAAGTAAAAGTAATTTACCAAAAAAATAATATATGACAAGTTTACAAACGCATTAATAACATACGCGCATAACAAAAATGCTCGAAAAAGAAGCTCGGTGAAAACAGCACTAGACCGGATAAACGTTTTAAAATATTAAAACAGTTTTCTCGGTTTCAAGCCATATCTCTCCGCCCCTTCAATTACAGTTGCAAACATTTCCGTGTGCAGCAGACCCGATGACTGTTCTCTGCTCAATTTTCTCCTGTGTAGTCCCGCATAGTTTGCGATCTTTTGTGCCCAATTAACATGGTCTTTTTCCGGGTGGCCGTCTCCTTTGTCCTTGGCGGCAGGACGGCCTGCCGCGTCCGGTGCGAGGCTACAAAAGGCGCGCAGGGCCCGCCCCTGCCCTCACGTGCTTTCAAAATGACCTCCCGCACGCTGTCCGCCGTCGCGCTCTGCGCCCTGCTCTGCGCCGGTGGCGCCCTGTGCAGGAACGTGGAGAAGGTGAGCGCTGCAACTACACAACGTGTGTGAGAGCGTAGGCTTCCGCGGCCGAAGTCTGTAACTACTTGGCTGTCCGGGAGACGCCGCGTCCTAGGCACTAGTGACAATGTTTCGGCCGCTGTTCTGCGACCTTCCTCAGGGCGAAATAAGGTCGCGGAATGGCGACTGAAACTCGACACCTGTGCCTAGGACGCGGCGTATCACGGACAGTTAAGAAGTTACACGATGTGGGGACGTGGTTGTACAAAGTACGGGGACGTGGTTGGTGAATAAAATGTAGGAATAATTCGCATTCATTTCAGAAACTTCTGCTAACATGTTCTGCTGCTGTTGTAACTTCAACTGGAGAATGTTCACCCGAAACCAATGTATTTTTGTTTAAAGAAACCTGTTTAAAGAAATATTATTTAAAGATAATTCAGTGATTAAGAATTGGTTAGAAGTTCGACTACCCGACTAACCTTGCGACTTTTTTTTATTTTCAATTCAATTCTATTTTATTTGTTTGCAGGATTAACCTATTACAAATTGGTGTGTATAATCACAGCTCTATCGGAAACAATTTCATTACAAATAATATCTAATAGCATAAAGTAGTTACTTCAAGATACAATATAAACAACACACAAATACAAATATATAATACCCTTTTTGTATGTGATAAACTTTTTATGTATATAATAAAGGATAGTTAAAAGATGGTGTACGCAAACTTTCATTTGGAGGACGAGCTCTGGTTCTCTCAGTCAGAGTCCAATGGGCTTCTCCGTCGACGCGACGCAGTGTGTAATTTTGGCCAACTAGCTGGAAAAAATGAAATTTTAGACTGAATTGAAATAGTAAGACTGTTATATTTCTGTGTAGTAGTATGTCTGAACTATATGGGAACGTTGTTAGTTTTCTCTTGAAGGTCACATGGACCCCATGGTGCATGTTCAAACACGTCTATCAGCGCTCCGCCAGCGCTCAGCTCTGAACGGCCCTTTTCAGTCCGTGAAATTCTCTTGGTAAGGATACACTACTTGTTTCATTCTGTGATTTGCGTTGACTATGCTTTTATAATTATTTTTATGTGGATAAAACTTAAATATTTATTTTTGTTATGCCTAAAAACGTTGAGCAATATATATTGAATGTATAACACGTTCTCTAAATTTAATTAGTTTTAATGTGTTATACACCATTATACACCTTTCGGGCAATATACATTTTAAAACTAATAATTTTGGGTTCTTAATCGTGAATAGACTAGCTGCTTGTACCTGCTTATCTAAATTATATATATATGTTTTTACAGAAAGTCTCCAAGTTACCAGCAGGTTGTTTTTTGATACATGAGTAAAACATTCACTTGATGAGAGATCTGAAGCTGTATTAAAAGTGTTCTTACGTGAATTAGGAATTGTAGAATCTCATAAAGCATTGTTGGACAAAGTTAAGTCTTAGGTTAGATGTATTCGTCAAAAAATTGAAACCTGATTTCAAAACTCTGTAAGACGTAAAGAGTCGTTCTTGAAATGTAATTTATCCTGGCTGCAAGAAACTCTTACCCTTCCTGATTAAATGTTAGAGGCAGACCCAGGTTCATCACAAATAAATGTAAAAATGAATAGAGCTAGAAGACCTAACGAGTCCTTCAGATACTGTGTGATTAAAGCTAAAACCATAAAATTGAAATCTTTTGAAGACACTACTAGCTCAGAAAAATTATACAAAGCAATTGAAATCAAACTAAGGAAGTATGACAAAATATATGTGGCAGCTATAGATAAGGAGCTCTGTGAAGCCTCTTTCAATAGGAGAATTACAATTAAGAAAGCTCGAAGATCCATTATTCAAAAGCCTGCATCATTGTCGGTTGATCAGGCACTTGCTTTGATGGTGGATATCAATATTTCAACCCACCAGTATGTACACATACGCCAACAAGAAAATGATTTTGAGTGCATTTTGCATGTTTCTTATCGTTCAGAAATACGAGCATGGCAAGAGAGAGGAGAAGAAATTAAAGCGAGAGTGGCGAACAAGAAAAACGAAAAGAACAAACGCAAATATGAATTTGCTCCACCGACTACTTATTAGCTCAGATCCATTCATGTCGAGCATACGCGCCAAAACTAAAACTGCACTCAAAAAAGTGAAACATGAACTTTTCGTGTTATTACAATCAAGGAATAAGGCAAAAAGAGACGGTATATTTAGAAGAATACGCGAGTAGGTTTTCAAACTAATTTGTAAATATTAGTTTGTACATTCCTCTCACTGTTTTATCCTGAGCAGCGAATCTTCACAGCGGGCCTGGTTGCAGGCGGAGGAGCAAGTGGGTTCTGGTAGTTCAGGAAAAGGATTTTGTGATTTTCACTTGTTTGTATTTTGATGCAAAACAATACAATATAACCTTATAATTACCTTAATCTAGATGAAGATGAATGAATTACTTATAACTAAGTATAATATATAATTTGTTTGATTTGGCGAAGTTATGACCATACAATGAATTAATTTGGAAGTTAACAGTTTACATATAATTTGTTTGAGAATGATAATTTATAAGTGAAGTTTGTAAGAGATAATTTCCAGTTAAGTTTTGATAAATTTAGTTTCAAGTTGCCGTGAGGAATTTAGTTATTTAGTTTTAGCAAATGCTTTACTGAATTCTGACACTAATCTGTTAGTTCGAGCGGCAGCAGGCTGGAGTACAACGATGCATGGAGAGGCGTCAGGCAGCAAGTCTCCGTTGACTATGTCGTCAGCACTAGACGTGTTGGTAGTTCTGCGACGTACTAGGATGTCTGGAAGTTCCCAGGAGAAACTCGAAGTTCGGTTGCAGATAATCACCTCTTCGACACTCCGCAATAGTCTTAAGTGTTGTCCGTGTAGGAACGGTACAATTAATTTAGTAGATCAAGAAGTGCGTGCGACACAATTGTATATTGCCGAATATTACCGGCACCGTTAGTTGAGGATTTCGAGAGAGTTCGTGCGCACCACAAAGTTGGCTGCCGTATATGAACGGTAGTTGAATATAATAGTTTGAGAAGGCGTGTGCACCACAATTGTATATTGCCGAATAAGACCGACACAATTAGTTGAAGATATGTTGCCGAATATTAGCGACACCGTTAGTTAAAGATTTTGAGAGAGTTCGTGCCCACCACACAGTTGTTGTTCACATACGAACGGAACAATGATTATTTGAGCTGCACAAACGAGCGTGTGCACACCACAGCGGACAGGCGACAAGTCATTTTGTATTAAGTTGGCCGGCCGGCGAGGGCCGCGTCTGTGTGAGTGTCTAGCGTGGGAACCGAGCGAGGCGGGCGCTGGGAGGCCAATCGCGAGCAGGGGGGTTCGGAAGAGGGGAGGGAAGTCGGCGGAGGCTTCCGTGGCTTTCTTTGCAAGATTGATCACTCACTTTATTTTTGTTTTTATTTTTTATTATTTACGTCAAAAACAGTTTAAACTATGTGTGACGAGCTATTGGGAGAAGTTCGACTTTTTATTTTTGGCTTTTTAAGTTCATTTTCGGCTTTTGATTTTTGTATACTTTCATTTTATTTTTCTTGCAGAGTATGTTTTGTAAAATTCAAATATTATGTCCAATAGAGTGAAACAAATGAAACGTTTGAAAAACGTATACTGCCATGAGAGCTAATACCAGTGGCGTAGCGTCAGGGGACGCTGAGATGCTGAGCATCCCCGTATATAAGAACCTTAAATACTGTATTGATAATCTTACAAGTGGTCTGTTGAGCGAAACACGTTTTGTATTAATTTTAAATTGATTTCCTATGATTGAATTCGGCGGGCTGTTGAAGCTGGCCTCTGATTGCTTGGAAGCTAAAATACTTCAGCGTCTGCCGCCAGATTGCGACGAGCAATGACGCATGCGCAGATGGCGAGGTTCCCCTCTCCCCTCTTCACCCCTGGCCCAGAGAAACCCGACTGCTTTACGCTAGCGTCTACTGCGGAAAGAAGCTCGTTTGTGCACGAGAGCGCAGCACACTTCAGGCGTTCAGTAAATTATCTTTCTCTCTCTCACTCGGGAGTCCCCGCTTGGTCATGGGTACAAACTGTAGAAATAGTGCCTGACTACTATTTCTTAATTAATATCCAAGAAATTGTATTATCTCTTAAATAGATTACATATTATTTAAGTCTGCAATGTATAAATTAACAAATGGTCTTATTGCCATTCGCGTATAAGAATTAAAGCTGAGCCATTGTATAATTTGCTTTCAAGACATCGGCAGCCCTGACTGCTGTGAGGATTTTGTGGGAAGCGCCTACACCGTCGTAAGCAATCGAGATCGTGGAAGTAGTCCCAGTGTATCTGCCTTGTGTTGCGTTCGCCTGTTAGATGAAGTAGTTGATAGTGACATTTTGTGTGTTATTGTTGAGCATCCCCAAACGTGTGAGTCACGCTACGCCACTGGCTAATACAAGAATTCAAATGTCCTAAATAATTTACAAAATATTTAGTAAAAATTTAATTTTTACGAGCAGGATTGTTTATTTGGATATTATTTACACAACAGATCTCCAAAAAGCACGAAAAATTCATTTCAAAGAGAGTTATTAATATTTTCCTCCTAGATCGTCAAAATTACACACTGTGCGACGTTGCGTATTTGCGCGTTGGACAAGCGCCTGCTGTTTTCCTTATACAACAATCTGCCAACTTTTATTTTTTCGTCTTTTATCTGTGTGATGTCCTATGGGTGTAATTCCTTTCCAAGCAGTGACTCATTTATGAGCTTTGAATCGCTGGCTTCTTATAAATGCTACAAAACCGCCATCTTTCGTTAGCGTATTATATAGAGTGAGACAGTTGAAAAACACACCAGTATGTTCCTCTTAATATTAGCAGTAAGAAATTCATTTCCAGTCTCAGAAGCACAATAAGTGCTTGTAGAATTTTTTTAAATTTCATCGCAGCCTATGTATCAGTGGAATTCTACGAGCATTTCCAAGACTCAAAACGCTTTAGTAGACTCGAGAGATACTTAGGTCGTTTGTGAACAGCGAGTGCACTGCGATTCTGACGACCCATTGGACTGCTAAGGTCGTAAAATCAGGCAGAATTTATGTGCGCTGCGTGTGAGAGAAGACTGTCTCAATTTGAACCCCATTTCCATTAAAGGTTACCCCTGGATAAGATGGTAAAAAGTTCCCTAAAACCAAATGTCATACATGTAGTTAAAGTATATCTCTAACTTTAAAAAATTAAAGGTTTCTTAGCCTCCGTCCTACCACCCACACCTATTGCCAAAAAGGTGTTTTTTAATTTTATTCTTTTTCATATACTTATCACTTTAATCTTTTTGAAAAATAAGAAAACAACAATCAGAACAAACAATTTTTGATATTTTCTCCGCGCCAAATTCAAACACAAAAAGTATATTTGAAAAAATAACAAAAAAGATTTTTTCTGTGTGTTCAAAATCTTGAACAGGAAGAAACTATCTCATAATGTGAATTTTAAATTTTGTGATTTTTTTCAGATTTTTCAATTTCT
This sequence comes from Acheta domesticus, assembly GCA_031308135.1. Taxonomy (NCBI): domain Eukaryota; kingdom Metazoa; phylum Arthropoda; class Insecta; order Orthoptera; family Gryllidae; genus Acheta; species Acheta domesticus. The sequence goes on along the minus strand of JAHLJT010003890.1, from coordinate 8,943 downwards.
GGGCTGTAGTTAAAAAAATAAAAAACTATTTTTCCTCTTTCTGCATTTAAATCACTTATGTATTTAAATACACCTTGAAAATTATTACTTCAGTTTTATACAGTTACTTTAGTACTTATTTTGTATATATTTCATACATTCCTGTAGCACTAAGTAATTTTTACTTCCTCGCCTGAAGAAGAGAAAGTCATATAATGCTGCGGGAAAAGGGGCGAATTTTCGACAAAAGAAAAACTCTTATTACAAGACCCTGATAACAAAAAAGTATATAAATCCAATTGCTAAATTTGGAAAAAATCCTCTAATACTTGGTGTAGCGAGAATCCGTGTTTTGTGGATCCTTGATACCGAGAAATGGGCGGAAAAATGTCTGTCCGTCCGTCTGTGAACAACGCTAGCAGCTAAACCGTTCAGCTCATTTTCTCCAAAATTGATATTCCCCAGTTGATTTGGCTGATGTCGCGGACCCTTGAATTCGCAACCGATATTTTAATTTTAGGGGGCCCCTGGGATATTCCCCAAAAAAAATGCTCCATCGTTTTTTATTAAATGTTGTTGGAACATTTTTTCGGCGTCTTCCTACAACTACAATTATGAAGATAAACATTTTTTTCTTAATGACATGGGTTCATGAAATACAGATCTAAAACTAATGTCACGTTCAATTTTTCGAAAACACGAGTATTTTGTGCGAAATTTTGTGTCAAACGTAGGCAATTTGTTTTTTCTTTAAACCTTTTTCTTAAAAACGGCACAAAGATTTTTGATACAATTTGGATCTCATGTAATGTAAAACACGCTTAAGAGAATAGTCCAGGTCTTATGCTCGTTGAAATGCCTCATTTTTCGAAAATAAAAAAAAAGTTTTATCGTCTTCCTCAACTACTATTGGGAAGACACATTTTACTTTCCCGTATATGTGCCTATATACGGGGTAATAAACGTAGTAGAGGGAAAGTTATGTAATGCTGCGAAAAATCGATTTCGAGATTTCAACGGAAATACGCGTTTTGGCGTCTCCTGACACCGAAAAAGTGGTTCTTTTCAAAATGTCCGTCTGTCCGTCCGTCCGTCTGTCAGTCTGTGAACAACCGTAGCGCTGAAACCATGAGTACGATTTCTCCCAAAATGAATATTCCCCGGCCGATCTAGTTCCACTCGAGACGCCGCGATTTATTGTAAGAATAGAGTAAAATACACTGATTGAGGTTGCATGTCCGATTTTTACGGTTAACTCTGAATTTTCGAAAATTGCAAAAGTTTGAATTTTTCGGCGTCTTCCTATTACTACAAAATTGAAGATAGAGATTTTTCCTTCAAATAAAATTTGTTCTCCAAAGTGAGTTCTTTCATTAAGGTCATGTACATTTTTTGAAAATTTTAGTAGTTTTCTGGCAATATTGCGCGAAATATTTGCAATTTTAAAAAATTACAAAAAGATTTTCTCAAAAACGGCTCCAAATTTTTTCTTTAAACTTTTGATAGTGCTAAATGTACTCTATTAAATGACATAAACGCCATATTGCTCTATTCTTTTGTTTTTTTCAAAAATTACAAAAATGTAATTTTTTCACTTGTCTCTCACGTCGTTAATATTTTCACTTAGGGCGATTTGTTCACACTATTATATTTATGAGTACATGTGCTTTAAATAATGTCAGATAAAGTTTCTCCAAATTGTGTTCTGTGAAAACTAGCTCAAAATTCCGCATTTTCAGAAACGCTCAAACGCCATTTTCTCATATATGCCTCGAAAATTTTTCTTTAAATTTTTGGAACGGATAGTGCTAATTGAACTCTTCAATATGATTGAAAGTTTATTTTCGGGTATTTTTTTTGTTTTTTTCAAAAATTACACAAATGTAATTTTTTTAAAATCTCTCACTTCATTAATACGCACATTTGCGGTAATTTGTAAACACTATTGTATATGTGAGTTAAATGACCTTAAATGTCTTGAAATTAAGTTTTTGAAAACTCAAAAATTTTATGTGAAAAAGAGCTTCAAATTTCGAATTTACAGTAGCTCTCAAACGCTATTTTCTTAAAAACGACTGCAAAGTTTTCAAAGAAAATTCCCATTTAGAGCAAGGTTTTACTGTAGTAATACAAAGTTCACTGTTCACATATTAACTCCATTTGGCACATAGGCTCTATTTGCCCCTGATTGTTAGGCAAACGGTCATGTACAATGTTCGGCAAGTACCTGAAATCTCCTATTGTGCATGCAAGCATTTGATTGCAGTAAGGCGCCTTATGGAGTATTGCCCTCTCTTTCTATCCAATACAATTTTACATAAGACTCTCTCTTTCTACCGCAAGCTGTGTTGCCGATTCAGGAGGCTCGGGGTTATTCGACTCGTCCATCTTGTTTCACGCGCAAATACTTAGGTTCATTCAACGATATCTTCAGTTGTGTTAATCTTAGATAATTGAGTTTTTTACCAGTTATTCCCAGAACTCTTATGAATGTGATGGTTATTTTGTAATTTAGTTTTATGGTTTAATTTCCATAAATTAACTATAAATGATAGCCAAATGCTTATTTCTACACTTTGACGTTCCTTAAATTTTCACTATGCGAGAAACTTTTTTATTATTGCAGAAAAGCACAAACACCCAGAGGATGAAATGACAAGGGAAGTCCAAATTTTGATATGAGACCAACTACATTTCTATATGAATCATGGTTCTTGAGTTAGACGGTAATAAAAACAATATTTCGTGCGCTCCGAACGAACATTTCATGTCGTTCAGTGATCTTGAACAGGCAATTCTCAACAGGCGATGTGGAAGGAAAAATAGAGTATTTATTTTGAATTTCACTTATTAAAAACAGTGAAATACATTTGAATATATCTAAAAATGAATTAGAAATTTTACAGTTAATAATATTAATGCCAAAGACATCCAACCAGTAGTTGTCGTAAAATGTGCTTTCAAATGCAAATATGAGACGAATTATTAGCTGGTGTTCGAAAAGAATATTATGCGTTGCCCGCACAAACCCTTGCAGTATTTGATACCATCCATGTCATCTCACCTTTGTGAATGAGCATTTTCCCTTTATTTTACATTTAAAAAAGTGGATGTATTAGACATATAAAATGACTTGGGACTGAAAATTAGCAATAATGACCTTGATATCCATGTCATTCGCGCAAAACAATTCAAGCCTCGTCAGTATGTGATGAAGTAATAATGTTCCAACTGGATTTGGACTTGTTTTGTTATTGATATTTCAGTTTTAACTCTCATTTAAAGGTCTTTTTTTTAAAAAAAATAATAATTCTAATAAAAATAATACATCTTTTTTTATCAAAAATCTTTAATTTCTAATATTAAGCCATTTATTTAACATGTTTTGAAATTATTTCCGTTCAAGTGGTATTCTAATTTGCTCCAGGCTTGTAAGTAGTACGTAACTGAAGGAAGGGTGAGACCCCCTGCCGAAATCCCATCTATAGACGGTCTGTAGACTGCGTCAAAACGTCACACGCGTAACTTCGTAAATGAAATTTTTCACTACATGTCCGTTAGCAAAACTTGATTATTGTAGAACCAAATGCATGCCCTCCAAGTGTTTCGAGTGACTGTGTGCAGAGAGAATGAGGCAAAGGGTCTTTTGCGTTGCAGCGGTACGTGGAAGCCGCCGACGGAGCCGCGGACGCGGGCGACGGCGCCGGGGACGATGCAGAGTCCGCGAGCGAGCGCGAGGGCGTCATCCTGCTGCGGGGTATCTACACCTGCCCCGAGGTGGAGGACGAGTCCAAGATGTTCGGCGTCGTCAAGGAGGTGAAGCTGGAGCGCACCGAGGCCACCAAGTACACGGCCACCGGCCACATCGAGCAGGTGCACGGCATCGTCTGCGAGGACACGTTCGCGGTGAGCAACACGTACGCACGCGCGCGTCACTCTCCCACCTTTCCCTTCCCATCACCCTCTTCCTGTGGCGTTCCCACCCGCCCGGTCACCCACCCAGATCCACTCACCAGTCCAAATCCACCCTTCCGCTCATCCATCCCCCACCAATGCGCTCACCCACCCAATTATCTCAACCGTAGAAGAGGTGGCTCACGGCATAAACTGATGGCACTGCAGTGGGTTTGACCGGGAGGTCATAGGGTGACACTCCCCACGGTAGAAGAATTTTCGTCACTTGCTTGTCGTCAGCTATGTTGAATTTAGCCGCTGTATGAAGGAGAATTCTAGCGGTCGGCTACTCTTGATCGGTAATTTTCCGTAGTTTCTCCGATCAATCCAGGCGAATACCGAAGCAATACCCTAACAAACGGGACACAAACTATGCGCCATCTTTCCTTCCTCTTCCTTGCCCTTTCCTCAGCCCTCACTTACAAACACACTTACACATGCATTACACTGCCATACATATTGGGAGACCAGTTGGCACCTTAGAGTTTGTCCAGTCTGGCGTGGGGCGACGGTAAAGAGAGATATCTGGTTGGGGAAAATCCCCGCAAGACGACATAGGTCGGTGCCGTATCTCGCCGTCCAGTGGGGGAAGGTCGCTGCCACCTCCCGCGATGAAAACAGGCTCCACACATCCGGACTAATGACCTTAGCAAATGACACACCCGGAATCTCTTTCCAATCAATCGATGAAAGCTCTTTGTCAAGGAAAGGAAGAACTTCTAACAATTTTCAAAACTCTTACAATGAAGAGGGAAACATAGTGACAAGCACAATTACTTCGAAAGGAAATACATGATTAGCAAATTCACAAAACGAAAGCTGAACTCTTTTTAAAACACTTCAAAACATTCTTGAAATTCCAAAGAAAAATTAAAGAGCAAATTACACTTCCTGACTTTTCACATCAATTTACACTCCTTTCTGATAATACTCTTATCCCCAGCAGTAGGTGGAGATGGGTCAATGGAGCACATAAAATGATACGGCGTAAATAAGTTCACGTGCCGCGTCTTATCACGCGTCCTTGCACTGGTCCGCTGCAGCGAATGGTGAGTCACTGGTAATTGTCCAATGACCGCCTTTCTTCACATAACACAACACTTTACATCACGCCACGCTATCAGCGTGCCACACCACGCTCCCTGTCAGCGTCTCCCATCAGAACAGCCCCGGAAGAAAGTACCCCGGGCAAGAGCGGGCAGCACAGCTGGTCTGGTCTCCTCCTGGCAAGGGGAGGGGAAAAGGGGGCGGCGGCGGCGCTGAGGCAGCTGCTGCTCCTAGGGGGCGACAGGAGGGATGCACCGTTCAGTCACACATACATTCTGCTTTTACCTGGCGGGAAAATGAGGTATTTTGGCGTATGCAGCAGGAAACTCAAAATTGTTTTTAAGTGGGACGCGCGAAATTCATATTTGGGCCCCATAATTCACTGCACCACCGTGGAACGCCCATTGCGGGCGGGAAACTGCTAATTTGCTCAAAGAGCGCCCAGCTGGTGAAAAGTCAAATGCTTATAGCGCGCACTGAGAAAAAATATACTAACACCCTTCCATTCATCCCTCCCCCACATTTGCGCTTACCCTCCCAATTATCCCAACCACATCGTCCGCAAACCACTCTCAAACCAACAAACACGCGCGCCCGACCACGCAACAAATGAACTAGACCATCCGACCATACACCTACCTTCGTTCGCGTCACTTCGTTTTCTCTTACCCGCGTCGTCTGCCTGCCCGCCCTCCCGCTCGCCCCCCGAAAAAATAATGATTGTTAAGCTAGCAAAATCTAAGTCCACTCATTTACTTCTGCACAATTGTCTACAGAATTTCTAAGTTGAGAACATCTTGTATCTATCCGTTATTATAACAATGAGTAGTTTTTTGTTCTTATTAAACTTTTTACTTACTAATGCCACTTTTTAACTACTAATGTCATGTAGTGACCTCTGTAAGTAACTTTGAGGGTACGACCGACTGTCGTAAGGGAAGAATTTTACGTCCTCAATTATTCAGCCTAGCTCAATTGGATGACAGTCAACACAAAAAATTCAGGATTCAAATTCATTCTTTTTTAAAAAACAAATTACACTATAATCTCTGAATCTTTCTGCACAGACATTATTGTTACATTATTATTACGTTATATATAAGCAACTTACACTTCCACAACAAATACCCTGGATGAAAGAAAATATCTTATAACTACAACACTTATTGCAGACATTTGCTACTAACAATAAAAAAATCCTATGCTTTCTAGCTTAATAGTTGACAGAGATTTAAATAAAAAAAACGTTCTATCTTAACTTTCCTCCTTTCTACACTCAACATTTACATAAAAGAAACAAAAACATTGATTGTGTTACCCTTTTATAGAGAACAAAATGCTTTCCAAAAGTTTTTTTAGTAAATCCTATAAACTGCTTACTTTCTCTTTCACTTTTATAGAAAATTTGCAATCGCACTATGTGAACAATTCTTTTTACAAATTCTTTAATTGTTTATATTTTCCAAAATGAGAATGATTGATTCTATGGAGTTAGTGCCAATTTCTGAAATTCTACAATTTATACTTGAGTTCAAAAAATGTAATGTGTTTGAACTATTTGTTCGTGCGATTTCAAAAGTTGAAATTGTCACACAAATTTAGACTTGTTCAGTCCATATGTAATTGTGTTTGGAACGTTATCTGTAAGTATTTAAATGGGACGTTCAGACGGAAGTTGAAATCATGAGCGGCGGCATCCAACTGTGCAGTGGAAACGCGATGATACAGTCCAGGAAAATAATGTGATCGAAGCAATCAAGAAAACGCGGAGCAAGGGATCCCTTGCTTCAGTGCTTTAATTTCGCCTTCCCTTCAAAGTAAATCTACGCCAAGATACCAATGAAAAGACTAACAGTATGCATTTCGAAAAAAACAACTGGAAAAACTTGAAACATACAGTGATATCAAGCCACAGCTCGTGGTTTGCCAGTTTTTTTTATGCACATTTTTTATAGCTTGGGATTTGTTTCATCTTAATATAAAGCAATTTACTCTTCTGTTTCGGAGTTTCTGTTTTCGGAAACGAGGTTCGACAGCAGCAGGAGAGAGAGTGAGAGTTTCTCCTGGAGAAAAGAGAGAGGAGGAGAGCTTCACAAAATTGAGAACCCCTGCGAGCTACTGTTTAATTTGAAGAATATTCCATTGAGTTCTGCGAGGTCATGTTGAGCTGTTTTTGAGGCGTTTTTGCCGTTTTACGCACATTGATGTCAATTTTGATTACGTTTGGGCAAGTAGAGTAGTTATTTGATCATTAATGTAAATATCTAATTTTCCACGAAGCACAATTTTTCGTTTCAATAACATAGACATTTTAGATAACAAGTTAAATAAAAAAAAACTTTTTTTCGTGATTTTTTATTTTTTCGAACTTTTTTAATCGAAATTAGAGTATCAAATATCGAAGAATAGGACACACATACTTCTCCTTTTCAGAAAATGAAAACATCTTTTGAAAATTCAGTTGTACATTTGTAAAAAAATTGCCATTACTCGTCGCGCTCCCGCCGTGCATTGCAAAAACATTACAAAACGTTCCAGATTTCGAAAAACTTCATAAGAGTTCATCTAAAGCTTTGTGTCTACAAATTGATTAAATCACAAAATATATTTAGAAAGATACAGATATTACTTATTGTAGATATTAAGGATGCTGAGGAGCTCCAAAAATTTATTTAACCCTCCAAACATTTTTAGAAAAATATTGGAGCTGAAATGGAAAAAAAATCGTGGTTAGATATCTTTTGGAAAAATTTACAAAATTTGGATTTGAACTATGCAAAATCACTATAACTTAGAAACTGTACAAGAAATAATTTATATAGTTAGTATTGAGGAAAACTTAAACTTCTTGTTGAAGTTTGAAAAAAAGTTTAACTATTGTAATTTTAAAAATTCAAAGAATTTAATGAAAATAGGACAATTACCAGTTTTGTAAATGTATTTTGAATTTCTTACTGAAATAGCCCGACCATAAGTTTTTGGGCAGTTTTAGAGAAATATAAGTGTGTTGTTTCTTCAAAATATTCGCTTTAGATTTATAGATCCGATAAATTTCGATTTAAACGTAGATACATTTTGTCAGCATTAGGTAACTTTATACTATGTTATAGGAGAATGTAACCTGCATCCCACCAATCCCCGATTGACCCGCAAAGTTATTTTTAAAAGTGGTATAACCTCTTTAATTCCCTCATATCCCGCGACATATTTAATAATTTTACTAACACTGCTAATTATTAAGGTAAATATTTTATATATACGAATTAAATATATGAAATAAATGTTAATAATTAACAAATAACAGTAAGTACACATTAACATTGTATCAGAATATATAATTATTTTACAGAACTACTCGTATGTAATATATTCAATCCTTGTAAATATCCATACAAGTGTTTTTTGTTTTACTGAATGTAGAGTATCGCATTCTGTTTCCTTCCACAGGACACTACTCCGTCGGGAAGTATGACTTTGATATAGCACCATACCGAAAGTATCTCCAGAAGCTGTTTACAAAATCAGGTTGATGGAACTGTTAACAGCGAAATGATCTGGTGCACTATGTGGAATTCGTAGTTGAGATCGAGGATTGAAAAATAAAACACCATCCACACCAGCACCCCGGTATTATTGATTTACTAAAAGATTAAGATCTAGTTTAATTTAAAATGAATTATAACTAGAAAATAAATAAAGAATTTGTATAAACATTGGACCACACATTTAAGACGATTCTAGTACTGACAAAACATAACTTTTAAAACATTGTATGGAACTGTCGTTAGAGGCCATTGTATGAACTAATAAACGAAGTCATTTATGTTGACCACTCAATGTAAATGGTATGTTGATTAATTTTAGATTCCTCATAATATTTTATATTGGTTGAAAGATTAACATTTATTTTCCTGGCGTGATATTAATGACCTTCAACGTTAGCTGAAGGCACATTTTTATGAT
>JAHLJT010003889.1:0-10483 GCA_031308135.1 Acheta domesticus | reverse complement strand
GGCGTGGGACGGGGGAGAAGGAGGAGGCGTCGCGTCCCGCCCGCGGGTCGCGGGCCGCAAACTCCAGCTTGTTCTAAATGCGCCGATTAATCGTAGTTTAGCAGGAGATGACAACGACGTCTCGGAGAGGAGCCCGGTTGAGTCCTCTGCGTTCCGCCGCCAACTCGGTTGGCGGCCCCCCCCCCCGCGCCGCTCCGCTGCGGAAGAGTGGTGGCACGACGCGGCGGCGGCGGCGTAGACGACGATGACGGGGGCAAGATCGCAGAGAGTTAATATAACTGCGGAGCCGCTGGCAACCCGCGCTCCACATTAACGCGCGGCAGAACCGCCTCTGTCTCCACCACCACCCACCACCACCGCCACAGCCGCCGACTGCGCCTCAACCCTCGGTTGTCGCCACCAGGTGCCACCACGCCCCCTTCTGTCTCCGCTGCGTACCGCCACCTCCGCCGCCGGGCTTCCCCCGCGAGCAGCCCCGCCCCCGCCGCCGCTCCCGCCTCCCTCTCCGCCGCACCCACACCCCGAGCTGACGCCGCGCCGCGCCGCCACTCCTTCGCGCTCAACCTTATCCTTTAATTTAAAATTAATATCGAAGCGGGTTTTGCACTAGCGGCGCGGCAGCAGGCGTTGCAGAGGAAATGAGACACCGTGGGGTGCGGGGAAAAGGCGGTGTCGGCGGCGGCGACGGGAAGGCGTGTGGAAGGGCCCGGGGGGGGGCGCCGGCGAAGGGGCGCAAGATACAGCGTGGAGCGGAGTGAATGCTTGGCGCGGAGGCGGTGGCGGCGGCAACGGAGCCGAGCGGTGCGGCTCGGGACCGGCGCCGCTACCGCCACCGCCACCTCCTCCGCCTCCGCCGCACCTCATCTTCCCGGCGCGCAGACGCCGCCTCCGCCTCCACCTCCGCCGCCCGCCCTTCCTGATAGAGAGACACGAGGGAAAAGGTACATTGAAATGATTTCATATTTCATAACTTTAGAAACTGGAAGATTAGAGGGCCGCGCAGTCTCAAATGAAGTCTTCACTTCAGTTTATGACCCTTATATGAAGAAGTTGAAGAAAAGTTACAGACGCAGCTCGAGCGAGACGAGGGCGCGAGACGGAAGGGGTAGCGCGGCGGATGCTAGACAGGGACGGGGGTGGCGCGGGGAGGGGCGAGGCGTGGCCGGGGCGAACGCGCCGCCGCAGGAAGGGCTCGCGCAGACAAAATAGTCTCAGATAAAATGCAAAGAGGGAGCGGCTCTGCTGGGCGCGGAGCGGAGCGGGGCGGCGGCGAATGCTAAAAGAAGCGTAAGGGGAAATGAGTTTGTAAGCAAGACGCCACTCTCTGCGCTGATAGGAGGAGACAATCGGCGCTGGGAGGAAAGAACAGAAAGAAGGACGGAAGGAAGGGAAGCGGAAAGGGATGGGAAATGGTTAAATGAATACTGCAATAGGTAGGCCCCACTTGTGCCATTTCCATACGTCCTCTCTAATTTGCCTCCGAGACGTCGGCTCGGAGCGGAGGAGGGTCGCCGAGAGGCGAGGAGGGGAGGGGTGGGGCGGAGCGGGAAGGACGGGGCGAGAGGGGCAGACGTGAGACGAAAGGAGTGCGGAGAAACGGGAAGCTCTTTGTGATTTCTAAGACCTTCAAAGGAAAAATGATAAAACGGTACAGCGCCAAGAGGGAGATGATACGCAATATTTTTATTATAAGGCGATGTGAATTACGATCGTTTATCGGAAGAATTTAAGCTAATAATAAAATGTTATGATACGTTTTTAATATGATTTAATTTTACTTATTCAAGAAAAATTGGCTTGATATATGATTCGGGTGGAATAAAGGGCTACAGATAAAGGATGAAGTACGATGAGGATCGCAACGTGACAAAGAATCAGAAGGGGTCAATGATAAATACCAAAGTTATAACACTAGAAAAATATACTACCGAAATATATCTTATGTGTAAAATTATATAATTTATGCACTATTTCACTTAACTGAATATACTAATAAAGAATAGAAAAAGAATAGCTGCCATATACTAATTGTTGTTCTAAACCGAAGTAGTTTAAAGATCTTGCCAAATAGGACAGTTTCACTTTATTTTTAAACTGTTAAAAACCTAAGCGAATCTGTTTTTTTGTCCTCTCCTGAAAAGAGAAGTTACAGTATATAGTACTGTGATTTTTAAACCTGATCAAATTTAGGAGAAAAAAGAAATTGTTTTTAGCAAGTTTCGAAATCGAAAGATAAGGCGCTTATTCAAGAGTTTCCGAATGCGCTTTTGGTTAGACAAAAAGGCGCTAGATAATTACGAGTTGCATAAAATATAGTAGTTACAGAACATTCCCTAATCTAAACTTTTATTAAGAAAAGTGAACTTGTAAAATAACTAAAACGCAGCGGTCCTGGTTTCTGAAAAGGAGAAAAAAGGAAAGAAAAATTTAAGGAAGCGAACACTAGATACACCTAGACGCACGTGGGAGGAAGAAAGAATGCAAAACGCACGGAACAGTTCGACACGACTAATAGAAACACAGATATCGTTATCGACTGAAGACCGATGCATTTCAATAAAAGAAATCAAAAGAAAAAGAGGACGAATGCATGAGAAGAAGAGAATAGCCTGAAGACGTGTGAAACAGTTCTACAGGAAGAATCAGAGCGCATGTATCGTCAAAGGTCGAAAGACTGACCCGTCGCATTGAAAGAATGCAAAAGAAGAGACGAATACATGAGAGGGAGAGAATAGGCCCCAGACGCTTGAAGCAGTCCTACAGGATGAATCATAGAGCAGATAAAGTCAACTATCAAAAAACAACACATCGCCTTAAAAGTATGCAAGAGAAAAAGAAAAAGAGCGCATCAGGGGAAGGAAACGAACACAAGCTCCAGAAACAGTTCGACTCAACGCAAAGGCCACGATCAAACGCAGATATCGAGGTGGAGCCACCGGGTCGTCCCGCAAAGCGAGCCACCGCGGCGGCGTCAGCCCCGCAGCGAAAAAAGGCGAAGGAGGGCGCGACGCGGCGCCTGGAAGGAAATCTCCGCCGCCGCTCGTGTTGACAATCGCGACGCCGGCGATATTGCGGCCTGGTGGCTGGAGCAGGGGGGCGGGGCAGGCGCAGCGGCGGTGCTCGTGTCGCCCGCGGTCACGGAGACCGCCCGCCCCCGCCCCCGCCATCACCCTCCGCCGTCGACCACGCCCCCTCCCCCGCTTCCCGCGCCCGTCACTTTCATAAGGCGCGCGGCGCCGTGTCGCGAAACAGCTGGCGGCCGGTGCGGCGGCGGTGGCAGGCGGCGGCGGCCGACCGTCCGCCCGCCCCGCCGTGCACACACGTCCTCCGCCCCCTCACACACACACATATACACACATACAACACGCGAGGTGCGGCGGCGATGGGGATGAAAATACGGAGGGATTCTGCGGTGAGGTAAAGGCTGGGGAACGCTTGAGAGAGACAGGAGCGACGGAAACAAGTGCGTAGGGCGCGCCTGTTCAAGGTTCGCGCTCGCCGAGCCGGCTCACAACTCGCCAGGGCTTACACGCAGTGATTGCCCTGGCGAGCGCCAACGCGTACCTTGCCCCTTTTGCCGACACGCTTGGGAATAAATGCAAGGAGAATTCGTAGTTCGAAGACATAAGCTCTGTGCTTTAATAAATCATGAATATTTGTGATTCCAGATTAACTAGTAAATAATATAGTTGTGAATTTAAATATAAAAACTTGTTATAAATATAAAAAATAATGAAATGGCATTTAATAATATGAACCCCTTTAGCGACTTATAATTAAATGTGTAACTCTAATTTGTACATCATTTACTTTTTACTAGTAAAAACTATTCCTATTGATACACAATTACATTAAAACATTTTATAAGTATATACAAGTACATCGAAACGTATTTTCAAATTGTTAGCAGCTGAAAAAACAATGGACTGATTCTAATGAATCATCTGATATGTTCTTGTGGCTCTTTCTAGATAGATTCATTACGAAAAGGCATCTGCTCACAAATGTATATCGGACCAACCTGCAGACAAGCAGTAAACTGTTAATGTGGCATTCAGGGGTCACCGGGCAACTACAGTTTTTTCTATCAGCTACGAAGATGTTTGCCACTGTATCTTAGTTATTCTCTTGGAGCTGGAGTTTGAAGAGCGCGGTTGCGCCAGGCTTGACATAGGGGGCGGGATGAGAGCGATGGAAATTGTAAGTTCCGTGAGAGCGCAGGATGCTGCACGGGTGTCGGGGATGACGGCATACATTGACGCGGTGACATTGTTACAGCAATGGAACAGAAGGAGCTCTGTGATGAACTTCTCGACCGTAACAGAGGAAATGAGAACGATACGAGCACTGCGATGCAAACAATGGGTAATATGAGAGAGGAGGAGTGGTTGATGGAACGAGAGGGGCCACGTAAATTACAGGAGAAGAGAAAGTGAGGCGAGTGTAAAAGCATGAGAAATAGCGAGGTCAGCGTGAAGTGTGCACGAAGGTAGTGATGGGAATAGTGCTAGTAGTAAATACTTGGGGTCAGTGGGAGTTGTGAGAAAAAAGATAGGAACGAGAAAGACACGAACAAGAAACAGCTGACGTCTGTGAGAATAAGAGAAACGTCGAAGATGGTGCGGGCGACGACGAAGACGGTGCCAACAGACAAGAAGAGGAACAAGAATGAGATGAGCGTCGCAACATGCAAAGGACGTGCCGTGGCCAAACAGTGCCAGAGGGCTAGTCAGGATGGCGTGGCCGGGGCGGAAGAGAGGAGGGTGATGTGGCGGGCGAGGATTGCGACGGCCCAAGAAACGGATATGGGCCTACACGACGCCACGGCCGGGGCTTGCAATGTCAACGAGAAAGCCGAACGCGGAAGGCAGGTTGAGCTGGGTGACGATAAACCAGGCAGCGAGAGCGAGATGGAGGAAGGGAAGTGAGGCAAGCGGAATGCGGGAGCGGAAAGGTCGACCTCGGGAGGCGGGCAGCGGAGGAAGGGCGGGGAGGCTGGGGGCGGGAGCTTGGCGGCGAAGGCGAGGCGGTGGAGGCAGGGCGACACGAGAAGCAGTGGAGATGGGGCGTTGGAGGTGGAGCGGCGTAGGTACGTCTGAGGAGGAGGGCGGCGGTGGCCGGGCGGCAGTGACTTGGTGACAGGCGGACGGCGAGGGAGAACGGGAGAGGGAGGCGGTTGGCGGAGGCGGGGCGGCGGAGGGAGAACGGCGAAAGCGGGACGGCCGGAGAAATGACGGCGGAGGCGGGGCGGCGGATGTACGGCTGCGGAGGGCCTAGCGGAGGTGGGGCGACCGGGGGAAACGACGGAGGCGGAGCGGTGGAGGCATAGCGGCAGAGGTGCGGCTGCGGAGGGGGAGGCTTTGGCGGGGCGGCTTTGCCGGGGCGAATTTGGCGGAGCGGAGGCGGTGCGGAGGCGGTGCGGAGGCGGGGCGGAGGCGGGGCGGAGGCGGGAGAGAGGCGGTGGAGGCGGGCTGGTGGATGCAGGGTGATGGACGCGGAAGGCGGGGCGGTGAAGCGTGTCTCAAAAGAGGACGCCTCTACACCACAGCGAGGAATAGACACCCTCCCGTGTTTGTAAACGCGCTCCGACAAGCAGAGTAATTCCGCGGTTGCTGTGGCGCTGAGGGACGAGGCCTGTGACGGACTAGCATCCCAATGCGTGCGGGAGATCGTCGACTGCGAATTGAAAAAATATTACTGTTCTCAGTTTTCTATTCTCTCGTAAATCGCCAGTATTGTCCAGTTAGGTTCATTGTTCCAGATAACTGAATATCTCAAGCACAAACGGATCTACATATTTAATTTGGAATGCGCGCGGTTTTGGTCATAGTGCAATGGTATATTTAGAATAAAATCCATATTAATACAATCCTATCCGTCGTAAGAAGTCTTGCATTAATACAGACGCCGTTTTCCGATAGAAGCGGCTTATCTGAAGAGTATACGCTGCGTTTGTTGTTGTTGCGAGATTGACAAACAAAAGACTTCAGGGATATATGTATAAACGACTAGTATGCTGAACTCTTTTCCCTACCGAAAGTAAACGAAGATAAAATTGGTTCCATATCCCTACGCCTGTAAGAATTTAAAATAGCAGCAAAGAATGCAGATACGGGGAATGTGCATTTATATATTTCATCTTGCTCATACTAATCGCGTTCTAATTTGATAGATGCAGTATCACGGTAAAACATTTCTAGTCGTTGTATACGCTATATTGTGTAAGTAGTGTCATAGATAATAAAATGTATTGAGCGAAGTAATTGTTGTTAAAAACAAGCTGTTAAGCTGTTTACGAAACGATATATATTATCACTATCTGCGTTATTAAGAGAAATAAGCAGGTTCTTTTGTTGTTTTTATTCACTTGTTTTCTCTAAGTTATTAAATTTAAAAAAATATTTTTTATCGGCTCCAATAACGTATTATTTGATTTTCAATTGCTTGCAGCACGTAACGTGAAACGTCACATAAAAACGATATCAACGTAGCACTAAGGGGGAGCAGTTGTTTAATAGAGCCATGCGTATTGTTGTTTTTGTTATTATTATTATTATTATTATTATTATTATTATTATTATTATTATTATTTACAACAGTCAGGAATGTTTTATTCCTCCTGCCATAAAAATAACGTAGTAAATAATTAAATAACAATAGGGAATGAAAAAATACTCCTGCTATGTTTCTAACATAACACGCCTGCACATCACCCTACGAAACGTCCAAAATGTTGATCCACTCAACACTATAAACGCACGCGGCTACCATGAATAGAATCGGGAGTGACCGTCCGTGGTCGTAGCAAACCATCCACCCCGATCCCAACACTTAGGCTCCTCCGCTTGGGCCCCACACCACCCTGCCCTTGCACCCACCCCGGCCACATCCCCACTCCTCCCACCGCCCTCCCATCCGCCGGGTTGGCTCGAATTTCCGCGCAGTCACCACGCCGCGCCGCGCCGCGGCCACCGAGCGGGCGCACGCCGGCCGGCGGGGCGGCGCCGGCTTTATATGAATTGCCGTTAATGAAGTGTTGACACCGAAGCACCGGGAGTCAACCGGCCGGCACGCGGGGACGCCCCGCTCGCCGTCGCTGCCGCCGCCCGCCGCTGTTTGCCCTCACCTCCGCCCACACGCGTGATTGGGACGCCGCGCCGCCCCGCCGCCCGCCGCCGCGCGCCGCCCCGCGCGAGACGCGATACCTTGCCAGTGAATGGAACGCGCACGTGCGGGAGCCGGCCGGGCTTTCACGAGTCGCGCGCCCGCCGCCGCCGCCGCCGCCGCTCGTGCCGCTCGGGGGCCACTTGCAGGCGGCGAGCGAGCGAGCGCGCGCGCGCCATTTCACACGGGGCGTCAACAATTGACGCACCGCTGCCAGTGACCCCCCGCCGCTGAGAGCGCCGCGCCCCTCGCTCCGCGCCCCTTCCCGGCCGCGGCTCACCCCACGCCCAGCTCTCCTCGCCCCGCGCTCCACGCCCCACGCCCCTCACCCCGCGCTCCACGCCACACGCTCCACGCCCCGCCACGCTCCCCGCCACGCTCCACGCCCCGCGCTCCAAGCCCCACGCTTCACTCCTCGCCACGATCCACGCCACGCGCTCCACGCCCCGGGCTCCACGACCTCCGTACTCTAAGACCCGCACCCCACACACTGCCATCACGACCTGCACCTCACGCCCTACGCTCCAGCCCCGCGCTCCACGCCTCATGATTCACTCTCCACGCTCGACCCTCCACGCTCCACCCACATCCCACACTTCAGGTCCCGAGATCACCATTCCGTATTCATCGCACTGCGCCCCACATGCCACGCTCCACCCCCGACGTTCAACACCCCACACCCCACAGCCCGAACTCCACAGCCCAAGATCCACACTTCAGGCCCCGCGTTCACCACCTCGCACTCATCGTCCCACGCCCCGCACCCCACGCTGCATCCCACGCTCCATTCCCCACGCTCCACACCCCACGCTCCACACCCCACGCTCCACACCCCACGCTCCACACCCCACGCTCCACACCCCACGCTCCATACACCACGCTCCACACATCACGCTCCACACACCACGCTCCACACACCACGCTCCACACACCACGCTCCACACACCACGCTCCACACACCACGCTCCACACACCACGCTCCACACACCACGCTCCACACACCACGCTCCACACACCACGCTCCACACACCACGCTCCACACACCACGCTCCACACACCACGCTCCACACCCTGCGTTCCGCAGCCCAAGCTCCACACTTCAGGCCCCGTGATCACCACCCCCTATTTTCCGCCCCCGCGCCCCACAGTCCGCTTCCAAACTATATACCCGTCGAACTCCGCGCCGCCACCCCCTCCGCGTGACACACGGCCTGTTCCCCGCCCTGCGCCTCGCACCCCGGCCGCCCGGGGAGCGCGTCGCCGGCGCCCCTTCCTCTGTTCCGGCGGCGGCCGGAAGTGCGCGGCACGCGGCCGCCGTGACGCGCCGCCGCCGCTTCGCTCTTGCCGGCGCCAGCGCCCGCGCGCCTCGGAGCCAGCGGCGGCGGCGGCGGCGGAGGCGGAGGCGGCAGCGGCCGCGCCGGCGGGGGCGCTCGTCTTTAAGTGGTCCGGCCGCGCGGACGAGTATGCGCGGCAGGCAGCGCGCTGCGCGCGCGCGGGTGCGGGCGCGGTCGGAGGACGGCTGCGGCGCCGGACGGGGCGCGCCGGGACCCGCACGCCCGGTTCCGGTTCAGTTCCGGGCCGCTCCCCGCCCGCGCAGTCGCCCCGCGCCGCGCCCCGCTCCGCCCCATCATCGCGGAGCTTAGCCTCCGTTTAACCCGAGGCCGCAGGAGCCGACGCCGCCGTGGGGGACGGAACGGCCCATACAGTGGAGGCGGTGGACGATCTAGAACAGTGGTGTCAAGGTCTTCTACTGGTGGCAGTGGCACACTCCGTAGCACCGTGCCGTGCCACGAGCTTCTCTGCGCAACTAGCGTCGGCAGAGGAAACTGTTAGTAACCCCGCCGTTTTACAATAGGGATGGCGTTGTCTCCGGTGGCGGGGTGACGAACTGCGTGAAAGGGCGATTTCGTCATGGCACTCGTGCCATGGACTCACGCTCGCGGCATCGACCTTGACAACACTGGTCTAGAATGACGACGGAACATACTGGAGATGATATGGAAAATAGAGACCACAGGGTTGGGCAAGAACTTTCGATTCGGGAACGATTCGGGCGTTATTTACATTAGGTATTGGACATGCGAATACTCGGATTTTGTGTAGACTCCTTGGGTAGCAACTGGGTTGCGGCGCTCACATCAAACAAAAACGTGAGAGAATTAGATCAGAAAAGTTGTTAAGCAAGTAATGATTTTTAAAATTAGACATGGGCATTTTTGCTGGGATATTTCGAGTATGATAAAGGTTATTTACATGTGTATCGGTTGCCAAGAAAAAAAATGTTTAGTTTAGCAAATTAGTGTAAATTACATAAACATCAAGTACATAATTTGAATATATAAAGTTTTTTTTCTTACGGACTGTATGATTTTGAAATAATTCTTTGATAAGTGCACTATACTGCGAAATATTCGTATGTTGAAAGCATGTTGACTGGCTATGGTGAAAAAACCTTGAAACGCAACAGAGCATCAATCTCCTTTTTTATTTATATATGATATACAAGACGCTTTTAAAATACTCAGAAGTTTGAGATAATATGATTAGTTTGAGGACAATGATTAAAGCGATTAAAATACACGAGTGAATTCGTAAACAGACTCGACGGAACATTCCAAGCTGCGTATTTTATTTTTATATGTTGATTTTGAGAAGCAAGCGCGTTTGAGGTCATTGCCAGGATAAGAGCGAACACAGAGCAAGAAGTAGGTTAATAGGACTTTCAAGAGTGGTGGACTTAAGATGTTTTCCGATCATGTAACTGAGTGAATTTCCAAAGTTTATAAATCTGTACCTCTAGAAACGCTCGATGGGGTGTGACGGCGTATGATCTAGACAAAGGAAGGTCAGTATTGTTTTTACTGGCAAGATTAATAGATTCTCGGAAGTAAATTAATGGTGGATTCTCGGAAGTAAAATTCCAATATCGAAATCGATAAATTACTAAGCCCACGACTAGTCTCCCGTCATATGTGGTAGTGTAGTGCATATATGTGCAAGTAAAATGTAAGAATAGGACAAGAAAGAGGAGGAAAAGATCGTGCTCGGTCCGAGCCCGTTTGTCAGGACATTTGCCTCCGACATTCGCCTAGTGTTGATCGGAGAAACCACGGAAAACTACCGATCAGGACAGCAGTCCGCTAGAATCTTCCTCCAGCGGCTGAATTCGACATATCTATCCAGCTACAATCGAAACTACCAACGTCGAGGACTGAACGCCCTAGGATAGCCGTGTCAGGTCTCCTACTGGAGGCGTGACACGGATTCGCTGCGCACCGTGCCCCATGCAACAGCGAACCTACTCTGCGCACTGGCGTCG
>JAHLJT010003888.1:0-20105 GCA_031308135.1 Acheta domesticus | reverse complement strand
AAAAAAAAACATAATAATGATAACAATCAACCAAGTTTGTATCAAAAAACACGCTAATTAGTACTTTGCATGGGGAAAATTAAGAGCAATCTTCATGCAAATGATTATAATTCGCAAATAATGTGCAATAAAAACAGTATGAAAATAGACCTTGTGAAACACGAGACCTAAACGACAAATGTACTCGTAACTATTCAAGCGTGGTGCAGCAATTACGCATGTACTGTAGAAACATTTGAAAGTGTCATCCGAATGCGTCCCATGGTGAATTTCGAAAAATCATTGCAATTGCGATGCATCTAGTAGTTGTCACGAGAACTAACCCCTTTTTAATAGCATTCAAATTATATATCAGTATAAATATGCTGTTAAAACCACCATCAAAATGTGATCGTGTGACTAGAAACTTGTAATACACTATTAATGTATTAACGTTCCTAGTAAAAGGACGTTTTACATTTTGTTCGAGCCAAGTGTTGATAAATGTGTATGTTAGAGGGAGGAAAACACATAGATAAACGTTAGTATAACGTAAAATTTCTGTATGATAAATAGTGCATTAAAAATCATTTATTTGAACGCCATACGATGTGTATAAAAACTTACTGCATGTAGTAAATTTTAAACAGGGGTGTTCATATTCGCAAATAAAATATGTAAAACGAACTATTGTACAGAAAGATATCTACTTTTAATGGCCACGTTAAATTTAAATGTGATGGAATTAAAAAAGATCTTGTCTACAGCTTCGAAGAACGGAACTTTTAAAACCTTAGTTACTAAGATAAGTTTTGCCAGCTAAAACTAAAGACAATCAGTGCAATACTTTTTTTTTGTAGAGGAATTTTATTCTTCATCAAAAGTTCATAAAAATCACGACGCTGCTTGGTCAGCACATCATCATCATCATCATCATCATCATCATCATCATCTGTGTGTCTGTCTTTCGTCGCAACAACCTCCGACAAAGTCTGGAACTACCAGCGGCGTCCCAGGCTTTGTGGCCATGGGTTGCGGGGTACGTGTGTTAGCACGAAGATATCTCCTGGTCTTCTCAACCTGAGAAGCGAGTTTTCTCGTCACACAGCAACATATACTGGGACATTGCAAGGAAAACTTGCCCGACCTGGAATCGAAAGTGGGGTCGCGTCATGGAAAGCAAAGCAGCCTGACCATGAGCCATTCGCGAGTGCTCTCATCTTCACCATCATCATCAGGTGCACATATTCGGAGATAAATCGTAGTTTTATGGCAGGTTACACGTGTTAAATTAATCACTTATTATCACATTTGAAAAATGACATGTTATTGATGTGAATTCGAAAGTTGGAAGCAAAGCAAGTCCAGATACGTACGCTCATTGCAATGCTAACAAGTGAACAGCAATAATTGTTGACGAAACGTTGTGATATTAAAGAATAACATTTCTCTACAACAAGAGAGCAATGTACTGATTTTTCGAATTTATCCTGAAAACATCATCCACTACTTTAATTCAATCTCGTCCACTACTTTAATTCAGTAATCATATTGAAGAGTCTTTTTAACAGGTGGAGCTGCGCAATTGTCCAACACGTGGCTCATGTATATTTCAGAGCGCGAAGAGGTAGAGAGGTCTAATGCGATAGCTCATGGAGCGGACGATCAGAATCGAATGCTTCCCGCCGCGCCGCCGCTACGGAATAAATCACGAGACAAGGAGCTCAGTCGGCTTCAGGAGCGACAGAGCGACTAATTCCTAACAGGTAGCAGTCGATTCGGAAGGGAAGCTGCGAGGTGGATTCCTGAAAGGAGGGAAACGGGCAAACGTAGGATAAAGCTCAAATAATCAAAAAACTGTGAGGTAAACAGATAGTGCTTGTTATATACGGAGAGAGAGAGAGAGAGAGAGAGAGAGAGAGGGAGAGAGGAGACGAGAGGAAGTGACAGGAAGAGACTGGAAGGACAGGAGAGGAGAGGAGAGGGAGAGAGAGGGAGAGGAAGGGATGAGAAAGGAAATAATAGAGTGAGTAGAAGAGAAAGTATTAAAAAGTACGTATGACATTGTACAGGGCATGTTGTAAAGCTCGAAAAAAAAACAAGTGTAGAAAATTTAGAAATGAGAAGAAAGATTTAAAATATACACAATTCTGGCTATAGACGACGAATTGAGGGAATCTATTAGAAAGAAAAGTATTTGAAGTACCCTTAGTGAACAAGACAAGCGAATGAGAAGTGGCAAAGAAAAGGGCAAGAAAAAATAAGAGTGTTAAAAAGAAGTAAAATGATGAAGAGCATCGAGAGCAATGCGACAGAGGGAGAAAACCCGAGTGAATTAAAAACACAGAAAATGGTTGTGAAGGTCTGACTGGAAGAGCAGCAACAGAATGCGAAGCGAAGAGGAAAAGGAGCGAGGGCGGGGGCGAGGGCGGGGCGAGGGCGGGGCGAGGGCGGGGCGAGGGCGGGGCGAGGGCGGGGCGAGGCGGGGCGAGGGCGGGCGAGGGCGGGCGAGGGGCGGGCGGGGCGAGGGCGGGGCCGAGGGCGGGGCGAAGGGCGGGGGAGGGCGGGGCGAGGGCGGGGCGAGGGCGGGGGCCGGCGAGGGCCAGAGGGGAGGGCGGGGCGAGGGCGGGGGCGAGGGCGGGGGCCGAGGGCGGGGCGAGGGGCGGGGCGAGGGCGGGGCGAGGGCGGGGCGATCGGGGCGTGTGCGAAGGGGTGGGGCGGGGCGGGGAAAACGGACGGGCAAGGACCATGCCGGGGCGATTGCGAGAGCATGGTTTAGGGCGTAGGCATATGTGAAGGCGGGGCATGAGCAAGGAGGAAGGCAAGAGATAACTCTGACGAGGGGATGAGGACAAGGGAATGACCAATACTGCGAGCAAGAGCGCGGGCGAAAGAGAGGCTGATGGCGAGGAGGAAGTCACGGGAGAACGTTTACAGTCAAAGGGCGAAGGCGATTGCGAGGGCGAGATGTAAGTGCAAGTGCGTAAGCGAGTGTGAGAGCGCGGGCGAGGATGTGGGCAAGAGTGAGGGCGACGAGTGAAGGCGAGTGCGGCGGCGAGTTTGAGAGCGAGAACATGTACGAGGACATGAGGCTGAGTGCGAGAGTGAGAGTGAAGGCGAGTGTGAGGGTGAATGCGTGTGGGAGAGCGCACGCGTAGATGGGGACAAGAGCGCGAACTGGTGCGAAGGCAATATGAGGGCGAGAACAAGGACGAGGGCGATTGCGAGGTGAGTGACGAAAGCGAGAGTGGGGTGCGAGGGAGAGGAGCGGAGAGGCGAGGCGAGAGGGCGAGGGCGAGGGCGAGGGCGTGGGCGTGGGCGTCGCTCGCCGCGGGGATGAATTAACAAAAGGCGGGGCGGTGACGCTTCCCGCGGCGGAGGCAGATCGTGTTAGCTACGCAGATACCCCACCGCCACCGCCACCGCCGCGCCACCGCCACCGCCGCCGTCACGCCGCGCTCTAGTCGCCGCTAATGCGATTACGATGACTCCGTTGCCGCCGCCGCTGTGGCTTGCGGGCGCCGCGCCGCCGCAGGTCGGGGCGGCGGGTGGAGGAAGGGGAGGGGGCGGGGCGGATCGGGCCACTGAAGCAAGAGCTAAAATTGAAATGAAATCGCTATGTAACTACATTTATGAACTCTGAGAAGAAGTAGAAAGGCAGCACAGAACAAATGCGAAAAAAACGAACACCCAAGAGAGAGAGTAAAACAGCTAAGCATTTCGATTGATAGATTGTTCGTGAATCCGGGCGCGTCAACTACAGAGGTCATTGGTCCCGTCAGTGTAGTGCGTGTTTTTCTTCGGGAGGTGGCGGTGATCTTCTCCCCGCTGGATGGCGCGATCCGGCACCGACCCACCGTTGATTAGCGGGTTTTCCCCTTTACAGTTTTCTCCCACCAGCGGGGGCACCGCCCCAGCCAGGACAAACTCTACGCTCCCGACTGGTCTCCCGCGTATGTGTGGTGTGTGTGTGTGTGTGTGTGTGTGTGTGTGTGTGTGTGTATAAAGGGTGAAGATAGGACAATGAAGCGAAAGGAAAGATCCCGCGCGGTCCGTTGCCCGTTTGTTAAGGTACTGCTCCGGCATTCGCCGGGTGTTGATCGGAACAAACAAGAAAACCACCGATAAGAGCAGCCGGTCGCTAGAATTCTCCTCCAGATAGTGACTGGATTCGACCTAGCTGAAAAGCTAGTGTCGAAAATCCGGCCGCCGTCGGGACTCGAACCTAAGACCTCCCATTCAGAGGGACTGCAGTGACATCAGTTGATGCACTGAACCATCTCTCCCAGTCTAAGCATTTCGGACTTGAAATCATTTGGAATTGGATTGAAACAGCCTCCTTGCGCTATCGTGCAACGCATTCCAAAGATAGACCGAAAGAACGAGCGGGGTTTATAGACGTTTCGGTGTGTATTAATTTAACGATAAGCATTGCAACCTTAACAAACTTGCCAACACCCGAAAGTGTGTTTGCGTATGAAAATGTGTTTTCTACAAAACCATATCCTTGTTTTAAGGTTACAGACATTTTCATTTCACCCGTCTGAGGACCGTCTGTGATCTCCAAGAGTTCGTCTACTCTACTTTACAGTGCCGCCTAGTGATCATCAAACTGGTCGTTCACTTTATTGCTTTACTCTGGTTTATACTGAATATTAAGTATTCTCATGATAACATTGCTTACTTCACTTCAATGAATTGCCAAACGTATTCTTTGTTATGTAACCCAAAATGTAGAGGAAGAGGTATTAAAGTAGAATAGGGGCATAAATGTGGAATACTGCATGATCTAGCTTCGCAGATGCTGACACATTTCGTCAATCCAACTTTGTTGGAGAAGGCTGTGATTTACAAGCGGTAGAATTTTACGTTTTGTGAGGTGTATGAAAGTTTTGTCGTTAAGCACAAACTATTGTGTGACAATCAAATTACTTTCGTAATGAATGTGAAATATATTTAAACTTAGAGCTTAGCACTGAGGTTAAACAACCATGTATTTATTGTCTGCTCTCCACATGCTCTGCATATTTTCAGGTTCCAAATGTAAAGACGGAAGTGTCACAACTATGGAATACATCGGTATCCATAGAATTGATTTGGAATCTAAGATGCAGAGCGCCTGTTCTGCTCTGGAAAGTTTTCAGTAAACACTGGAGGGACCAATGGATTATGTGTGGTGAAATATGCGAGATGTGGCCGCACACTGACTGCACTGTTGTGAGAAAGGGCGTTACATGTGTGATTATTGCAAAAGAAGATATCTTCTGTACAGTGAATAGCATTTCTTCCATTGTTCTCAAGTTTCAAACAAATAAAACATGCCAGTTTATAATTTCGACTAATTATTTAGCAATTTATTGCATATTATTCGTGGCATTTCACATTTGCACCCCATTTTCTAAGTAACCAAAAATGCACTTTCGTCAAAAGAACGATTTTTGAGCACTTCGAATTTTATTATGCAGTTGGTGTCTCATCAGTGATTACAGTATTAGTATACCTTCTCACGGTGCAACATTTACAATCATTGCTTTCTTTACATAGTTGCAAGCAACAGAAAACCAAATGGTATTCCCTATTTGTGCCTCTTCCTCTATTAATTTTCGAGTCGGGAGAATATGAATATATTTTCTTCGAAAATTCTGGCTTCCGATTTGTCTTTTCTTAGTATTCCACATAATATTCCATTAAGTCAAATGGCTGTTGTTCGCAATAGCGTTATCGTAGACGAACAAAATGAGTAATCTGTGAAGTAAGATATGAGGCTGGAACCTACTATTGAGTAGAGGAAATCGCAGTGGCTGAGCATCTTCGTTGGTAATAAAGCACAGGTATCGCACTCGACATCTGAACCACGTAACATTGTGTTTATTTTTACAGAGATTTCTGGAGACTAATTAGCGGCATCCTTTCGTGAGTCAGTCGATTACGTCCTCTAAGCACTGGCATGTAAAGCAGTGAGTCTGAGCGTTTATTCTATGAGCAGCGTGTTCAATTTAAGCAGCTTAGATTTCTGCTGAGTGAAATCTATTGCTATTCGATACTCACTTGCTGCAGAAATTTTCACTCCTCTACGCGAGGAAAGGAGGTTAACAATTTCATGGTGAGTATTGAGATTTTCTCTTGATAACTTTTAAACAATTAACATACTTTAATGACCAAAGGACCACAGTGAAGTTTGACACAACTTGGTATAAAAACCGAAGGTTATTAAAGGTTCCATAGAACTAATAAAACAAGTTAGCGCAATGCCATGAGCAAATGTCTTTTAAAAAATACGTGATGAGTGTTATATAAATGAATAATGTATAGCACATGGACTTTCAACAGTGTTTCACTGAATTGCCCACAAGTGACATCGCAGAAACTTAATGCTACCAGTACATATTCCTCGAAGCCAAGCCGCGAACTGCTGTGATGGCTCAGCGGCAACAACCTTAATTCTGCACGACTGATCACTGGCAGCCTTCTAGGGTTCGAGACCCGACGGTGGCGGATTCGCGACAGTAGTTACATTGCGGGGTCCAATTCCATCACTGTCTAGAAAAGAATTATAGCGGTCGTCTGCTCTAATCGGCGCTGGTTCTCATAATCCAGCTGGGAAGGGACACCTCTGCTTCCCGGGATATAACATTGAGTTACACTTCCCGGACCAAATACCTAGCTAGCTGACGCACCCGGGAATCAGAGTTGGGCAAAATACTTTAAATTTAGTACTTAAATACTTCGCAAAAATACATTGTAAATAAGTATTTAAACACATACTCAAAATTTATTATGTTTTGAATACAAAACGCTTTTACTTAGTTTTACACAAAATACTATCACTTATACTTATCAAATAAACACTTCAACTTATACTTTCAACCAAAAAATAAACTGATATAAAAATGGTCTAACTCAAATAAACGGAATTTCCTTTTAAAAAATAAGTATTTTTCAAAGAAATCATCAAACAAGAACCCATAGTTGGCAAATGTATAAAAACCCGCCAAAGGAAAACAGTTGTTGAAATAAACTAGTGTTATAAAGGAAATAACGCTTTCTTTATTTTCCAGCTTTTTTAATGAATTGAGATTTTTCACTTAAAAAATTATGAGAATTCATTTCAACATCTGAAAGTTTTTATTTTTGTTTTCAATCAGGTGCCATTCATAGCAGAATCAAATAAAAAGAAACTGCCGTCATTCATTTCCTTCATCTATAGTTTGAAGTATTTCCAGTATTTTCTTTTTTTTGTAAATACCACCTATTTTATGTAATTAAATACGTGTCTAAAATACATGTCCAAAAATACTGAAAAATACAGTTATTCAATACAAATGTATTTAAAATAAATATTATACAAAATACAAGTATTTAAATACTGCCATACCCAACCAGAAATGAATTACTCTCCCAATCCGCACTTGAGCTGTCGAGTGGAGGCCAGGAGCCACGGACAATGGCACGGGGCCCGTCGATGGCATGGGAAGCGTCGGCACTCACGCAAGGTGGGCGCACCCCCGCACGGAGGCGGCGGTGGAAGCTGAGGGCTGTTCCCCAACTCATCGAAACGGCGGCGGGCGGGCCGAGAGGTGAGGCGGGGAGAGAAGCGGGGGCCAGGTAGGTAGAGGCAGGGAGATGCGGGGGGCAAGACAGGGCGAGGCGGGGCTAGGCGGAGCGAGGCTGGGTGGGGGGCGAGGGGAGGCAGGGAGAAGCGGGGGCGAAGTCGAGAGAAGTGGGGGCGAGACAAGGAGAAGCGGGGACGAGGTGCGGAGAGGCGGGAGAAAGCGGGGTCGAGGCGGGGCGAGGTGAGACAGGGAGAAGCGGGGATGAAGTCGAGAGAAGTGGGGGCGAGACGGGAGAAGCGAGGGCGAGGTGGGGCAAGGCGGGGACGAGGGGAGCGTGGCGGGTGAGGCGCGGGGGGGAGAGGCGGTGAGAGGCGGGGAAGAGCATCAGCGGTCGGCGCGGCGCGGTGCGGCACAGAGGAGGCGGAGAGCCGCGATCCGAAGGGAGTGGAATGCGTGGAAGGTGGAGTGGCGAGGCTGTGGATCCGGTGGTGGAACAGTACATTGATGGGCGTGTAAGGGAGGTTCGTAAAGTCAGGAATGTGGAGTAACAAGGTTAGATACTGAGGCCGTACGATGGCAGATGGAAATGGAAGGCGTGGCAGATTATGACGTGACGAGGTTGTACTGTGAGTTGCTTTCTATTTTACCTGGTATTCACTGTACAAGGAATGTTATAGAGGAAGCACGTAAGGCAAATCCAATTTAGCTAGAATTTAACAACAGTAAGAGCCCCTTCACACGTAGACACTCAGAAGCGCTAGCGAGTAGCGCGACTGAAGCTTTAAATGCAGGTCTTCACACAAGTGAGGGGGGGGGGGTCATAGCGATGGGTGGTTGCGGGCTGTAGAGGGAAGGGTAATTAGCGAGGTGCATAGGATCTAAGATTGAGAAAAAATGACAACTGTGTGATGATAGTGCTCGTGGGGGAAGTGCTTGTAGACATGAGAAAAGAAGCTTACTGAAAAAGAGAAGAGTCTTCAAGAGTTCAGGGACATTGATGGCAAAAGATTGATGATGGAGAATCTGTGTTGGATTCCGGTACGTTATCACTTACAAGGGTTAAGGGCGCGCGCGCATGTGTGTGCGTTTGCGTGTATGTGTGTGTTTCTGGAGAATTTGCAGTGGATTATTGCTGATTATTGATCAGATAATCACTAGCAGGTAAATAAAGAGAGAGAGAGAGATTTGGCGTAGGGGTTGTAATGTGCTTTTTACATCTCTTGGAACCTAACTTAAAAAAAAATAAGGGTAAATATATAGTTCGAATTTCTCAGTATGTACGCGCGAACGTCACATAAATACTATAATATTTCGGCGAAATGTAAGAATATCTAAATACATATAACTAGAGTTTCAATTATTAAAAAATAACGTACTAGCCATGAAGGCAATAACACTTATCGAAATGGATCAACAATCATATTCCCATATTTCTCTTTTTGATATAACATAGGTGTTTTCTACATCAATTAATTATTCAAACTTAATATTTAAGAAACATTATTGGGTTCTACGTCATTTAGATTTTATAAATGTGATTATAAAAATTTGATTGATTTCACTTTGACGTTAATACGTGCGATAGGACACTATGGCTTAATTGAACAATACACATTTCACAAACCTTACTCACAAATTGTTCATTTGAAATAATAGTTACGAGTATGCAACCAATAAAAAGGTTTTCAAGAACTCATTCGATATCCACAAAGAGAATGACTGTGAACCGCACATAATTTTCTAACACCGTCAATGTGTTCTCGTGTAGGTTGTTTTACAATGAAGCCTTTACTTCAAGCACAATGTAGCCATGAACCGTTCCAACGCAATATAAATTGACTAGTTTGTAAGCCCGGGTTAATGATCATATATTATAGCTCAAAGTAATCAAATGGTCTAATTTGATCATGTCTGGAGACATTGAACACATCATATCTTGATTATTATTCTAATACTACGAAATAACCACATTCGTGAGCATATGTAAGGTTGATTGAGGGGTGGAAATTAGAGGTAATTGCATACTACGATATTGAGAAAGGACTAAAGCAGAAAAACGATGTTCACACAATGTTCAACAAAAAAGGTTCAAGTAGTAATGTATCAATTATTCTATGAGAAAGTAATAGAAGAATAGTAAAAGAGTAATATAAGCTGTCATACACAATGTAAGACAATTTAGATTACTCTCTCTCTCTCTAATAGATCTGCCATCGGTAGACAATCGTTTTGAATAGATAACCAATGGGGATCCGTTACCTTTAAACCAGTATTACATAATTTACCGAAATATCATCTTTTAACTAATTTTATACATCTTTCGTTTAAACTTTGTGAAATTCGATAATACTGGTCACCGAGAAGGGATGCGTTTCACCCCCTCGTCCATCCTTATCCCTTATCCCATTACCTATCGCAGTCGCTCTTTCTAACATCTCAACCGGTCAATAATCTCACCTTTCGAGCTATACTGAATTGAATAGTAATGAAAGGTACATTTTTCCTTTCGAAATTATAACGCTGTGTCTCTTCAACGATTGATCAAAGATGAAGCAAAGCGGATGAAGGAAGCAGTCCTTGAATATGGTTACAATCAAATGGTCGCAGTTTGAGTCCCATAAAATTAACAACAATTTCCTCGAAATGGCACAATTTTTAAAAAAAAAGTCATTTTGTCGCTATATTTGTTGCGAACAATATAAAGTTCGTCGTTCGAAACGAATAACGAAAAAGCGATACTTTTCACGCAGGTACGTTTGTTCTAATATGTACCTGAACGTGTTGAATCACTTAATTAAGAATAAACTGGAGTCATCTTTGCCTCGACGTGCCAGACGAGAGGCTAAATTTGCGCCGACGTGAAGCGACAGCACTTCAGGCGGCCGCGCGCTTCCATCCCGCGCACACGAAATACTTCCGACTACGTCTCCCACACACGTGCTTCACACACCAACGGTGAGATGACAACCCGCAGCTGTGAGTCGCGAACGACCGACTTCGCCCAGAAGCGCACTCCAGCCTGCGCGAGCGGCAAATTTCCAAAATTTCACTATTCCACCATTCGTTTTTGTGCGGTAAATTTGATTTTTTTTGCAAGAAATTAGTGCGACATGTTTGCAAACCATTCAGCAACAAGTTTTTTTGAGTATTTTTTAAGATTTCTAATTGAATTTGTGGACTTCCTGATTGGCTGGTATTCTGTACCCTTTCCAACACACTGATTTGTTGATTATTTCGTCTTTCTAGGTAAAACGAATATTATGATAACGCTCGCAGACCTGCTTACGTTTTATTTTTCGATTTCTCCCGCGTTATCTTTCCAACTTCCGAGCTACGATCAAGCGGTGCTGTGCCCACGTCCTGGGTCTGCTTCACCAGAAATCTCTAACGATGTCCCAATCACGAGATGGGACCGGAGCTCCGCGGAGGTGCCGAGCAGGAGGCAAACAGCAGGGGCCCTCCAGATGCGAATCGGAACCCTCTCCCGCTCCCCCACTGGGCGTCGCCCCCCCGCCCACCGCCCCCTCCCCTTCCCTTGCCCCCTTCTCCCGCCCTGCCACCGCCCTTCCGCCCCGATAAGACCGTGTTCGAGCACAAGAGCGGTCCATTCAGGAGCGCCAGCGATCCATTTTCTGATACGCGCCAAAGCAACTTTTGTGGCACCGCCGCCCCTTTTTGTGTTTACCGCGCAGCGCGTTGCGGCCATCGCAACTCAATTGCGACCGATGCGCCCGCCGCGGCGCGCAAGGCAGAAGCCGCGCGGCCACTCCGCGAAGCCCCTCAAGTCACAACGCGGCCTCGCCTACGAAAACGCAAGCGCTCGTACACACAAAGCGAAACAAACAAACACAAAAAAAAACTACACACAAAGCAGGCACGCAATGTGCAGGTAATAAAAGTCTGACAATAGAAGAGTTTCAAAAGAGAAAAATATGCATGTGCTAATTAATATCACACATGTTACCCGCCAACGACATTCTCTGGACTGAATATGGGGCTTGTTGGAGTTTGAATATGTCGTCTGCCTACAAATTAATTTGCGGAACAATGGAGTACAGAAATAGGAATGGAGATTGGTCCCACAAAGCACCGCCGGAGCGGATGGTTTCGTGTGAATGCGAAATAATAATGGACATGGGCGAGGGGTGCAGGTAGATAAATGCGCTCCAAAAACTAGTTCACAGTTATCAGTTAATACCTGCTCTATATGTTTCTGAATATAACGATTACTGACTCGTGAGACGATACTTGGAACTGTTTGAACAGAGATAAAAAGCATGTCAAATCCAGTCTTGAAAACTTTGAGTTTCGGATCTCAAAGTAGCAGCACTGCCGAACTTAAATTTTATCAATTAAATGTTTCTTTTTTATTTATATTATCTTTGCTCGACAAAATAATGCATAAATAAATACAATTTTTAATTTAAAATAGCTCAATTACAATTTGAAAAAAACAAGAAATTAAGGTCCTTCGGAAAAAATATAATGAAATGAAAATTAAGTAGTTGGAGATTTCGATTAAATAATTAAGTGAATCTGGAACACTTTTAGAATATCTGCATTTAATCCGTGGGAAAACTTACTCATTAACCAAGATTATACAAATGAGTGGCCGCACAAACTGCAAATATTTTAATTTATCGTAATCAAGTTTAGTGGTGCTGTTACACAACATTTCTTAGTTTGTGTTTGACTCTCATTATTTCGAATTACAAAACGTATTATTGCGAATTATAAATTAATTATTCAAGATTACAGAAACTTACAAACAAACTGGCAAGATGGGTTGATAACAGCGTGTATGCACGTACGTACCTGAAATAAAACAGAAATACTGAATAAGTGACTGATAAAACTAGGAAGAAAGTAACGAAATCAAAACATTATTTTATTTAAATATCTAATCAAATGTATATCAAACTGTTAAACGTTGGTTTGTGGTTAAAAAATTTAAATACAAGTACTGAGGTGAAATTTTGATTAAAAAAACAGAAAAAAAGAATATATGTTTTGTTTATTTTTAAAGCAATAATAAATAGACCTATTATTAAATACTATTTAGCACATGTTTATTTCATTCTTAAGTTATATATCAAGAGGAAGATTTTTGACTTGGTTTCAAATGCCACTATTCTCAAGAATGCGAATATTCTTAAGCACACTAATAAACTATAAACATCGCATCAATTACATAATAACGGAACACATACACACTACATTTGAAACCAAACTTCAAAATAAAATAGTCATATTTTTAGACATTTCTAAAGACATTTCTAAACTTGACTAAGTGTGAGATACTAGCTTAACATTCAAAATTAAAGAAATAAGAACTCTCAACTATTTAATAAAAATCATCCATGGCATTCTCAAAGGCTTCACAGTTTCAGTCATAGCTGATAAGCTCACATTCAATCCCTGCAGAATCACCGCTGTATTACCTCAAGGCTCACCACTGTCCCCCACTCTTTTCAACATACGAGTATACAGAGCCGACATTTCCATAATATTACATACGCACACCGCTCACTTCACTGACGACACCGTCATTTTCATGTACAACCCTTCAAATGAATCATTAAACAAATTCAAATATATTTAAATGAAATTGATGGTTGATATAGAATGGATTCTATCAATCTATCTATGGAAAATCAAACAACCCTACAAAATCATTCGACAAAATACGGAGATTTCGTATTCTCATTAAGAACATTTTCAACCGCAACTTCACTCCAAATAATCTCCCAATTCCATGGACCACACTAGAGATTTGCAAGGTACTACATTTGCTCGCTAGTACTCGCACGAGCATTTCAGCCTCGAGTATCGTGTCCTCGAGCATCCTGTGCGCGCTCGCCATGTGCTGATTCACGGGCCCAGGGCTGCGGCGGCGATTTCGTCGTTCCGGAGCCTCGGCCCACGCGAGGCTTTGATAGAGAATAGTCAGAGAGCTCAATGTGATTGGTAGTATTTCCAGTGTGCTGTGGCTTCAAAAGCCAATTAAGAGATTTATGAAAGCTTGCATTTGCCTGGAGATGGCGCTGAAACACAAGAACTCTATAAAAGAGAAGAAAGAAGGATAAGAAGAATAAGGAGAAGAAGAGGCTTCACACCTTGTTAGTGAAATCGCAAAGACTTTCTTCAGATTTGAGAAGTTTGCTTGTAAACGAACATCTTTTTTTCCGCGAGAAAACAAGAAAAACATTACATTTTTTGATATAGTTGCAAACTTCACTTTCTTTATCGACAGCACGTTTTTGTTTTAGAAATAATTGAAAACGAGTAACGGTGAAAAATAAAGTGGAATTAAAAAAAGTGATATTATTATTATTATTATTATTATTATTATTATTGACCATTGTAAATAAACTTAATACCGATTGGTTGTTAGGGAGCCGGGAGCAGTGCAGTTGTATACTGTATACTCTGTGTTCTTCGAGTGAAAAGTTAAATCAACGTTTCAAGTGTTATACCAATAACAGATTAAGTGTTAACCTGAGGAAAAGAGTGCCTCCAAATGCAGGAGGCATCTCGTTCGATGCCAATGGAAGAAGAAATACAAATACCACCGAACCATCAAACCCCAAGGTATGAAAATTCAGCTACTGTACCATTTCAATCAAACAGTAATTCTCAAGTAAAAAGCTACGCCAACGTGACTTCTAACATAATGTTCCCGAAGAAAGATCAGGCCATAATTATTGAAGCTATAGAAGGAGCAGAAATAAGAGAATACCTTTTAGCCATGTCGAACATAACCAAACCGACCACTATAAGATTTATCTCACGTATTTCCAATGCACGTATCTGTATTTATCTTGACTCCAAACAAACAGCAGACCATCTTATAGACAAGAAGGAAATAATAGTGAAAAACACAAAACTACTTATTAAACCACTTATTACAAGAAACAAAATAATAGTATTATCCAATGTGTGTCCAGTCATCCCTCACTCGCTAATAGAAGATAAGTTCAATGAATTAAATGTAAAGATAGTTTCCCATATCTGGTTCATGAAAACGGGACTGAATGAGCCTGGGTTTTCCCATGTCTTAAGTTTTAGAAGACAGTTATATATAGCACCAGAAGATGAGCATAAACTCCCAGAATCTATACAGATCAATTACGAAGGAACAAACTACTGGATTTACATCTCCAGTGAGGGTTCCTTAAAGTGCTTTGAATGTAATAATTTAGGTCATGTTGCTAAGAATTGCCCAAATAATGTAACTAATCAAAATAACATAACTACTTGTGAGGTTAGGGACTTGGAAAACAACAAGACAGAAGAACATGATAATTCAGTATATAATACAACAGGTCAACCACAAACAACTCTTGGAACAAGCAATAAGACAGAAGGCCAAGAAAAGACAGCCTCACTACAAACAAAACTAGCAATAGACAACAAGACAGAAGAACAAGAGATCACTGACCAAATACAAACAGCACTAGGAACAGAGGAAGTAGACACAGAAGGAAACACCAAAGGAATCAAAAGGGGGCATTCAATGACAGAATCTTTCAGTTTTGAACAGCCTGATGTTAATAACTTGGAAGATGAAAAACTGAATGTAGAAGAAACTGGTAGCAACTCATCAAGTGATGAATGGAGGGAAGTAAAACATGATAAAAAGAAAAAGAAACCAAAACACATGGACAATAGGACAAAAGAGCAAGTGTGGGAAGAAATTGAAAAAGAAATAAATTTAACTAAGGTAGGGAAAAATTATCCTATTAATATAGATCAATTTATTAGTCTTATGGACAGAACTCAAGGCAATCAAAATATAACACAAATAGTAAAAAAATATACAGACGAAATTGAAGACCTAATCAACATGTGCAAAGATCTACATGGGAAAATGAACCAGCCAATGAAAAACAAATGTACTCGATTATCAAAAAAATTGCAACAAATAAGAAACAGTTCTAAGACAACAAGTCAACCCTCAGAAAGTAATCCTGCTCAATAATAAAACAGAGAAAAATATAAAATTAAACACAAACAATGAATATATTACAGTGGAATGCAAACGGATACTATAGAAGACTAGAAAACATCAAGCTGGTAATGAACAAATTCAACCCAATATGTCTGTGCCTACAGGAAACAAATTTCTCCAATGACCAGTGTGCCCAGATTAGAGGATATTGCAACTTTTACAAAAACAGGTGTCATTCAGTTATAGCCAGTGGAGGTGTAGCAATATATGCCACAACATTTACTCTACCTGAAGAAATTCCATTGAACACAAATATAGAAGCAGTAGCTATCAGTATAAAATTTCCCTTCAAACTAACAATCTGTAATGTTTATTTACCAAATAGATATAAATTTAATCAGGAAGAATTAAACAAATTGGCGGATCAACTTCCAAAACCCTTTATTATATTAGGAGATTTTAACAGCCACCATGTGTACTGGGGATCCCATAAAAATGATCATAGAGGAAAAATAATAGCAGAATGGTTGGAAAATAGAAACAACCTCATTCTCCTAAACACCTCTCAACCTACCCACTTCAACAGTAGCAACGGACTATCAAGCAATATCGATTTGTCTATAGCCTCAAATGAAATAGCACCAACTTTGAAATGGAATGCTTTAGAGGAATTATACGACAGTGATCATTTTCCAATAAGAATAAGAATTATGGAAGCCCTTGCTCCAGAACACAATATAGCATCAACAAGAAGATGGCTATGAAGATGACTGAGATGCCAGAATTAACTGATCTCACAAATATATCAGCAAATGAGCTTGTAACGACATTTACTAAACTCATTCTTCATGCAGCAAATAAAACAATTCCCAAATCATCAGAAATCCAAAGAAAGAAATGTGTGCCATGGTGGAATAAGGAATGTGCTCAAGCAGTACTGGAATCAAAAAGGGCACAGAGGCTGTACAAAAAGAATGCACATAATGATCCTGATTCAGTGTACAAAATTAATTACAAGAAGAAGAGAGCACAAGCCAGAAGAACACTAAAAGAGAGTAGGAAAAAATCTTGGCAAAATTTTATATCAACAATAACACCGCAGACAGATAGTTCAACAGTATGGAAGAAAATACAATGCATAAAAAGTGGAAAATATAAATCAGACAAAATAGTGTCAGAAGATGCTGATAATAAACTACATTTGGAACCCTCATACACTACAGAGCTCCTAGTAGAAAACTTTGCAGCAAATTCTAGTTCCAACAATTATAACAAGAAATTTATAAAATACAAGGAAGAAAAAAACAACCACCAGTATGATACAAGAGATAACACATATCACATCAATAAAGAAATTACAAGACATGAACTGGAACTAGTTCTCTCTCAACTAGGAAATTCAAGCCCAGGTCCAGATGGCGTACCAAATGTAATAATAAAACAACTTTCAGACAAAGCACTAATGTACCTTTTAGGTATATATAACTTTATATGGAAAAGACAGATATTCCCAGATACATGGAGAGAAGCTATAGTAATCCCCATTTTAAAGCCAGACAAAGTATCAAGCACACCATCCAGCTACAGACCAATATCACTTACCTGCAATTTATGTAAAATTATGGAGAAAATTATCAGCAGAAGAATTAGATGGTACCTGGAGGAACATAATATTTTAGCTCCCCTACAATTTGGATTTAGAGAATCACGTTCGACAATGGACTATCTAATAAATCTAGAAGCAGAGATATGTGAAGCTTTCATAAAAACAGTCATGCAATTGCAGTCACCATAGATATAGAGAAAACCTATGAAATGGTTTGGAAACATAGAATAATAAAAATAATGGAGAACTACAATATAAAAGGAAATTCCTTAGCATTTGTTATAAACTTCCTTAGCAATAGGACCATTAAGGTTAGAATAAATAATACTCTCTCTACACCAGCTCAGATTGAAAATGGTCTGCCCCAAGGTTCGGTGCTGAGTGTGTTAATTTTCCTGATAAGTATTAATGAAGTATTTCAAGCAATACAAAAACCTGTAAAAGGTTTCTTAGTTGCAGACGATTTAACGATTATATGCCCTGGAATAAATATTCAGCACACAGCCAAACTTATCCAAAACACCCTCAACAATCTTGAAGAGTGGTCAGAAAAAACAGGTTTTAAATTTTCAACAACTAAAACCGAATATATAGTATTCTCTAGGAAAAAAGAGGAGAAAAATGTAATTCTAAAATTGGATAACAGAATTCTCAGAGAGGTACCATATGTCAAAATATTAGGAATGATATTTGACAAGAAAATGAAGTGGAAGAAACATATTAACCAAATAAGAACAGAATGTTTTAGAAGAATAAACATCTTAAAAGTTCTATCAGCAATAAAATGGGGTTCAGACAAAAAATGTCTATTACAAATTTATCAAGCCTTAATTAAATCAAAAGTAGAATATGGATGCATATTATATGATTCTGCTGGAAGAGACATTTTAAATAAATTAGAAAGTATTCAAAATACAGCGTTACGATTATGCATAGGAGCTTTTAGAACTAGTCCTACTTTTAGTATACTTGTTGAGGCCAATATGCTACCACTTCAGTTGAGAAGAAAAGAACTAGTTATGTTCTATGCAAACAAAATGATAGCAAATTATCAAGCCAATGGTATCAATGAAAATTCTGGAAAAAATTACAAAAGAAGTACAATACCTAAAACGACCAAGTTTACCTAAGCCTCTTTTTATTAGAAATGATCTCTACACTGAAGAACTGAAGATGAAAGTTCCTCCACTCCTACCTAAGAGGAGACCAGCAGACCCGCCCTGGAGTAACATTATCATAAAAGTAAATATGGAGCTAGCAAAATACGAGAAGAGTTCCACACCTAAAGAAATATTCAGAAGTATGTTTCTAGAGATGAAAAACAACTACAGAGATTACCAGAAATATTATACAGATGGGTCGGCATTGAATGGAAGAAGAGGCTGTGCAATAGTATCTAACGATAAGATATACAGATTCAGACTATACGACAGTTATTCTATATTTACCTGTGAAACAATAGCTATACTAAAAACACTACAAATAATAAGAAATAATACAGTTGATACTAAACATGTAATATTTTCAGATTCCAAATCAGCACTTATGGCAATAAGTAACAACAGTAACTCTAATATACTCATTAAGGAGATCAAAGAATTAATTTGTTGGCTAATTACAAATAATTATAATATAGAGTTAGTATGGGTCCCAAGCCATCAGGGAATATAAGGAAATGATAATATGCAGATAAGGAAGCAAAAAGAGCAATTAGTGAACCTTTAAATACCTCAATTTATTGACCTCCAGAAGAAATCAAGAAATATATTAACATCAATATGAAGAAAATCTGGGACTCCAGCTGGAAAAATAATAAATCAAATAAATTACAAGAGATCAGACCATCCATTTTTGATAAGCCACCCACTTGGACAACATCAAGAAAACAGCAAGTGACAATTGATAGACTAAGAATAGGACATACAAATTTGACACACATACACTTAATTACAAAACAACAGAGAAACAAGTGTGAAAAGTGTGGCTCCGCTTGGACAGTCAAACACCTTTTAGTAGAATGCCAAGAATTTGAATTAGAAAGAACCCAATCCAAACTTCCCGAAAACATTAACGAATGTTTAAATACCGAAGAAGGATGCAAAAAAACATTGGATTATCTAAAGAGAACTAAAAAATATAACCTTATTTAAGGTGTATTCAAAATAAATTATAGTTGTTTATATTATGTAATGTACGTAAATAACAATCTGTGATGAATGTAAATAATGATATATGGTGTATTTAAATAATGATATATGATGTATATGAAAATATGGTATATGACATATGTAAATAATGATTCATGATTTGGGTAAATAATGATAAGGTGAATAATTATGTAATGATGTAAGTAATTAATGTGAACTGCAGGTGTGGTTTAAGAATAGTATCTTACTTTGTATGTCAAAATTTGTAATATTAAAGAGGTCGCTGATGACCATTGTAGTTATAAAGCGA
This sequence comes from Acheta domesticus, assembly GCA_031308135.1. Taxonomy (NCBI): domain Eukaryota; kingdom Metazoa; phylum Arthropoda; class Insecta; order Orthoptera; family Gryllidae; genus Acheta; species Acheta domesticus. Next base: position 559 of record JAHLJT010003888.1, on the reverse strand, counting down.
CCTAAAATAAAATTAATTTAAAAAACACCTTAATACCGTTCGCAATCTGTAGCAGAATTTTAGGGTTCTAACCACAATTAACTTGAACAAATTTGTTGAATAATGTATTATTTTAATTTAATTCAGAAACGTTTCCAATGATTAAGTGGTACCAGAAAGATATTTTTACCCTATCGTTTGAACAGCAACACGTCTTTATGATACTTTATCCAGAACTATTAAATAAAGAAAATATTAGAAACAATGTATTCCTGTTCAAATGTTTCAATCATTGTATTATTTATTATATTTATTTGAAGCGTAATATTTTCATGCATTATAATATGCGGTCCGGTTTTTCCAAGACCACATATCCTTATTTTAGCTCCTACAGTCACCGCGGTGCACTGTCCTTATTTTAGCTTATATATATATATATATATATATATATAATATCAATTTTAGAATATTAAAGAACACAAAAACTTCGTCCTAAATGCCAATTTTCGTGGAAAAAATTGGAGCCGTTTTTGAGAAACTGGCGTTTAAGCGTTACTAAAAATGTAAAATTTGCATTTGA
>JAHLJT010003887.1:0-34495 GCA_031308135.1 Acheta domesticus | reverse complement strand
TCTAATTAAATTACTGTACTTCTGAACTTTTATTTGTAACGTTTCTTCAAAATATTATCCTCCTTAATGGGAGTGTTAATTCACTAAGTTAATGTATAATATGCTAATATGTAAGACTTGATTGCAGTACAATGTGATATTTAAACATTTCTCATGGAAACATTTTTAATATTTCTTATAGAATTTAATCTGATTGCAATTATTGCTTTTCATTTGCTTAAAAAATACCAATTTATTGAATTTTCACGGTTAATTTTTTTCTAATGAAATTAGCAGTCCTATAAATTATACATTGGCATGGTTCATCGGAAATTCTCAAGGATCGGGTGAGGAACAAGATTTTTTACTCGCAAGTTCAAGAACGTCTTGAAAATACTTAGTACCATCTTTGTTACAAGAGTTCAAAGTGAAACAATCTAAAACTCGGTAATAATCGATAATACACCGTATTTGCGTCGTAGCACTACATGAATTAATACCCGTTATAGGCGTAAGCATCATTCTCGTCGTCTTGCCCCTAGTATGGCCGCGAGCGCATCTGTTCAATTTGGGGTGCGGACCACTAGCGCTGTTGCTCTTCTAGTGTATAATACTACAACTTCTTTGGAACGCCCTAAGAGGAAAAACTCACGTTTGTCGCGCTAGTAGATGAACGCGGCCGGGACATGGAGATACGCGCTTGTACGCCCGAAGAGGGAACTCACGTTTTTCACGCTAATAAGATGAATGCGGGCGGGACAGCGGAGATACGGCTTGTACGCCCGAAGGGGAAACCCACGTTTTTCGAGCTAGTAAGATGAACGCGGGCGGGACAGCGGAGAAACGTGCTTGTACACCCAAAGAGGAAACTCACGTTTTCGCGCTAGTAAGCCGAACGCAGGCGGGACAGAGAGAAATGCGCTTGTACGTCCCGAAGGAAGACCTCACGTGTTCAGGTTAGAAAATGAACGGGGCGGGACAGAGGGTAAATGTGCCTGTACGCCTAATGAGAAGATTTCAATGTTTAATAAATTTAGTAGAGGTGTCAAATGAGGTTGACGATTCTCCCGTAGTTGCCCCTTGTAGAACACTTAAAACCAATAATATAAAAATTGATCCTCGCGCAGCGCTGCTTACCAATTCCAAAATCCGGGACTCAAAGAAAGAATTGATATATTAGAACGTGTTGTATCCAGTATTTGCATAGTGTAACTTCTGACTCAAAAGAAGGACTTGCTTCAATTGTGCCTCATGCAGCGCGCATCTCGTCCAGTGTCTCAGATCCTAGATGGTACCCAAAACTTCCTACTACTTTCCAAAGTGGCGAATTGGCGCGATTGTCGTCGCTGCTGGAGCCGGAGGCCGGCGTTGCGGCGGAGGAGCAGCAGCGAGACATGACCGGTGGCTTGGCCCAACATACTGTGTCGCTTCCAAATGTTCACTCTAAGGCTGCCTGCCCCCAAAAGGGGGCTCTTCAGCCCGGCTGGTCCTCTGGGTCTGCATCAGATTAGCCCCCACTCCCTCGCACAAGGGCGAGGATTGAGGAGCTGTTAAAAATAGATGGGTATTAACATAGGGTGCGATGGGTTGTTTTATTAAGGGTATTTTGGACGGTGGGAGGAAAGGTTGGGAAAAGGATGGGAAGGGAGGGGTTGGGGAGGATGTGGGGGAAAAATATAATAGGTTTTTTTCAATTTTATTATTTTTTTATTATTTTTTTATTTTTATTATTTTTTGATTTTTTCTTTTTCTTTATTTATTGTTTTTGTTTTGTTTTTGTGTTTTTTTAATTTGTTTGTTTTTTTTATTATTTATTTTTTTCATTTTTTTTTCATTTTTCAAAAACATAAGGGGATGGGAGATGGGAGGGATTTGGTTTGGATAAGGGAGATGGGAGGAATTTGGTGTAGGATGTGGAAAGGACGGAGTTTGCTATTGATAGTTCGTTAGGTCGCGTTGTTCGTATGTCGGTTTTTGTCTTTCGTCCGTCGTCGTGGTTCGTCATCTGGCTACCGCCCTAGGAATAGGTGGAGGGAGTTGTAGATGTCGAGCGGGTGTTTTTTTTACGGGAGTGGCGTGGAGGATTGGTTAGGATGTGTTGTGTGGGGTGATGAGGTTTTGAAAGGTGGGATTAGAAATAAGGTTTTGGATGGTGGTTATAGCGGATTCGTGGATGTGGGAAAGGATGTGTGGGAGGTTGTTATGGGATCGGAGGTCGTTGAAACGGGTGTACATTGGGGGTCGGAAGATGAGGCGGAGGATTCTATTTTCTGCTTTTGAGAGGTAATCGAGGTTGGTGGGGGAGGTCGCATCCATGTGGGGTGGGCGTAGGTAAAATTGGGCGGATATAGGAAAGGTAAGCGAGGATTCTTTTCTTGGGGAGAATGGATGGTTGGTAAGGAGTGGATAGAGGGGCGTTGGTGATTCGGTTTGCTTTGGTGATGGTTTTTTGGATGTGGGAGGACAGAGGAGTTTACGGGAAAAGGTGACGCCTAGGTATTGGTTTTCCGGCTGCCATGGGATCGGGATTCGGTTGATTGTTAGGGGCGGGGGCTGGGATGGGTTTTGCGGTATGAGAAGAGGATAGCTGGGATTTTGGATGGGTTAATGGTTATGTTATCGGATTTGGCCCAGAGGTGGAAGGAGTTTAGGGCTTCTTGGGTTCGGGCGAGGGCTTCTTGTGGGATGACGTCAGGGGCGAGGAAGGCAAGGTCATTGCTGTATAGGAGTGTTTTGACACCGGGGGTAGATGGGATGTCGTTGATATACAACGAAAAAACAGGATTGGGGAAAGCACAGCTCCTTGCGGGACGCCGGCTTGGATGGGGAAAGATGGGAGGTTTTTGGAGCGGTGACGGACGTAGAAGGATCGGTCATGTAGGTTAACTTCTGATGAGGGAGAAGAGATGATGGGGTACGTGGGCGTGGAGTTGGAGTTTCATCAGAAGTATGTCATGGGAAACGGTGTCAAAAGCCTGGGTGAGGTCGGTGAAGACGGCTGGGATTTCTTTAGGGATTTGGAGAGGAGTGGCAATTGAGATTGCGAGGTGGAGTGATTGGAGGGCCGCAGAGCGACCCTCACGGAAACCAAATTGTGTGGGGTAGGATTATGGGATCTAGGAGTGGGGTGAGTCGGATTAGGATGGTTTTCTCAAATATTTTGCCAAGGATTGGGAGAAGGCTGGGACGGAAGTTGGACGGGATTCGATGATCCTTGCCGGGTTTGGGAATCATGGAGACGCGTGCTCTCTTCCAGGCGGATGGGAAAGTATGAGTTTTCAAGGCATGAGTTGATGAGGATCAGGGGTGATGAGGCGAATGGCGTTTTTTGGTAGATGTTGAGTTGGGAAGGAAGGATTCCATCGGGTCCGGGGGCTTTGTTGTCGTCTATTGTTCTAATATGATGTCTCGTTTCGTCGTCCCTTGTTGTCCAATGTTGTGTTGCGTCGGTGGGAGAGGCGGCGTGCGTAAGTAGTTTTGGATTACCTGGCTGGGGAGTGGGAGGTTGACGGGACGGAAGCGTTCGGCCAAGGATTGGGCGAGGAGTTGGTTATTCTTGGGGATCGAAGGAGAGGTGTGTTAGGTGATGTTTGGAGCGGGGATGTAGTGACGGGACTCTCGCGCACAGCCTTGATGATTTTGTGTATTGCGTTTGGGCTGCCTTTGTCATTTATTAAGTCATCGTATCTGTGAGTTAGTAGTGTTTAGTGTAGTGTGTAGTCGTCGTTGTATTCTTTTAAGTTCTGTCTTGTCTCGTCGCGTCTGTATCTGTAATAGTGTCGCTGTATTTGTCGTTTGTAACGTATAGTCTGTACGATCTCGTCCGGGAGGGTTGGGTGGGGATTTTGGGAGTAGGAAGGTTCTTTTTGTACGATAATTTTATGTGGTGTGTGAGGTGCTAAATGGATTTGTCGATGTCTTCTGTGGTCTGGATTTGGGAAGGAGTGTGGATTTTTTGGAGAGGATGTGAGTGAAGGATTTCCAGTTCGTGACTGGAATGGGAGCGGGTTTGGGTGTGAAATATGGCGTAGTGGATGTGGAACAGAAGACAATCGGGAGGTGATCTGAAAGTTAAATAGGTCGTTTTTCGGATAGGGGGTGGATACGTGAATGTTGGAGGAGTGGAGGACGAGATCGAGGATGTCATGGGATAGTCATTATGTAAGTGGTGGGTTCGGAAGGGCTGTTAAGTAGGATCGTTGATTGTTGTCGATGAAGTCGTTTAATATTCGTCTTCAGTGTGCTAGTCCGGCAGCCCCATGAGACGCTTTTACAGTTTATGTCTCCAGCCAGGATGAAAGGGTATGGAAGGTTAAGTAGGATATTGAGGTCAGAGATGGGAATTCGGGACGGGGTTTTTTGTAGGCGGAAATTAGGATAATGGGGGTTGCTGGAGAGCCTATTTGTATTGCTGTGCATTCGAGAACTGAGGTAGGGGGAAGTTGGTATGAGGTGGTGTGGGATGTTCTTGCGAACGAGGATGGCCGTGCCTCCGCTCTGGGAATGGGTCTGTCGTTGCGGTGCGGGATGAAGTTGGCGATGGTGAAGGGAATGTCAGGTCTCAGCCAGGTTTCTTGTAAGAAAAGTATCCCGATGGAGTAATCCTTTAGGAATTGGGAAAGGAGGGTTTTTTCTGGTTGATTGCGCCGCGTACGTTCCATGAGGAGAAGGTAAGGAACGAGGTTTGGGAGCCATTTATGGGGACAGGATTTCAACTAACTTAATACCAGCGTTGATTATTTTAGTGAGGATGTCCTCTGGGCCGTAAGGATGGTTATTAAGGGTTTAATATTAGACAGGATTTTCTTTATATGAAGGATTGTAGTAGGGAGAGGAGGTCCTTTATGTCTTGGGCTGAGGATTGGGTTGTTGGGAGCTATGGGATTGGGTGGGTTGGAGGGGTTGAGGATAATGTGGAAGAGTAGGATCGGGTTTGTTCTCGTGCGGGTGGGAAAGTTCTCATGTTGTAGGTTGGGGGTGGGGGTGGGTTGGATTTTGGATGTTCCATTTTGCGGGATTCACGGCGTAATGGTACATTTTGTAATGTAGGGACAGGATAAATCAAAGGCTGGGTGGTGCTGCTGGCAGTTACTGCATTTGGGAAGGAAGTTTTCGGAGTGGACGTGAGGGCAGGATTCAGTGGTATGGTTCTGCGTGCAGTAGGCGCAGATCGTTGGTCGTCGGCAGTATGTTCGTGTGTGAAAGAGTTGTTGACAGTTGCGGCACTGAGGCACGCGGTCGGAGATCTTGTAGTCTTCTATTTTGATGCCGTATAAGTCGATAGTCCTTAGTCTAGCTTTCGTCATTGTCAATTCCTGTTTTGGTATCTCGATGGTGTAAATGCCAAGTGCGTCAACTGTCCGTCAGCGTCTCGTTTTTTCATTTCCGCTATGTGGAAATGAGTTATTTTCTGTTTGGTCAGGCTGTCCTTAATAATGTCAATGTCAAAGTCCGGGGGTAGTCCTTTAATTACTATTTTGTTCTGACCTCCTCTATCGCACGGTTGAAATGGTAATTGATGGTTACGTGGAACAAAGGTTTGAGTCTGGGGTCAGTTCTGATTTGGTCTAGTCGCTCTTTGATTTTGTTATGGGCTATAACAGTCAGAGGTTGTATCATAAGGTTCTGTCCTTGTGCATTTCACGGTCATCTGTTTGTTGGTTATTTTCATTAAGTCTTTCGTCAAGTCATTTGTAGAGAATATGGAGGCCAGATCTATTTTGAAAGCTCCGATTTTAGGTTTTGGGTTGTTGGGGCTGTGGGTTAGGTTGGGTTTGGATGGAGGAGGCGGGTGGGTTGTTGGAGCAGTGTGCAGGCGGGTCTGGGTCGTTTGGGGTGAGTGGGGTAAATCTATTTTGGAGTGGGATTGGTGCTGGGCCAGAATGAGTTGGGGGTACGCGTTGCTTCTTTGAGGGTGGTTCCCACCGTCCTAGGGGTGGAGGGGATTCCTTTCCCTGCCCGGGGAGTGGGAGTGGTTCCTTCTAAGCGGAATAAGTTTATAGGTTGGGTCGGACTGCAGCTCCCTTACCAACTCGGCCTCCTCTTCAGAGATCCCAGAGTGCTCCATGATATCATGTCGTTCCCTGGACGCCTTCCTGGATGTCCTCTCCCGGTCCATATTAGCGGCCAGCGCCGCGCGCCGGGCTCCTTTCTCCACTGGTAGACGGTGGGATTGCGCTGGGCCAGTAGTGGGCTCTTTCCTTCGCCAGGGGGCCCGTTGTTCCTCCGTCTTCTCCGTCGACAGGACTGCAACAAAGAACAGAGGGCAGCGGCAAGAATCGCTAGAGAGTCAAACCACGCGCAGTGCAGGGATCCCAAGCGTAGGTCCTCACTGCACGAGTTGCACTCGCTCAATCAACATACTGTGAGGCCAACGCTCATCAAGAGCCTCCTGGCCTACTCGCCTCCGACGAATCTGCAGCCGGTGGGCACCGAATTCGATCCTGCCCACTTGCTGGTGTGCGGAAGGCGCGAGAAGGTCCCGGCGGTGGAGCCCTGACCGCGTCGTGGACACTTCTCGGTTCGAGCGCAAATGCTGCCCACGTGACTTGCTGCCATTGGTGACGGGCGACGCGAACGTGCTTGCGGGCGAGATGCTGGCCGCCACATGCGAGATGAACTTCCCGTTGCTTGTGCCGGGCACTCCTGGGTTCGAGCGCAGGCCCTGCATGTGGGGCAAGCAGTCACTAGCGTCGGGCAACAGGAATGCGCCGGCAGATGAGATGCCCACCGCGTGCGATATGGACCTGCCGTCATACGCGCACGGTCTGCGTCCCCAGCCGGAGGCGCGCGTGTACGACTGGCGGATGATGGCTGACCCACCGCCAAACACCGCTGAAGCCGCAAACGACAAAGCAACGGACAGAACCACCCGCAGTTTAACAGAACCTTCGCCTAATCCATGTGGCTTTACCAAGGCAATAATCGAGGACCTGGCGCTAAGGGAAAGCAAAGGCCTCCTTGTGTATGTGTTGAAGCCGTAAATAGTTATTAGTTTTGTGTTGGGAACGTACAAGAAAATATTGTTATGCTGAAAACTTAAGTGCAAAAGTTATTGTGTGATAGTGAATTGTAAGTACAAGAAGAAAGTGACGCAAAATGTAAATAAAATAGTAGTTGAAATCAAAAGGACTAATAGACTCATGAACTAATGCAAGATCTGCAAAACAAACGCAAGCCAAAGAATATTGTTTTATGTCATAAGTAGATTCGTTTCTTTTATTGTCAAGTGTTATGCCTCTTTAGGTGTCTATTTCATGTTGTATCTCTTTACGCTACATATTTTTGCCCTTTTTTAAGTGACTGTTGTACATATCTACGAATTATGCCTTCTTGTCCAGTGTTTTTTAATGTGTCATTCCTTTTCTCAATTATTTTGTTTTTTATGTCTTTTGTTGTGGTACCGTTTTATTCATGTTTTTGGTTATCTGTGTATTTAAGAGCTTACACTACATGTATTTTGTTCATATGTATTACATGCAATTTGTATTAAATAGTACAGTACTCAGTCGGGTCTCCGAAGTTACCCCCCCCCCGCGGCTGTTTACAGGCGAGGTGATGTGGGTCGCCAGGGTCGTTCTTTTTTTAACAGATAATTTTAAGCACGTTCTTGTGGCGTTCGTGGATCTCTGAATGGAGTTTGTAGCCAAGAAGTAATGCCATATCCGCTGTCCCCTAGCAGAACAGCATCACTTCGTTGGCGATTCATTACGCCATAGAGCTTGCTTCGTTTTAGAATTCTGTTATCATGAACAGAACCTGACCACTGGGCATCTACACTAGTAAACTCTTCATTATAATTACAAGTGGCTGAACATTAATGGACATAAATCCCTCGCGGTTGAGGTATTCATCTCCATGTGTAGACGGTTTCATTATTCGTACGTGAGTACAGTCTATGGCGCCAATTGCACTAGGAAAGTTGAAACGCTGAACCCATTCTGCCTGTGCAATATTAACATTATTGCCTTTTGGAAATTTTATCCAAATATGGGACTTGTCAATTATTTTTGGTTTACATTTTGAATAGTCTTTGATACTGTGGAACGATGAACACCAATATCTTTTCCTGTGCGATTTGTAAGTGATCCAATTTGAAAACCTGGATCACTTACAAAACGAAGGAAAATTTCCAGTCTTTGCACGTTCGTCTCCGTAGATTCGCCACGGAAGTGGTTTGCTAACCACTCCACATTTTCCTTATCACATCTAAATAACTCCCGGTAATCAATTTCAGATGTAATAATGGGAGGGCGGAAGTTTTTCGATGCTCGTAAATTCAACAACGCCATAGTTTTTATCGTATGATTCTACGTATAGTATGATCATACGTACATTCAAGCATGAATAAATGGCAAATTTAAACGCAAAAACACAAACAATACGCTGAATTTATTTATTTGTTGTATTTTATAATTACTTTTTGTTTTAAGCGGTTCAGATTTCAAAATCAAGATAACCATTTTTCAATTACGGACGTAGATGTCAAATTGTAAGTTTGTTTTGGAGAAAAAATATTCGTAATAATGCAAATTATATATTAGGCCACTTTTATGTATATTAATTACTAAGTATAATTAATTATTTTCAATCAATGTAGATTTTAGTTTAAAATAGCTTCATAATAATGTGTTTACTACTTGGCACAATGTAACCTCAATGGGGAAATGAAGACTTTTTTTCGTAAGTTTTCAATTTTTTAAAAAATGCTTCGAGTTAAATCTAAAAGTTGTAATTTTTACTGAAGTTTGGTATGATAGCGGTCTAGCATGTGTGCAATTTTCAGATTTTTATCTGGTCCCCCAACTGAGATATTACAGTTCAAAATTGGGAAAAAATCCAAAATTCCAATTTTCAAGGGGTACGTTATATACCAATGATATTTTACAAAAAGTAACTATACTGTTGTGTGTAAAAGCACAGAAAAATTAAGGCTTAGATTCTATTCCTTCTTTGAGAAATTACTCTCTGAAAATCGAATTTCGTTCATTCGCGTTCCTTAGATTTGGTTACAAATATTGCCCAAATAAAAACATAGTAAATAGGTAAATAATATTTCGATTTGCAGGCCAAAGTATGCTGAATCGAATGCTTTTTATTCTAGTGCTAGAACAACCGAGAGCTGAGCAATTTAGGAACGAGTAAATGTCTGCGAACGCGAAAAATGGCGCATGGCGGGAAACAAAAATGGCCGCCATTTGTAAACCAGGTGCAATAAAAAAAAGTTAAAGATGGTTTTGAACAGCCAAAACATAAGGAAATTTATGTACAAAATATGAATTTTTTTCGAGATGGTCGAGCGACCAATTTACGAGTATTAATTTCTGGACCACTTAAAATGGATTGACCCTACGGCAACCTAACAATTCAGTTTATTCTCAAAATTCGATACAAATCTTGAAAAAACACTCACAAATAGCACAAACAATTTTTGTTTACGTTCAATATAAACATACTGGCTACATGTACTGCGAATGATCGTTTGAGACAGTTTTGGATATTTCTCGTATTGTAACACTTGTCAATCAAAAAGTGACACATTTTCTCACAAACGTCATTGGATATCACGAGATGTCTGTTTGTTGATTTTTATTTCTGATGTTTGATTTATTGTTCTATCATTGTTGTGGAATTTGGAAGCGGACTACGCAAAGAATTAGAAATAATGTCTACATTGTACTTTAGTTGCTCTTATTGAAAATGTCTAGCTTTTTCTTGTACCTCCATGAGAGCGCCAATATGAATTTCGCTAGTCGAAAGTAATTTTATGACTATCTCTATAGAGCGTCCAAGCATTTGATTGCAGTACAGAGCTTATGGAGAACAGTGTTGTCACTTCTCAGCGGCGCTTATACGCAACACTCGCCGTGCTGAATACTTGGATTGACATGAAATTTTGCCAGCTTGTTCAGCACCTTGAATACCACTTGAACGGAAATAATTTCAAAACATGTTAAATAGATTGCGTAATATTAGAAATTAAAGATTTTTGATAAAAAAAGATGTATTATTTTTATTAGAATTATTATTTAAAAAACAGGCCTTTAAATGAGAGTTAAAACTGAAATATCAATAGCAAAACAAGTCCAAATCCAGTTGGAACATTGTTAATTCATCACTTACTGACGAGGCTTGAATTGTTTTGCGCGAATGACATCGATACCAAGGTCAATATTGCTAATTTTTAGTCCCAAGTCATTTTATACGTCCAATACATCCACTATTTTATGTAAAATAAAGGGAATATTCATTCACAAAGGTGAGATGACATGGATGGTATCAAATACTGCAAGGGTGTGTGCGGACAATGCGTAATATTCTTTTCGAACACCCAGCTAATAATTCGTCACCTATTTGCATTTGAAAGCACATTTTACGACAACGACTGATTGAATGTCTTTGGTATTAATATTATTAACAGTAAAATTTCTAATTCATTTTTATATATGTTTAAATGCATTTCACTGTTTTTAATAAGTGAAATTCAAAAATAAATACTCTATTTTTCCTTTCACATCGCCTCTTGAGAATCGCTGAGAAGTATTTAAGATCACTTAAGGACATGAAATGTTCGGAGCGCACGAAATATTGTTTTTATTACCGTCTAACTCAAGAACCATGATTCATACAGAAATGTGGTTGGTCTCATATCAAAATTTGGATTTCCCTTGTCATTTCATCCGCTGGGTGTTTGTGCTTTTCTGCAATAATAAAAAAGTTTCTCGCATAGTGAAAATTTAAGAACGTCAAAATGTAGAAATAAGCATTTGTCTATCATTTATAATTAATTTCATGGAAATTAAACCATAAAACTAAATTACAAAATAACCATCACATTCATAAGAGTTCTGGGAATAACTGGTAAAAAACTCAATTGTCTAAGATTAACACAACTGAAGCTATCGTTGAATGAACTTGTTAAGTATTTGCGCGTGAAACAAAATGGACGTGTCGAATAACCCCGAGCCTCCTGAATCGGCAACACAGCTTGCGGTAGAAAGAGAGAGTCTTATGTAAAATTGTATTGGATAGAAAGAGAGGGCAATACTCCATAAGGCGCCGTACTGCAATCAAATGTTTGGATGCACAATAGGTGAGAACGTTTTTACCAGGGCAATAGTGATTTGGAGTACTTTTTTTGAGTGAACTTTCCTGAGTATTATTTACAACAGCGCCCGTCGTCCGTTTTAGAACTAGTTTCTCCCAGTTATTTAGCGATTATTTTCCCGAATACTTGTATTTTGAATTTTTCCTTTTTTGAGCGTGTAATATAGATTGAAGAATAATACAGTTTGAAAATATAAAAACATAGTATAAAACTGATAAAATAATAGTTTTCTATTTTTTCGTTTGCATCCCTTGTCTTTAAAAACCTTAAAGACATTATGCACATTATAGTTTTCTTTAAATACCTCAATATACAAGTAAATATCAGAAATAATTACGAATAAATATTGTATTTTATATGTCAAGAAGAATCACTATTGGCTCACTAACCAAGTAGATTTCACGCATGCTATGTATTTGAGGGTTAATTTGAAGCATTCACTCCACAATTTCTTTTAAGCAAACGGCACAGTGAAATATAATTTCAGTATTGTTTAATATTACCACCAACACGAGTTTATAATGTCTCATATCACAGTAAGTGACCAAAATCGTCCGAAATACGGGCGTTTCCCTATGCATTAAAACGGCCCGAAGGTCTCCCGAATGGTCGGCGGCTAGCGCTCCAGCGGCCACAATGTGAACTTCGTCCGTTCGCTGGCTTCCATAAGGATTGGCGAAGTGCCGCGGCTGTTAGGCATACTAGCGGGCTATGGTCAAGGAAACTGTTAAATATCCCGGTAAACTGTTAAATCCCGGTGGAGTGTGATATCTGTGCATGGCGCTGGACCATTGTATTTTGATGACGGTACTATGAGGAAGGAACATTACAAACTCGTCCTAGATACTTGTCTAATTCCTCAAAATGAGCGAGTGGTATCCAAAAAAAAAAGGATGGTATCTTCATGCAGGACAGGACTAACAAAATTTATCATGAGTCATCTGCAGCAATTGAGCATCAACTGTTGGGCTGGCCAGGGGACAGCCCAGACCTAAATCCCATAGAAGGAACATGGAATATTCTGAAGAACAAGGTCATTAGTTCAATATGCACTAATATTCCGTAACTTAAACAGCGTCTGGAACGAGTATGGCAACAGGATGCAGCTATTACTGAATCTGTGGCACGGAGTATCAACAGCACGCCAAGACGCGTTGCGGCTGTTATTAAAGCAAAAGGTGGTGCTACCAAGTATTAGATTGCAAAAGTTATGTGAAATTAAGTACATTAGTTAATACTTTTTAATTATAGTAAGAGATTTGTAACTAATATACAAACTGGCATAAAGCTTTAAAATATAAGAACTTACGGAAATTCCTAATTCGTTGTCTACCCACTGTACTTGCCAGTAATACACTTAGTGTAATACACTTAGATATTGTGCCAGTGTGATGAAGTAAATCAAATGTGGAGTTTGTCGAAGTCATCTATTATTAGACAAATTATTTGAAGTTAAAGTACTTTAAAATTTGATTTAATAAAAAATAGAGACACGGGTGGATTATTATATCCTCAGCCTCATGTAAATGTAATTATTTTAAATTATATTACTGTGCCGAAATTGGCATCTGTTGAAAATGAAATGGCATTTTTGCAAACTCAACATCAAAGAGATGTTATTCATTTCAATGAAAAAGCACTTACACATCACAATTTTCTTTCTAATAGAATTAAGTTGTAATGTTCATGCTATAAATGAAATCTAGAGACATATATAGTGAAAGTGTCAACAAACATTTTACAGAATAATTACATTAAAATAAAAAATGACAACTTTATAAAATATGATAAGATTAGGAAGTTGTCAACTGTGAAAAACTGATTGTTAAAATTCAGCCAACATTGGCTATTTGATTCCATCTAAATTTTAAGCCTTAGGATGTATATATGTCACATTACTTGACGATTATTTCAAGTTTATGGTTTTGTCATGGAAGAATATATAACAGGAGGGGAAACTCTCGCTCTTTGAGAGTATGGACTAAAGGTTTCGCTAGCATCGTTTCCATGTGGCGACATCTAATTTAAGGTACATGCGTAATTTCAAACGCTGCTTCAGTAATTTGCTCGTTAGGTAACGGTACGAGATTATGAACCTTCTACCATTCATCTTTTCCAAGAAAACACGTTCCCGACCTGGGGCAACGCCCCCTCAACTCGTGGCAAGGCACTGCCCTCTCCACTAGTGGGGATGGAGAATGGAGAAGGGGGCAAATCACGTGTTTCTTGTGCCATATTGTTTGGGCGCGTTATTTGGTTTGGCGAACTTTGAATAAAATTTGGAAAATAACGATGGCGAAATGCTGGGTTCCAGGCTGTGCCAACGCTATTCGGCAGAGAAGAGAAATACGTTTCATCAGATTTCCCTCCGAACCGGGAAGGTGAGTGAAATATTTTGAGTTATATTAACGAGTTAAACTAGTTGAAGGGGAAATAATTTACTGCATGTTGCATTCGATTGTTTTATCGAATTAATAACATTTGTCAGCCCTACGGCCAATTGAAAACATTGAATATTGGTTTATTGTTATTACGTGTATTGCTTTTAGTTCGTAAAAATCATTTACACTAGTATCATACCATTTCATGTATCACTTCGAACATTTAGAAAACTTTTACTTTATTAGTCATTGTTTTTCGAAAGTAATGCGCAGTAGTGTAAGATCCGCAATATATAATACTTGAACATAATTATTATAAAATCATTTTTTATGTAATTATTACATAATTAATATAAACATTAAGTACATAATACTAAAACAAAATTTAGGTTCATTGTTTCTGCGTTAGATTTTTACTTTCTTGCATATTACATACGTATTTAATAGTGCGAAATGTCTGTGGTATTCCGCAGCACCACTTGTGTTAGTTACAATTACGTAGGTCAGTCAAAAAGTAATGCCTTCTATTTTTTTTCTACTTAAAAAAATTAAGTTAAGTGAAAAATTTGAATTTGGCGCCATTCCTCAAACCTTCTGCAATCCACTGTAGTAGTAACTTTCTGCGTCAACAGGTGGCAGCACAGCAGAAGTTTGTAAGATGGCCGACATCGATGTTCGTTTGAGACAGCGTTGTGTGCACGAAGTCTACAAGGAGGAGACTCAACTCCGGTGTTGGAGGCATGGTGGGGGTATGTACGAAAAACGTCGGCAGCTATTTGAAAAATAATACAAAAAAAAGGGCCCCTTCGCCTTCAGCGACATCACGCGGCGAAAGAAGGAACTTATCTCGGCTTTTCTCGGCCACCAATCGTCAAAATTCGTTTGATCCAAGTGGGTCAGTTGGCGCCGATTACCAGGCGGTGTGCGGATGTGCTTAACCGAAGACAATAAGTTGAAAAGGAAGTAGTAAGTAGTAAATAATTTTGTAGAAAAAATGTTTGATTTAAATTTTGTATATGATGCTTTGCTGCCATTGACTGTTTTGAAAGCCTTCGTAGTTCTTTCAATTGCCACGTGAGGTCGCTGAAGGCGAAGGGGTCCGGTTTTTTTTGTATTATTTTTCAAGTAGCTGCCGACGTTTTTCGTACATACCCCCACCACCGGAGTTGAGTCTCCTCCTTGTAGACTTCGTGGTTGTGTGATTGAATTCTTGAATGCAGAAGGTGAAACGCCCATACGCATTCATGAAAGACTGAAGAAGGTGTATGGTGTTGTGACAGTGCATGTCAGCACTGTTAGACGATGGATTCGTCGCTGTAAGGAAGCTGAAGGGCAAACACCGTTGACTGACGAAAAGCGGAGCGGTAGGCCGGTGAGTGCAGTGACTCCACACAACATTCAGCAAGTTGATGACATCATTCGTGATGACCGCCGGGTGACTGCAGATGAAGTGTGTCGCATTATTTCTGTTCGTAAAGGCAATGTAATCACGATTATTCAACAATTGGGGTACTCAAAAGTTTGTGCACGATGGGTTCCAAGAATGTTAACCGATCAGAATAAAGGGGCAAGGAAAACAATAGCCTCCCAACACTTGCAGCGCTTCCGTTTCGAGGAAGATGAGTTTCTGACAAAAATTGTGACCGGGGACGAAACATGGGTGCATTTTTTTGAACCCGAATCAAAGAGGCAGTCAGTGGAGTGGTGTCACACAAGCTCGCCGAGGAAGAAAAAATTCAAAACTGTGCGATCGGCAGGGAAAGTTATGGCAACAGTTTTCTGGGATACAGAGGGTGTCATTATGGTTGATTTTTTGGAGCAGGAATGCACAATAAATTCTGTTCAATACGTCACAACCCTCAAAAAACTTAAAGCACGTCTTCAGCGAGTTCACCCAACAACATCAATGGCAGATGTTCTTCTTTTGCATGACAATGCAAGACCACACACCAGTCGTCACACCTCTGACGAGATTGTCACAATTGGATGGGAAGTTTTGCCTCATCCCCCATACAGTCCTGACCTGGCACCATCAGACTTCCATCTGTTCGGGCCACTAAAAGAAGCTCATCGTGGGATTCATTTTGAAGACAAGGAGGCCGTCAAAACATCCGTGCGTCAATGGCTTAGGAAGCAGGGCTGTGATTTTTACCGTGCTGGGATACATGCCCATGTTAAAAGATGGACCAAAACTGTAGAGATGTTCGGAGATTACATTGAAAAATGACAAAATGATCCTCAATGTTGTGGTTTTCAACCTATGTAATTGAATTTAAATTTCCTGACAATTAAACGTAGAAAAAAAAGAGGAGGCATTACTTTTTGACTGACCCTCGTACATTTTTTGTTTGTTTTCATTACAGGTGCCATAAGTGACTTAAGTTCTGTGGCCTGGAAGATCGGATCAGGATCTGCTGGAGATGTCAAGTCTTCCATGAGAATATGCGAAGAACATTTCGAGAGGGAGGAGTTTCACATGGGAATGAGGAGGAGAATCTCATCGAGTGCTGTGCCAGCTATACGCAGCAATGGGACAGTTGTGTCCATAATAAAATGTGTGGCATTACGGGATAAGGAGAATGTACATCCTGCACATTCTCCTCAAGCCACGTTAAGTCCTGGTTCCTCCCCTCACTATAGGCACAAAATGATGAGGACATATGCGAGGAATGCAAAATTATACAGTAAAACACAGAATGCGCCTTTACAAAGTGATAACGTGGTAGAGGATGATTTATTAATAGATGCTGTGACGCCAATACCCAGCTTTTCAAATGAAGCACCTGGGGAATCAAACGTGCCTCCTACTATTGATTCACCGCCAGCAGGTAAGGAATGGTCATAGATGCAAATGAAAATAATTTCTTATTGCACATTTCTTTAATTTACATCGGTTACACATTCACTAATTGTTTATTCACTAACTAACTCTCAGTATTTACGTTGTAATTTGCGTATTATTAATATAATTTCCGTGAATATTATTTGGAAAAATATAAACCGTTTACTGTACGGAAGGTTCTGCAAATGTAACTATTTTTTGAGAATTTTATTTCTGTTAAAGGGTGCAGCTATTCGGACTATGGATCACCTTCAACCTCCACCCCACTTAAGAGTGTGGGAGTTATTGCATCACTTCGGGCGAAAGTGAGAAGACTTGAATTAAAAATTCAAAGATTGCAGAGTGCTGGGAAGAATGCCGCTCCCAGCGTTATGCATATTTTGAATGCAACAAAGTCTTTGTTGCCTAAGTCTTTGCACGACTTGTTTGCGGCACAGATTAAGTTCAGCAAGTATACCAAACATGGACGAAGGTGGAGGGATATGCTGAAAGATTTTGCATTATCATTATACTACCATAGTCCTAGATCTTACAATTTTGTAAGAACTATTTTAAATTTACCAAGTGTCAGTACCCTCAGACATAATCAAAACAAAATTTATATTAGCCCAGGTATCATTCAGCCTGTTTTATGTACCCTTAAGAAACTTGCTGATGGATCTATGGCTGACAAGTCAGAGACTGTTTGTTCTCTGATCTTTGATGAAGTAACCATTCAGCAGCACTTACATTATGACTCTACTTCAGATTTGGTTGTAGGGTTAGCTGATGATGGAAAAACAAGACTGCCTTTGAAAGCCAATAATTGCCTGATGGCTCTAATTAAAGGTATTAAAAAAGGATGGAAGCAGCTTATAGGGTACTGGTTCTCTCGTGGTGTTACGTCCTCTTCCATCTTACAGGAGATTGTTCAAATGTGTATATTAGAACTTCAGAAAGTAGGCTTTAGAGTAAAGGCTCTAATATGTGACCTAGGTACAAATAATCGAAATATGGCTCTTATGTTACGGGTTTCATCATCGAAACCATATTTAGAATTGGATGGTGACAAAATGCATTTCTTTTTTGACCCACCACATTTAATGAAATGTATTAGGAATAACCTTCTAAATTACAATTTGCTATGTAATGACTATATTTTATCTTGAGCACACATTAGAGACATACAATTTGAACAATGATCCTTTAAAATTAACGTTAATTACCTAAATTAACACGGGCACTCATTTATCCTACAAAATTTCAACGCATGAAGGTGAAGTTGGCAGTTCAAGCTTTGTCTTGTTCTGTCCATACGGCTATTTATATGTATGTTGGAATGAACAAGATTCCAAGCACTGCTATTCACACTACAGATTTTGTAGAGACAATGGACAAGTTGTTTGACTCTTTCAATAGTACAAATCTGGGTCCGGATAAATTTAAATACATGCAATGACTGCAAATTCAGTTCACATTAATTTTCCTTTCGGATGTCTTATCAAAATTAGACAATTGGAGATTTGTAGATTGCAAGCTTCAACTAACTTGTCTTCAAGGATGGAAGATAAGTATTCAGAGCCTCCTGAATTTATTTCATGAGATGAGTTCTGAATTTAATATTCTCAGCCAAGATGCAATTGAGAATACATTCTCTATCATAAGACAGCAACACGGCTGCATTACTCATCCAACTGCTTATCAAGTGGGGAATGGTTTGCGGCACTTGCTCATCAGTTCACCTAAGTTGTCTGCGAAGAGCAATTGTGAAAAAGATTATGAATATGTGCTGACAAAATTGAGCAGCATATCTATTCCTGAGGGTAATAGTCAGGAGTCACTAATGGTTAGTGATATTTCTGATGTATTATGTTAGAATGACCTGACTGTAAACTATGAATCTCCTGATTCTGATACAGAGTGTGAAAATGCAATATATTACGTTGCCGGATATATTTGCAAAAAGTTTTTAAAAGTTCATCCTTGTAAACATTGTGAAAATGTTTTAACTTCAGGAGAAAGGGAATTAAGTGAGGGTCACCAAATCTTTACGTATTTTAAGGCATTTGACAACAATTTTGGTGGCTTGGTGTTGCCCAAAAGAGATATATCGTCTCCTGTATTATTTCAGTAGTATACCTTTGCGTTCCGGCTCTCACACGCAACTAATCTTTATAAATGAGTGCTCTAAGGAAAGAGAGTTTCACGGAGACTTGACGAATTCCACTTTGACTTTAAAAATATGGATTATTTCTTTTAAAAGCGCATCGAAATATTAATGTAAAATGCAGCCCGCATACATGTCAATCTATATCGGCAAATAACTCATAAACAAAGCGTTTTAGAGGCCTTACAAAGTATAACTTTGAGGCCAAAGGCCTCAAAGAAACGTTTTCCACACTATAATCTACAATATGAGACATTCTCCGATCCATTCAATTAATTTTTCGGTTCCACGCTTCAATACTAATCAAGGCCACCTCAATATTTCAGCCCTTCCTGCTGGTAGCAATTTTTCTGGCGACACGCTTAGAAGGCTTAGATGACATTTATTTACGATTTCTGTTAACTCCGTAGTTTGTGCTAGTCTGACGAGGTTTATTTGCATATTCATTAACTTCAAGATTTGCTCTCCAGCAACAACTAGAAGTAGTTATAGTTGCTTGATACCTATGAAGATTGTTTCTTTGCTTGTAGTGAAACCAATCAATTAATGTTTTACCGGTGTCTGTACGTGCTGTGTACCTAACTGAGGAGGGATGTGGGTTCATAGGGAAGAGTGAAGACTGTGTTTTATCTGCAACAGTATTTTCGTTATCATTCGATGAAATTTTAAAGTCAGCAGGTACAGACACGTAGCTTTCTCAAAAGTAAGAAGCTTTTCTAATATTTTTGTGACTCACGAGAAGCTAAAAGCTAGCTGTCAAAGAATATTGAATGATTACTACAAATGTTATCTTTAAGAAGTGCTATGAATTGTTCGAAGAAAACTCTCCATGATAATGAATAAAATATTTATTGAAAATTTGTTTTAAACATCAATTGCATTGTTTTTTATTTCATTTGATATTGTGTTAGTACATTGCAAGTTACCTTTATATATTTTTAAACAAATAAACACGTTTTGTTAACTACTTCCCCTCTTCAAATGGAAATATAAGGATAGGGATCTAACATAGGGTCTAACAAGTGGAGAGTTTTCGCACGGGTATGCGGAGGTAGTAGGGGAAAACTTGTGTATGATACAACACAAAAAACAAACGTTTTAAATTGCTAAAGTAAAATAGCGTGAAATAAATGAAAAACAAAAATCAAATCGCGCTGGTCTACAATACTTACGTGAATTAATTTTTAAAAAAAGCAAGTAAATTTAAAATTATAGAAAGATTAGTAGAAGTCACACGACAACTGCTATCATTCGCAATTCCGAAGACACGATTTAAATGTTGGTGGTGTCTGGAAGTATGTACATCAACGCCAAGCTGCAAACTCATGTTGTAAATAATACACCGTTTGATATTAAACTCAACGTGTCGGTTCGTTAAGATATTCAATATGCAAACATCGTTTGAGTAACATTCCCATGTACCGAAGTGTAGTCTACGCCTACTAAATTGTTTCCAATGGTAACAAATTGTACTTTAGTTCTCAAAGGTGAAAATATTAGTTTATTTTTTGGCTCGGAATTGCGTTACTTGAGGTATGTAATGAACGCTGAAAATAATCCAATACTTTTTAATACACAAATAATTTTTCAATTTTCGCACCCCAGCAAGCTTGGCACCCTGAACTCTCCAAAACCCCCTCTATTCGTCATAACAAATCAAGGAAATTCAAGTAATATTGCAAAGAGTAGGGTTGTACTTGCTCCATCGGTATTTACACACTACTTTGCTTTCGCTTTCTGAAGAGAAAAAAAACTTTTCTATTATGTTCGTGACTATCAAGGAAAGCGAAAAGTTGACTCTCACGGAGGCAGTGAATAATTTGTTCAAAGTTGTTTTTAAAGAAGTATGAATTGTTCCGAGAACATCTCTCTATAATGCTGAATAAACTTTTATTGAAAATTTGTTTCCAACATCAATTGTATTGTTATTTTTGTTTCATATTCAGCAAGTACATTAGAAGTTACATTTATACATTAAAAAAATAAACATGTTTCATTACAACTTTCCTTCTCAATTGAAAGGAGACAAATGGATAGGGAAAGGGTAGGTTTTAACATGCGAGAGTTCTCGCAAGGGTACGCTAGTTTCATTTATTTAAAGAATGGAACACACCTTTTGCAAGGTATTTTTGTCTTCTTGATCATAAGCACAATGTAAGTAAAATTTTATGACATGTTCTGTGTAAACAAGTTATACTTGCTGATCTATTTGATGATGATGTGAAAGAAAAATTGCTGACAATGTATATTAATATGCGAATAAACTGATCTGTTAAATTTATTAATAACAGCAATGATGTGAAAAACTGTAGACAAAAATTGCAAGTTTTAAGTTCCTTGTGAGGCTATTCTATTTTAATTGTTTTGAAGATTATATGAAGTAGTGCCATAAGTGTTGCATTTGGAAAGGGCATTGTGATTGTTTTGTTTCAAAATAGGATTTGTTTATTTTGGTGGATCCATTTAATCAGTTTGCAAATGGATGAGTTGGCTTTCTTTTGTAAAGCTTTGGTTGTTCTTTCTTTAAATATTATATTATTTTCATCAGGAGAAAGTACTATTGTATTGTTGAAAGTACTGTTGTTTGTTATATTAATGGCAGGTTATTTACAAAAAGAATTGGGAGTGTTTTGATTACATATGTACGTAATGAAATGAATGGGCAAGGCAATGCTCAATAAATAGGTTTTTCTTTTATACAAAAATTTCTTTACTTTATATACAAAAATTACTTTCTACAGCAAATGTAAACTCCTTTGTAGTCCTTATAGTTGAATTTAAGCTTTAAAGTCTTGCCTGTTTATTACATTACAATTGTATAGTTTGAATGAAATGTGAGGAGTTATAACAAAGAACATATGTTTTCATCGTCGAAGTAATATTAGTTATTCGTATTGGGATATGTAGCTTTTTCAAACTTAACTGCAGATCTGGAAGAGGATGAAGGACCATGTGGTCTGATTGACATGATGCTGGATGTATAAATATATTAGAAAATCCTGTCCTTATCTGCAATTTAGTGGAAGCAATTCATGTATATATGTAATCATTTTTATTGGTGAAAAAATGGACTGTGCATGTAATTCATTAATTAGAGATATAAAAACCACCATTTAATCAGACTTCATAATATGCACAGGTCACTGTTATGAAAACCACACAAATTCATTGGTAGTTGTTTTATTAATTACTGATGCATAAGTTAGGTGTGGTTAAATGGTCATATATTTAAAGCTAATGAATATTGATCATCAAAAAGTGAAAATAAGTATTTTCCTTGCAAGTAAATTGTCATGAATGCCAGTTGATGTCTGGATAATGGAAGATCCTGGTCTTGGATCCTGGTGGAATAAAATATTTGCATCCATTTTTAGTACTATATTATAGTGCATTAAGTTATTAGGATAGTAGGCTCAAAAACATGACGTAATTGTTTTAATACCAACAACATCTTATGCTTGTCATCCCATAATGTTGATCTAAACTTATTTATGCCGATTGCACTGTATCCACAATGGATTTATGTTGTGTTGTAACTTGTAAAGATGGTGAAAATTAAATTATAATTGTATTAATAGATATACAGATTTGTATGTCGAGACGTGTTTAAAATACCAGATTATTCTATTAAACCTACATTGTTAAATGGTCATGCAATATTGTTTTCAGAATATATTTCGTGAAAATTACGCAGAAAAGTGTTTTTTTTTCATATATGCGAGTTTATTCTTCCACTACTCAAATTCTTACAATCTTATTCAGGACTTAATAAATGAGGTTACCTATACATTGAACTTTCAATAGTAGATCGAGTACCGTGCACCTGAGCCAGCTGGTTCAGCTTTTAAGAAGTATCCATTCTGGCCACAGAGTGCAGTGTTGTCGATTTAACTCCTGTACCTTATTGTAGATGGTGACAAACGAATTTCCACTCCTGTTCTATATTCCTCCATGGTTTTGTGCTTTAAGTTATCTAGAATAAATATGTGTCTGTGGGTGTATAGTGTCCTGTAAGCTTTAAAATTTGTGTGTCCATTTGAATGAACAACAGGACTTTGTGTCATGAGCTTAAACACACACATAACCTATACTTCCAATAACACATGCTATGTTTTTGCAGTGAAAATATAATTGTAGGCAGCAGAATACCTTAAAATTGATATGCATTTATTAATATTGTACATTATTCGTTTAAGGACAAAAATCACCGCTCAACACTGATGAAATATTAGATTTACTTTTGTCTGGTAATACGTCGGAGTTGGATATTAGTAGTGGCGATGAAAATAATGAAAATCAGGCACTTTTATTGCCCGAAAACGCATGTGATAAGAGCAGTAGTTCTGAAAATGACAGCAGTGATGAGGAAAATTTCAAAAACACTCGTGCATTTTGGAATAAAACGGACGCATAAGAATACTATTTTTGTGTAAATATTTCATTTCTCTCTTTCCTCTAATATCCTCTTCTTCTCTAAAGATTCCATGGACTAGAATCTTCAAATGTTACTGATTCTTTCGCTGAAGAAAGTGATGAAAAACAAATAAATATATTATTTCTGGCAGTATTTCGATAATGATTTTTAAATAAGATAGAATGTACCAACATGAGATATTTAGAGATATTGAATGATCTCTTAAGATTTATGTAGTGGTATGTCACAAAAATATTCTAAGAGCTAGATCACGAGTGTTATGTTTGCATTTTGCAGATTACTGGGAACTCGTTACATTTTACTGGAGAAGAATTGAAAGTATTTTCGGGTGTTACAATGTTAATGTCTTGTTTGCAATATCCCCGGGTCAGAATGTACTGAGCAAAAGGGACGAGAGTTCCCTGCATAGCAGATACAATTTCAAGAGACAGATACTTTACAATTAGAAGCAACTTAATCGATGACAACACAGTGAAGAAGAACGGAAAATGGACAGACTATAGGGTGTTAGACAAATGTTACAGAAAGTCAAGGAGGCATGCCTGAGTGCCTCATTCTTCAGAGGTTGCAGTGGATGAACAAATAATTCCATTTTCATGTGTTATGTGGTGTGAAGCAGTTTGTACGAGGTTTGTTTTCGCAAACCCTTCTGGGTTAGTTTTAAATTTCGAAATTTATGAAGGGAAGCGGACTTTTCCTGAGACTTCTGGGAAAAAACCTCTCGAGATATGTCAACAGTGGTCTAAAAAGAAAAAGCTCTGTCTTCTCAACAATGGAATGTGAAGAACATTCTGTACGAATTGAACAGCGGCTTGCAGAGGTAGACAGTGATCTTAGTGACGCTTCAACAATAGACAGTGATCATGATTCAGGCAGTGAATATTATAGTTCGGAAGGAGAGAACGACAATACGCCTACAACTTCGCAAAATCAAAATCTGACGGCTAGAGACGCAGTGACTACAGTACAGAAACAACTGAATCTACAATTATATCTGATGATCGTAAGTTTATTTACGGGAAAAATAGATATAAGTGGTCATCAACTACCTTTCCTGATTCTCAGCACAAGAGGACATAATTTGATTCCTAATCTGAATGGGCAAGCACGGAATATGCTGTCTAGTGAGGCAAATGATTACTGGCTACTATTTATCGATGAAGATATGACTGATAAAATTGTAATGTTTACAAATGTGAAAATAACTGAACTGAGTACCCAGTACGGAAAAACTGGCACATTTGTGAATCATGTTGATGGTACAGAAATGAAGGCTTTTATAGGACTGCTATATTTGTGTGGTGTTTTCAAATCAAGTAACGAAGACGCCAAAGGTTTATGGAATGCTGACGGAACAAGAAGAGAGATATTTAGAGCGACCATGTCTCTGAAACGATTTCTGTTTCTACTTATGCATTGCGTTTTGACGATCCTGCATAAAGGGAGAAAAAGAAACAAGATGGTGATCGAACTGCTGCAATTTCAGAGTTATCTGAGTCATTTATTGTAAACTGCCAATCAAACTACACCCCTTATGAACATTTGACAGTAGATGAAATGTTGGTTCCTTTTCGTGGCCGCTGTGTTTTCCCAGTCTACGTGAAAAGTAAACCCAATAAATCTGGCATTAAAGTAATGTGCTTGTTCGATGCCAAAAAGCATTATCTTTTGAATACCTTTATATACAATGGCAAATGCAGCTCGCCCAATCCAAGAAAACTATTCCTACACAAAGTGTACTCCAGTTGCTTGATTACTCCAGTTGCCACTATCAATCGCAATATTACAAGAGATAATTGGTTCAGTTCAATCGAGTTGGTTGATGAGCTAAAACGGAATGGACTAACGTACGTAGGTACACTAAAAAATAAGCGTGATTTTCCTCCATCGATATTGTATAAATTTAAATTAAAAAATGTAAATATGCTTCTAATTACTTTCTCTAAATATAGGCTAAGAAATAGAAAAGTGTACTTCAAGTTTGCAAAAAATACTACAATTTTTCTTTTCTTTGTATTTAAGTAGTAAAATGATGATTTGATAAGTTTATTTCATTTTATCCAAAAGTAACTCAAAAGTATTATCCGTACATAATATAAACAAATAATTAAATAATACGCGATCTGTATTCCGATAATGAGTGGGGTCCAGGAAACCCCACGTGGTGCAGGACGTAACTTTTATCCACGTGGTTTACGGAGGGTTAATAACAGAACGTTTATAATGTTAAATTTGTAACTTGTGTATTGAATTTATTCATTTTGTACTATCGTTCAGATATAAACTGCTCGTTATTAATATTATTTTACAACACAATTTTGTTTTGGTGCAAGTTCCACAATCTTGTGACACTGCAGGTATTTATAAACCTTGAAGACTTCCTAGTAAACCTTCATTCTGAAGTTTCTTTGAAATTTGATTTCTTTCGTGTTAACATGGGTGTAATTATTTATTTAGTAGCAGGAGAAACCTCTACAGATTTGGATATGACCAAATGTGTGTTAATTAAGAGTCATATGACACCAAAGGTAACTTTGTTTTAATGTGTAAAAAATCTACTATGCTACTTTATATTAATTTATTGACATGTAATAATGAATTTCTATCTTAGATTCTTATAAATGGACGTACGGTTGTCACTAATATAGAGAGGAGAATAACATCATTTACAGATTTTTATCTTTAATGGACATCTTACGTCAAATGCCAATGTGCAGAAATGAAATGCGAAAATAATTGTGTTCTGGTGTTAAGAAATTAAAAACCAGATCCGAATACTGTCAGCCATGTAGAGTGGGACAGCGAAGAATTGTTGATTGCCACCAGAAAAAGAAAGTACGGGGCCTACCAAAAGAATAAAGACACCCCTGTCTGTCACATTCATGTATGGTGTTCCTATACATTTGTTTAGTGTTGTTATCTTTGTCCGCTATTAAATTAAGTGCAAAAAGTGCCACCTTTCTGTAAAACAACAGATTGGTAACTCAAAAAATGAAGGAGTTCTGAAAGCTTTTCTTTTATCAGCAAGATGAAAAAAATTACCAATTTCTGATACTTAGAAAATTCTCGGTTAAAAATTATTACTCTTATATAAATCAACTGTAGTTTATAAAATGTATCTATCTATTGCACGTATTTGTTTATAAACAGTTCTGTTGAAAATATTTACTGAAGAATTTATAAAGGTCGTAATATATTCATTTAAAAAAAAAAGTAGGAAAAATTAAATACTTAATACAAGAATTGGTAGAAATTCAATTTTCGCGCCAACTGATGGTCTTATTGTTTAGCATTGTTGAGGTTACATTGGTAACACTGGATAAATATTACAATATGCAAATCGGTCCTGTTTTGTCTTTGTTGTGTTGAGCTCATTTGTGTGCATTTTGTTAAGTGAGTTTTAGATAATTGTGTTCTTGCAAATGGGGCGTCAAAAGTGGTTCTAAAGATAAAAAATCGATGGTAGTTGGTGTGTACAATGCAGGGCGTACCATCAGGCAAATTGCCGCACAGCTAGAAGTTACCAAGACGTGTGTAGCCCAAAACATTGGCAAATTTTGTAAGACAAACACTGCTGATGGTACATCGGAATGTGGTCGACCTCTCATGACATCACCAAGGCAAGACCGACAGCTTGTTTGATGTAGCAAAAAGGCTCGAAATGCCAGTTTATCTGATAGTTTGCGAGATTGTAAAACACCAAATATCAGCATGATGACCGTTTCACGGTGACTGAATGAAATTGAAATGAAATCATACGTCGTCCGTAGAAAACCTCTTTTGACAAAACAGACTGCAACGTTTAAAATGGTGCGAAGAAAGACTTGGATGAGATAAATCAGCTAGGCGGAGAGTTGCTTTCAGCGATGAAAGTCGATTTGAGTTATTTCCAAGTTATTTATTTTAAAATCAGGATACGCCGCACAAGAACAGAGAAATGTCGTGCTGACTGCATTGCTTCTGCAGAGCAACAGGGAGGCTGTGCCATCATGATATCTTCACATCTGAAGGCCCTGGAGACTGTTCTGTTGTGGATGGCTCTGTGAACAGCACATCTTACTGCAGAATTATGGAAGAAGTTGTGTTGCTATCAGTTTCACAGCTCTTTGGGTGAGCTGTATTTGAAGCAGCTACGGACGTGTGCACATTATTACAATAATGTATGAATTTGGTGTTTTTCCTTTATTTAGTAGAAAAACTTCTTTACATCTGAATGGTAAAGTATGTTTCAAGCTGTTTATGTCTTCTTCGGTTCATGCACATAACTTAAGATCCTTTGGGATATCTTAGGGAAAATTATTTCTTTCTCTCTGTAAGGTTTATGATACTGTATATCAAAATAGCTGGTGACAATTGTTGAATACGTGTTCCTTGATTTTTCTAGTTGAGTATTGCGTTCCTACGCCAGAATTTAGTCTAGGAATGTTTTAAATAGTTTATATAATGCCTGTTTAATCCAAGTTTTGAATAAAATTGTTTTTTATATTTTTTTCCTGGTGAGTTTTTGAAGCGGTGAACCAAAGATGCCTCTTGCAAAACTGCGGTTATAAATAAAAAAAGACTTTTCTCACCGTAAAAGATCATTGACTGAAAGTTTAATAAAAAAGGCAGATGTGTTCAATAAAATATTGCTAGGATATTGATTCTTTCACAAGAATTGGCTTGTAGAATCAGTCCTGCACCGAAATCAGGCGAGACCCTTGCAGTCAAATATATGGGGAAATGTGGTTGTAAACACAAACTCAGCCCACGTGTGCAACAAAATTGATTCAAAAGGCTAAAATGAATAGACGAAACACCAGGAAGGACTTGAGCAATCAACATAAGTCGAATGGAGTTGAAATATCTGTACTGCTGAATTCAATGAAAGACGGAACGAGGCGAAAAGAGGCGCATGCCAACGAAAACGACCATCGGGCAGATAGGCGTGACGAGGAACCTGGAACCGGCTGCGCTATCATAAAACGATAAATTCTTAAATATCAGCGGAGACTTGCCAAAAGGCTAGAATTGGGATGTCGCCGAAACTCCACAACAGGGAATAAATTGAAAAATTCACAGAAGTAGCCGACAGCTGTACGTTGTCGCCACATCACTGGAATTCCGAATGACAAAGCTGTTCTCTCCGTTCGTCTATTGTCATTGTTCACGCAAGCAATAATATACCCGTAACCAATATGTCTGATACATCTGACTAGCAGCAGTACAAACTATATCTGTGTTATGTATTTAAAAGCGATCCTGGTGGCTGAGATCCACACTATGTGAACTCAGCCTTACATCTGCAAGTGCACTTTGGCCTCCCTCTTGCAGTACAGACGCTGTGACGTCCACTTTCACTTTGGTGTGGATCGTTGGCGACCATGCAGGTCTATTGCGCTGCTAGCGAGATGTTTGCTGAGCGCCGCCATGTGGCCGCGTGATGTGATGGCCTCGTGCAACTTGGTTCTTTTTACACCACTGTGAATTGTCTGTGTGCACTTAAGGCTGGTTTGAGGGGATTGTTCCCTCTCCATAGCGGACGACTGTGGACCGGCGCCGCGTGTGTGGGATGTTTGCAGAACTCCGCCATGTGGCCGCGTGGTGTGATGGCCTCGTGCAGCATATTTTGGGATAATTTGAAACTTGTATGAAGAACAATTCTCGCACTGGTATTGTGGCGGTATTAGTAACTTATGTTTTGTACTGGAGAAAACCTTTCCTGTGATGTAAAGATTTATTCAATTATTTGTGTTCTTTGCCATCAAGCATGATATTTTGTTTATTATGTTATAAGGTAGCGGAGGGAGTAATTGACCGTGTGCCAGTAGTTGACCATTTAGAACAAAAGTCTTTTAATTAATGAGTTTCAGTGAACTACGTTCACAAATCGCGGAAACTTAATGTACCCTCTGGTGGTAATAATTGAAAAGCAGAGCGCATTTGGCGGCACGTGTTATTAGTTGGCGAGCATTGTTGGCGACCACAGTGGTCAATTACTAGGTGAAACCTTGTTTTTATTGTACTCCTAATTAACTATCTATTTCTTTGTATTATCACCCACCAAAACATTTCTGAAAGTTTTAACACAATAGATTGTGTATATCTAGTAGATGACCACGTGGTCAACTACTGGACCATTAATGTGTCAACTTCTAAAGTAATTCTTTTATGTTGTTACAGATTAACCCTCAAATGCCCAGCGTGTCCGTATGGACACGCATTACCAACAACATTTAATCATTTTCTGTAGAGGGTACATTTGTTGTGATGAAGTTGGCAATCGCATGGCATATAATAGCAAGTTCAGTCTGCACGCTCATTGTTGTTGGAACTGTCTATCGCAGGCCAGTTCGCCGTAATCGCTTCCTGAAATTCAGAGATTTTTTTATGCTAAAAAATCATGGACCTCGATGTGGAGTAAGTTTGTTTTAATACATTATTTTTATCTTAATTGAAGTTGGAATAAATGAAATACATACAGAAACTTTAACGTACAAATACATATTTTTAAAAATAGTTTTAGAGATTTTGGTTTTCCAGTATAATGAAAAATATTTCAGCGTGTCCATATGGACACGCTGGGCAGTTATGATGTCAAATTTTGTTGTTGCCAAAATAATATTTTAACTCTATTTTCGTCTTTACTTTTCCATCAGAGGCCTTGAAAATATATTAAATTCAGATGTTATTGTCCAAGAAGACCTGGATATACTTTTTGATGGGGAAGGTAATGTGCCCGAAACTGATATAGTGTATATTGCACCACCAGACCCAACAGTTCTAACGGACGAGGATTCGGGAGATGAAGATGGAGGTAATCCAGATAATTTAAATGCCCGACAACTTTGTGCTGAAGCGGAAGTGAGATTAGTTGACAAAGAAATTGAAACTGAACCAAGGAATTTTGACTACCTGAGTAGGAATAAGCAACATTGGATCAGTGGGGAACTTTCTTCAAATTTAGCCACACTACGCAATGATGATAATAAACATTGGGATCGAAGTCCAGTCCAACTTTTTGAGATGTTTTTTGATGATGAACTCGTACAACTATTAGTTGACGAGTCCAACGAATATGCAGTTTTTAAAAATTGTCCAAATCCTAAAATTACTTTTGAAGAAATACGATGCTTTATCGGCATTCTGATTCTAAGTAGCTACAACACTGTACCAAACAAGCGACTGTACTGAGATTCCAGCCCACACACGAGAAATGAATTTGTTTGTAATGCCATGAGGAGAAACCGTTTTGAAATAATCCTCAGGTTTCTTCACTGCAATGATAACAACAAATTAGATGTAAATGATAAAATGTGGAAAATTCGACCTGTGATAGAAGTATAAGGCGAAAATGCATTCAATATTTATACCCAAGCAACAACTTTCATATGATGAATCCATGATCAAGTACTTCGGAAGGCACTCGTGTAAGCAATTCATTCGTGGGAAGCCGATCAGATACGGCTACAAAGCCTGGTGTTTATGCTCGGTTTCTGGCTACCTTGCAAACTTCTCTTTCTACCAAGGGAAAGCAACAAATTCAAATAGCGTATATGATAAAGAAGTCGGTAAAGCAGCTTCACCACTCATTCAAATGATTGATGATTTCAACACGAATGTGAAAAAGTTGCCCTTTCACTTTTTTTCGACAATCATTTTACGGGTTTTAACCTTCTGTCTTTTTTACGTGAGGAAGGATATGAAGGGACAGGAACGATACGAGGAAACAGAATACCTAAAAGCTGTCCTCTTCTTTCGAATAAAATCTACAAAAAGAGAAAGTGGGACATTTTGTGCATTCCATCTGCAAAGACGACGGAATAATGGTCACGAATGGGTTGACAACTCCGTTGTCCCTATAGCATCAACGTGTGGTGGTGGTGAGCCTGTATCCTTAGTAAAGCGATATTCAACAAAGGAGAAAAAGGCGATCCAAATTCAACGGCCTCATACAATAGCAGAATATAACAGATACATGGGTGGTGTAGACCGGATGAATGAGAACGTTGCCATGCACAGAATAAATATTCGAAACAAGAAATGGTACTGGGCTTTGCTGTCGTGGCTAATTGATGTATCAATTCACAATGCTTGGCAATTGAAAAAAGAAGGCGGGGAAAAAATGACACAGCTTGAATTCAGGCGGCATATTGTTCAAGTTTATTTAACAAGATACATGAATCCAATAAAAGGCGCGGGAAGACCATCAACCGGCTCTCTCAGCACCTACAAAAGCCAGTGTTCCAGAAGAGATTAGATTCGATGATTATAAGCATTACATTAAAAAAATTGAAAAGAAGAGGAGATGCAAGGGAATCCATTGTTCAAACAAAACATCCGCAGTGCGCACGAAGTGTGCAAAATGTGATGTATGTTTATGCCTTGAATGTTTGAAGTCTATCACACACCCGAATGAAAGCAGTACATTTAAATTTTTCAAATAACTTTGTGTTTTTTATTTTTTAAATATGTTTTGTATTAGTCTATTTTTTTAACATTTATTGTTCATTTTATTTCCCAAAAACATTTTCAAGCATGTGTCAGATTTTTATACAAAATGACTCCGTAACTGCCCAGCGTGTCCATATGGACACAGGGTTTTTTGAGAAA
Source organism: Acheta domesticus (assembly GCA_031308135.1). NCBI lineage: Eukaryota > Metazoa > Arthropoda > Insecta > Orthoptera > Gryllidae > Acheta > Acheta domesticus. Next base: position 3,013 of record JAHLJT010003887.1, on the reverse strand, counting down.
GTTACAAAGATTTTCAATAAATTATTTTTTTCCTTTATTGATATGTTTCTCATTGACATGCAACAGAAAAAAATATTTTTTCGAAAAAAAAATAATTCGGGCAGTTAAGGTTAAGATGCCTGCCAGGAAAGGAAATTTTCGTAATTATACACAGGAGGCAATGGAGAAAGCCATGATGTGAAAAATACAGTACACCAGTTCGGACTGCAGCAAAGAAGTATGGAGTACCAAGGATTACTCTTAAGTATAAAGTGGAAGGAAACGTCACCTGTGAACGAAGAATGGGACCTCAATCCATTTTAAGCAGGGAAGAAGAAGGAATTGTTGCTAATTGGGTGCTGAAAATGGGAAGAGCTGGACTTCCCGTAACTATCAGTCAACTTCAAGATAGTGTTCAAATTTTGATGAAGGACCTTAAGAGAGAGAATCCTTTCACAGACAATCGCCCAGGGAGAACATGGGTCCACGGTTTTCTGCGGAGAAATGACAATATTTCCAAACGAATAAGCCGAAACTTGACATTATCGTGGGCATTGGTGTCTCAGGAAAGTGTTACATGCTGGTTTATGGAGGTGGAAAATTATTTGAAAGATAATGATCTTTTCTATGTGCTTATGGATCCTGCACGAGTATTTAATAGTGATGAAAGCGCATTCTATCTCAATCCGAAAGGGAATCAACTCCTTGCAGGAAAGGGAGATAAAACTATATATCAGCAGGTGAATTCGGATGACAAGGAGTGTCTTACCGTGCTTCTTACTGGCAATGCGAATGGTAGTATTGTTATCCCTTTGGTTATTTTTAAGTATGAACGACTGCCTCTTGAAATTACTCTGAATTTTCCTTGCGATTGGGCTCTTGGGAAAAGTGCCTCGGGTTGGATGCAGTTCAGAACTGTTTTATGAATTCTTAGCAAACTTCTTCCAACCCTTGGTTAAAACAAAATAATGTAGAACTGCTGTTGTATTATTTGTTGATGGCATGTTCCCATTTAAGTTTCAGACGAGTCAGTTCTGTGATAAAAACGGAATTATTTTGTTGGCTCTGCGTGCAAAATGCTATTCATATTGTCCAACCAATGGACGTAGCAGTTTTCGCACACTCAAGGAAAACTGGAAGAAACGTGTCCATGAGTATCAATCATTTGGACAACCCAGTTTTAAAGAAGAAAGACTTTTCAAAACTGCTGAAAGAGGTTGTTGAGAAGCATGTGACTCTGCTGTACTAGCCAATGGCTTCCGAAAGTGTGGGCTTTATCCTTGGGATCCAAGTGTACCAAAAATTGGTGGTGACAATTCAAACATGAAGAGCAGTCAAGCAGACAATTTTCGGGCGAAAGTTAAAGACCTAAAGCAGAGATTCACTCTTCTCAACGAGATGATAGGAAAAGAAAAACTGCAATTATTTAAACTGTCAACCGGTTCATTGGGAAGGGGATCCTTGTGACCAATCTTCATTTTCTGTTGTGAAGAGAACGGAGTTGGAACTTCATGGATATATTGACTCCAGTGATGCCACCACTCTTCGGAAGTTGAGACTCTTTCAAGGTATGCCAACTGTACTCCTGAACAATCATTGCAGGAAGACTACAGAATGTTTGAAAGCAACGAAGCCGTCCCGCGAAGTGAAAATTGTCAACTGTTTCCTGTGACTCGGACAAATGAAGATTCCACAATACCGGGACAGTCTTGTGAACAACTTCAAATGCTTGGAGACAGCAAAGATATCCCTTTCTCAACTGATTATTTTGCGCTGTTGGCTTATCAGCACGAAACTTCCACACACAGCAGAATTTATCTGTACTGTTCCAGCAACCACGACGTAGCAGGTTGATATAATTTCAATACAAATACAAGTAATATTTATAATGGAAATATTGAACACCGAATGTTACTACAGAACACTTATGAAGATAAAAGTATTTTCACCAGCAGGCGAAATACAATTCACCTAGCGGTCACAATAAAATGTCGCTACTCTGCAATCTTACTGCCTGTGTCTTGCCGGCTTTAGACTGAGCAGATTATACAGAAATGCTAGATGGCTGCAAGGTCTTGAATATAAAGTTGGAAATCTTAATTAAAACAAATCCTCCTGTTAAAAGTATATTAGTGCCTGAATGTGATAAAAACCTAAAACATGATTTAAAAAAAAGTGATGTTGAGAAAATAACGTCGGAACCTGATTCAGGGTGCAAAAGAAATCCTAAAAACCAAATACAAGATGGTGAGAATGAAACCCTCGCAGGCCAGTGCTACTGAAGCAGCATTATTGTAGCTGTGTATTTTCTACCAACTCTTACGTTTCAAGCATATTTACAATTTACTGAGCGTCTGGAAAAAGCATCTGAAAATAACTCTACATCCAAATGTTATCATATGTGATTTCAATCTCTCTACTACTAACAAGAGGAACATTCATGGCTAATTTATAAAGGAATTTTGTAATCCGTCGGTCGCCGGTCGTTCGGAGCAGTCGACGTGCGTTAGCGGAGCTCCTCGCTTAGACATGGGTTGCTACCTGCAGGAGTATCGGGCTCGCATCGGGGCGTGGGCCGCGCGTTTTTTCCTCGTGCGCAGCGCCGGCCCCTTCGGCATCGCTTCGCGGGGGACGGGGCAGCTGCTGGAGCAGCAGCGTTGTGTGCGACCACGATAGCGGTACTACTGCTAATTGAGGTGTCGAACAAACCCAGACCTGCAGACGAGTAAATGCAATCCGTATCTGTGCAGTGGCTGTAACAGTAACTTAAAATCCGGCAAGCAGTGTGAACTCTGTGGGCTCTGTATCATGCGAGTTGTGAAAAAATGGAGACATTGACAACAGGAAAATGGTTGTGGCAGTAGTGCAAAGAAAACAGACCTAACGTCCCTACTGGAAGAAAAACTGAAGCTTCTCTTCGTCCAAATCCCGGAGCTGCGGGAATTAAACGCAGCTCTGGAGGAAAAACTTCGAGCTGTTTCAGTAGGAGACGCCGCGCAGGACAATTGTGTAGAGGCGCCAGTTGCGAGAAAAA
>JAHLJT010003880.1:0-11617 GCA_031308135.1 Acheta domesticus | reverse complement strand
TTTTTTCAAAAATTACAACAAATGTATTTTTTTAATGATCTCTCATACCGTTATTGTATCACTTTTTCCAGTAATTTTTAAACTGTAGGATTGTGAGCGTAAAGTGCCTCAAATGAAGTTTTTCGAAAACTCCAAAATAATTGTCTGTGAAAAAGAGCTTCAAATTTTCGCCATTTAAAGTCAGCGCTTTAAACGCCATTTCTTACAATTGGCTCCCAAATTTTTAAAGAAAATTTACTATTTAGGACAAGGGTGTGACTGTTCTTTAGTATTCTTAAAATAATATTTGTATTACATTAGGAAACCGAAAAAAAAATAAGAAAAATGTAAAAAAATGTATTATTGGGGGCAATAGATGGAGCTGGCAAATGAATCTGGCCAAGTCTGAATAGCAGCGAGACCAAAGGGAATAGAAAATTCGGGAACATTCTGTGCCATTCTTGTAGCACCACTAGTTTTTTTCTTTATAGCAACCGGTTTATCCACTTTTTCGTTATCCAGACAATGAATTTTTTCTGCCGAAAATTTGCTGTTTTTTCCGCGCAGTATTACATAACTTCCCTATACTATGTATAATACTCCACATATACGTACGTATTACGGGGAAAGTAAAAAGCTTAAATTAAATGATCACAGGTGTTGTCGTTGCCAGCAATGTTATTTATTTTAAGAGCAGCTTTCGATGGCTTAGCCGGTCATCATCGGTTTCTAGTACAAGAAAATAGCACAAAAATTAATTAAACAATTAAAAGCAAGAGATAACAATAAAACAAGAGATAACACATAAGAATGGCAGATTACTAATAATTTAAAAAACAGAATAAATGTTTTGTGTGAAATGAAACTAAGGGAAAGAAATAGGGGGTGTTATAAAGCAATTTTTATATTACAGTAAATTTGAATCTACGCAAGAAAAGTGGATATTTCTTTCCCTTCGTTTCATTTCTAAACCGGCCAAATATTTGTTTTTTAATTACCGATTATTTTGAGAATTTCTTAGGAAGAGTTTCGGAAACGATCAGTGTGTCTAAAATTTTGAGGGAAACGTAGATGTTGAATTTTGAGGCTGAATAGCCCTTAGTGAGATCAGCAGCAATTCTGGAAAAGTATGCGTCTATACTTTTCACGATTCTAATAAAACTTTTCAGAGTTATTGCAGCAGGGATATGCAGTGTTACCACTGATTAGGTCGGTGTCCCTGGTTCCTGACTTGTGTCAACGACTATTTTTGGGGTCTACCTTCCATGACACAAATCGTTTTGTTAGTCTTCGCTGAACGTATCAATATGAAACTGCATGCGCAAGACACGATTGGATTTTTACATCTGGGAAAAACTGCACTTGCGTTTCGAATTCATTAAATTTCGCGGAACAGATGCCGTGTGGGATACGAGAGAGAATGAATGCATTTATTGGCTGCTTTTAACCGCGTTCACATGTACGTCAGAGTGAGACTTGGCAAGGAGTAAAATGTAGAATGAAATTTGCCATCTGAAACATTAATTGATAGATGATATAATAATTCCTTCAGAAATAATTTGGAAGTATATATATATTTGTAAATTACAATGAACACAATTAAGAACATTTCTTCGTAAATTTAACCATTTTTGATTTCTGAAGGTGTGTTTGTATTTTTATGCTATTTAATTTTGTGTGTGAATAATATTTAAAAATGTCAAATGTACAGGGCGACGTAGCGTCAATAGACGCGCTGGAAGCGGCCGCTTCCCTTACGGAATTTCCATCACAAATTTTTACATTTTAAATGTATTAGTAGACGCGCTTATCAAACTCGATGAAATATATGGAATATCTTTAGTTTCTACTTTGCCGGGGTTTCATGGTCTCTAGTTTTTCACGCACTTCTTCCGTATTTCCCTCGCCCTGAAGATTGTCAGAGGAGGCTTTATTATAGTTCGAATAGGGCGGGCGGACGCGTGAAATATTGTGTACCCATGTGCGATGCGGTACAAGAAGCGCAACCCTCAGGAGACCTCCATGGTTCAGATGGAATAGTGATTTTGCTTGTTAAGAACTGTGATTGAAACGTGATACTGAACTGTGAATAAAGCGTGAAACCGGGCATCAAGGCACATGTAAGTATCAGCGTTCATAGACAACTCCTTTTTTAAAAATTTTGGAGATTCCATTCGTAACTGTTCGAACGGTCACCTTGCATAGGTTATTGTAGGCAGACGGACGCGCTACGGGCCGGCGCTTCCAGAGCATTGTGGAAGGGGGCTGCGGCTGCAAACCCGTGCCGGGCATTCGAACGGTGATGGAGCATCGCCGTCTTTATGTGGATGTGCAATTGAACATTTTAAACAAAATACATTTTCAAGCCTTTCCTTTTGAGGAAAAATCAAAAATTATTGCGACTGGAAAACCTACACCAGAACTTCCATATTGAGTGTCATTCGAAAGGGAAGAAGAATTTCAAATACATTTTCGTGCACAAATCGACGAGAATGTTCCGTGGATAAGTGGGTGCAGAAAACACAAATAAATTATTCTGTATGGCCATGTTTATTGTTTTTCTAAAGAGAAATCCGGTGGACGCAAGGAGGATTCGATGATCTTCACAATATTCACAAAGCACAGGCTCGCCATGAAACTTCAGTTTCTCCATCCTATCCCTAAAAAATTCAAACTGTTTGGAAAACAAAGAATTGAATGCAGTCTCAGTGAGTAGTTTCGGTTGTCTCTGTACAACGTCACAACGTAGAAGTTTCAAAGAACAGAGATTATGTGACTCATATAATCAGAGTTGTCTTTTAGGAAAACTAGGATTGACGTTTCGCGGACACAATGAAATTGTCGAGTCTCATAATCGAGGCAACTACATTGAAATCTTAAATATTTTTGGGTAATTATAATACTGAACTTTTAGCTGTTATTGAAAGCAACAATGTGTTCGTGGAACATCTCCTGACGTCCAGAATGACATTATTGCTGCAGTTGCGGAAGTTATGCACAGAGAAATTGAAAAGGAGATTTCTGAGGCCTCAGTTTTGTGGCATTAATATTTGATGAAACGAACTGCTGTGACCATGAAAATCGCAACCACAAGCGTGTTGCGGTATGTTTCAAAGGAATGGCGTTCAAGAAAGATTCCTTGCATTTCACTGACTGCAGCAAAGACAGATCCGTATCTGGATTATTAGAAAATGCAAAAGGAGATATTATCACGTACAAGTGCAACAAAAAGTATAGCGCAAACGTATGACGGCGCGTAGCACGTTTATGGCAGGGGGGAACATGCTGGACTTCAGGCCAAATTAAAGATGATTTGTAAAGAAGCAATATTGTGCATTGTTATGTCACAAATTAAATTTAGTCATAGGACAATCTGCTAGCTGTATAAGAAGTGCGAATATTTTTCGCCTCTTTATCAGGATTAGGGGCATTCTTTTCTAAATCTACTAGGCGGAATGAAGCTTTAGACACTGTAGTGAAAAAGCGATTGCCATCAGCTGCACCAACACGTTGGAATGTCACCAGCAGGCTTGTACTGACTGTGAAAATCATACGAGTGATCTGCAGGAATTATTTGCTTCAGTAACAGAAAATTCAAGTGACTGGGATGCTGAAAACTCTGTGCTCTGCTCGTGGCTATTTTAATCTTTTGAAAGACTTTGACTTTATTTTTCTTAACTTTGTTTTCATGTATTTTTCCTCATTCTCGGCTCATTATTTAAAATTTACAAAATAAGTCCAATGTATATGTACTGCATGAAAAAAATAGAAGATTTTGGATATATCTGAAGCAGTTTCGAGACACTTTTGAATGCTTTTGGCAAGGTTGCAACAGAGAAAGAAAGCGAATTTCAGTGCATCAAGCGAGCCAGAGTAGAAAATACAGAGAATGAAAAGAATGTGTAGAAGAGATTGTTTATAGAAGTTAAGACAACTTAATATGTCATTTATCTGATAGATTTTCTGATACTTCTAAACTGAAATTCCTAAGCCTTCTTAACCCAGATCTCTAAGTTATCCAGTCGTCATTCCCCAGTGAAGCTTTCAATGTCTAATGGATGTTTATGGAAGGCATTTTTGACTCTGCGCGATTGAAAGTGAGCTCACGGCCATTTATTTTGATAATGACTTCCACAAGAGTGTCAGTAAATTAAATGATTATATCAAGCACATGAACTCGCAAGATGTCTTTCCCCAAACATACATACTGACCGCTTTGATTCTCACTATACCTGCTACAAGTGCGTCGGCGGAGAGGTCATTTTCTGCTCTCCGGAGAGTAAAAAACTATCTTCGAAATTCACAAAGCGATGAAAGACTTTCTCGTTTGTCCTTACTGAATATCGAGAGTCAGCTTTTAGATTCCATGATGACAAAGCCATCGTTTTTTAATGATGTCATTGATGTATATGCCCGTAAACCAACAAGAATTGCACTTAATTTTAAATGTAATTGTTATAAAAAAAAAGTTAATACATTATAATATCACTTTGATTTTTCCTTATGAAACCTTCCAATATGACTCCTTTAAATTTAGAAACGTGAAAAAAAGGTATGATAAAGGAGCAAAATGCTCCTGCGTCATTATTTAGGGATATTTTGTTGAGTCAATTAATTTGAGATTTATAAACAGTATGCTTGGACTTTCTCATCTAATCTAAAGGACGATGTTGAGGAAAGTGTATCAAGTAATAAGGAATAGAAAAGCACGTACTCTTTAGTGAGAAAATTAGCATTGAGGTTTCCAGATTGTCCTGTTAGTAGGACTGCCTGCAGTGTGATGGCTATGTACCGGTCGAATTTTACTAGGCGCAACACATAAGGAAGATCTATGTTTATTTGATAAAATTTTTTTAACCAAAAACAGATCATTCTTAGATTCCGGATGAAACATTCTCCTGAATGTAATTTCGTTCTCTTCTCTAGATAGAGAAATATTTCTGTGTATTTCTTGTTTCGCTTATCGACGAGAAAACTAAAACATTTCCAAGTATGAAAGAAAGATATTTACTTTCTGATAACAATACTGAGAATAAAAAATTCTTTTATCAAGGAAATGTCCCATGAAAAGTTCCATTAACAAGGTACTTTTAATTAAATAGTTCCTCGAACCATCCGTAAACGACGTAGGTTGAATCCAGAATATGCCGCTTTTCCCTCTTAAAAAATCCACGCTACGCCCCTGCAAATGTAGGTTGTTTAATCAATACGTACAAACTTAATTATAATAAAAACACTAAAATCATAATATTTCATTCACTTATTGCATCCAAAAGATAAAATAAGTTCAGTGGAAACTGGGGATTTTAGGGTACATAACACAGTTTTGCAAAGTTTTGATCTGTTTTTATTGCATGTTTTGCACTTTATGATGATTTTACTGCACACAAAAATCCGGTTTTTAATAATTACTATATTACCAAACAGTGTGAAATATGTAATGGAAATATTGGATCTGCAATTTATGGTTCATGTTTATATGGCCATCATAAAATAATAAACAATACCATGTATTAAAAAAAATTAGTTTTTTTATTTGTACTGCTATAATATTCCAGAAATTGCTACACAACTAAGTAATAAATTAATACTGTAAATACAAAATTCTGTAAACATGTAAATAAATTTATTTGTGCATGAATTATTATATTTTTATTATTAAGCAAGAAGATCACAACTTAGGATTATCAAATATAATTAATTGGAATCCTGCTTTAATTATTTTTGTTAGTGACATAATCTTCATTTCAGGCAAAGTTGAAGCTACTAACAAATAAATATTTATTAATTATGTATACATTCTTTTTAAACATTACTTAGCTCTTGTAAGCAAATAAACACTTGTGTATTTTACTAGTAAGAAGTATAAATCCAATTACGATGAAACAGTTTTTATATTGTAGTCTGTGGAACAAGAATGTAATTAAAGAGATGCTAAAGATAGATGGGTACTCTGAAAAGTAAAGCATAGGGCCTTTCATTACCAGAAAAAAGTGTAAATGTGAAAGCAGGCCAGAGTAAGTGGGTATTTTGAATAATTGATCTGCACGAGTCCCAAGCTTAATTATCTTTTTGTATTAAGTTTATCGAAAATTGTAATTGCTGATTATATGAAGTCAACAATTTTTTTGTGACTTTTTTTTAAATTAACGTAATTCACAAGATCATTGAGGGGCAAAGGATTGAATTAAATCAGCTGATCTGAAGAAAATAACATGAAGGATGCTCCTTAATTTTGTTCGTAATGCCAAGTGGTTAATTGATGAGTAAGAAAATATTTATTGGATTGGTAGGTATTACCGTGAATTTTGTCAAATTAGTTTTTAATCTGTTACACATACTCTTGCCAAAATGGTATACTCATAAAGATAAATGTTTTTTATTATATTGATACAGTCATAAATAAGTGGCCTAAAAATTTTAAAACAGACAATTATTGTGCATAATGTAAATATAACCACAGTATTGTTTGCAGATCAAGTTATTATAGGCTCCACAGAAGAAAGTATCCAAGAAGCAATTTATAAATTAGATAATATAGCTAAGCAATGTAATATGATTATATCAACAGAGACAAAACTAAAATCATGAGATTTAGAGGTTGTGAACCAATATGAGCAAAATAGACTTGGAAAAATATAATAGAACAAGTAAATGCATTTAATTACCTTGGCTATAAAATAACATTTATAAAAATAATGATTTACAAGTAAAATTAAACAAATATAGACACTTCTGTGGCACAATATATGAAACTTGAAAAATAAAGTCAGAAAAAGAAACTATACTGAAACTACAAAACATTGGCCCTACCCACGCTGTTATATGGAAGTGAATTGTTGGACATTAACTAAAGACAAAATTAAAAGATTAGAATCAGCTGAAATGACGTTTCTTCAAACTATAGCAGGTTATACACTTCTTGATCATAAGAGAAGTGAAGAAATTAGAAATGAATTAAAAATTTTAAATGTGAGTGACAATATTAAAGACAGAGCAAAATGGAAAAATCTTATATTAAGAATGCCTAAAGAAAGAATATTCAAAGTTGCCTTGAACTAGAAGCTGAAGGGGAAGACTACTGTGGGAAGACTACTGAGAAGATGGAGTGAGCAGTTTTCAGAGCCGCACAGACTGAACAAGTCAACCCTTGCAGTTGATGGTGATGATAAATGTTTTGGAGGTAACGTATTTTCAAATGCTTTGAATTCTGTTTAGTCAACTATAAAGGTATGTCTCCACTAAACATGTTGAATGCAACATTTTGACATATCCAATTCTAGGATAAACACAAGGGATTAGAACATCATGTAAAAAACAAACGAATTCTTTCTTTCATTTCTAACGTATCTCAAGATTTCCTTCTCTACTTAAAAAAAAATATAAATCATTGCATATGATAACAAAATGCAGAATTGATATATATTAAACAATTTTCACAGACAACCTGAATGCACATCTGGGTTGTCATAAATACTTTTTTTCTTAAACAAAACCTTCAAAAAAGATAAATTAAAAACAAGTTGATAATATAAAAATTATATTTTATGCAATAAAACTATGAATCTTGCAAATTCATCCAGTTAAAACCCCAAAATGTGCAATTTTCAGGCAGCATTATGTGAAATGTGCAATATCATGCAAAATAAAAACAAATACTAAAATAATGTCCATTTCATGATTCAAATTTCTGTCAAATTCAAGCTAGCAAAGAAAAGATGCAGTTAGAGGGAAATCTGTTTTAAGTATTATCAATAATTCATGACAATTAAGAGACTTCCAGCAAAAGGCAACATTATCAAATAACTTTTTGCTCTCTTGAGCCAATGGCAAATTCATTCTAAAATTATTTGAACTTATTTTAATTAGTGAAATAAACCATAAGTTGTGATATTTCTTTTAATTCTTTTGCCAACCGTCATACATTATAAATGCACACATTAGCTATAAAAACTCTAATATTATTTTGACAATGTACATTTCTATTTATCCACCAGCAGTCAATAAAATAACCACTTTCATTTTATGGAAAATGGGGATTTCACTTTCTCATAACAATAAGTTGCTACAAATAGCCACTGGAAAACTATACAACTCACATGCAATTGCCCAAGTTTGTTTATTTTCGATTGTAAAAAAACCAACAGAAAACCAGGTAGGTTATTTAAGATGAAGAAGTATGATTTGGGCAAGCTCTAAAGTGCCTCATTCTTATTATACATAGATAAATTAAGTAAGAATAAATGTAACCACAAGCGTGGTATGCAACTTTTAAAAAATATAAATTTTCACTCCCAAGTAATTGAAAACATTTTGCATAGACAAACTAACTATGAACTTTACTGAAATATGCTGCAGTCACTAACAATTTATTTATGAAAACTTGACACATATAATTATATACAATACACATAATCCATATAAAAAATACTATTTACAAAACATCAAATCTCATCCACTCGGAACATGACAGTGGTTAACAAAGGAGGAAATTTATCCAGTGTCACTTTGCTGTTGAATTTGCTGCTTCTAAGCCACTGCTTCTGCAGCACACTTTAGAGGAGAAAGTGCGTTTACGGTTCCCACTTTTTCTCAGCTTGCATCTTGAAAACAATGATTTAAAAAAAAAAAAAAAAAAAAACAACTGAGGTTGTAATGTAGAATACTGCAGAAAATTAGACTCATTATGTAAATGATGATATATTCATCTGAAACATTTCATACTTAATATTGAGAGAAAAACAATTACCAGTCATTTATAAAAATTAACATCATGGCAATATGCACATTTAATGGTTTCCAAAAAAAAAAAAAAAAAAAAAATAAAAAACATATCAGGATCATATTCCACTTTCTAGGAATTCCTTTATGTAAAGAACCAAGTTTCTTCCAAGCCATCTCTGCAACTACAATCACCACTAACCTGCATATAAAAGTAACAAGTTTTTATTAAGGGACACATCTGTGCATATGTGACATTATAACTACTCTTGGTTGAACACTACATAATAAACTTAAAATGTTTCGATATGAATTTAAAGAAGGAAGCAAACTGCCAAATTATAAAGCCATTTACCCTCCATTACCGAGCCAAGTATTGTAATAGATTTTATCTTACTTGATTATTAATAAATTAAACTATTTTTGGTGTTGCGAAACTCGAAATGACAGGGCATGCTGAGGTGAAGCTACTACTTTGGTAACAGTATGAAAGATCTGAAAAGAAATGGCACAAACAGTTTAGCAGATAAGCCAGGTCACACTTTCCAACCCTGTCCCATACACCCACTTTCTCCCCTATAATATCAAATTCTTTTTGTGAAAAATTAGCATCTAAAATGGTCCAACAAACACTTCTATTATGTTAATAAGAATTACAGAAACAAGAAACTTATAACCTACATTCATTCACAATTTGGCTGATCCTGACTATATGGTACCCCTCGCCGTCACAGCCTCCTTAATATTGTTCACTGAGCAATTTTAATACTAAGAGTCTTTCTAATAAAGTGTGTACTGAAGTGATTTCTTATAAAGTGAATCGGTAATTATGCGAAGGATACACTCAAGGTTATTTATAGTGAACACGAGGGCCAAAGGCCCGAGCTCGCCGTGACTTGGAACCGGGAGAGTGAAGCAAGAAACTTACATTTGAAAACTCATTTGGCATTATAATGCGCGGGAGAAGGAAAGCATATGAGGGACCCCTCACAGTTTTACGAGCCTTGAAAATCGCCATCGGTACAATACAATGTATTAAGGAGGCTGTGACAGCAAGGGGGATAGTCGGGATCAACCCACAATTTTTAACATATACATTGTCAACCTACGATTAGTAAAATCAAGAGCTTTCTTGCTCACAAATTTGAATAGCCTATACCAACACATGATAACAGAATTTTGTTTCCTCCAAGCTTCAATTCCTCTTCTTCTTCACTCCTTTGCCATGGTTCAAGTTTTAAACATTAATCCTAAAAAATCTCTTATATGGCGCAAGAAGTGAATAGTGTAATTTGATAAAGGACCTGTTTGATATTTGGATACATCTTTTGGTGCCAAAGCCATGAATAGTGCAATGAAACTTTGAAAAGCTGAATCTCCACATCCTCCACTATGGAATTTCTTCTAAAAGATTGTAAGCTGCTTCTTTTCCAATATCTTACAGGAACAGAAGGAGGCAATCCACTCCCTGAAGGATTTGATGTCATTTTTCTCCTGTATAGAATACACCATTAGTAGTTTCTGCTGCCAAACAAATTCCAAATCCAGGAGACTTGCCAGAAGAAGCACCTTGTGATGATCAGTATAGATATAGATGTTCAGGATATGAATTTTAACAGAACCCCTTTAGCAGCATCAACAATACGGTGCCATAGCTGGAGATACTCGCACTGCATACACCATACCACGTATTCTTGTTCACTTTACCAGGATCTGTAAACTGAATAGATTTTAACTGTTTTCTTATAGGACACTTAAATATCACCTCTCCCCCACCTTCAGGAGCCATTCCACGCTTTGTTATCTTGAATTCCAAAACCATCATCAACAAGAAGAAACTTTTTTTAGAATGGGCAAAGCCCCATACATGATACAGTCCACAGAATTGTCTTCTAGGTTATTTGTAACACCTTTCAAAACAGCATTAATAGCCTTTTTACAGAATGGTGCTAAAGCAATTAAAACTTCAAGATAATAGCCAATTCCTCTCTGTTTGCAACACTCGTGCTCAACTGCACCCCCTATCAATAACCCAGGTTGAAAATACATTGAAGTACCTGTGCATTCAACTCAATCTCCGTTCCGTTCGTTATTTTATCGAGGAGAAGACGGATTAAATTCACTTCAAATTCTCTTAGACCTGGATCATGTCATACTGTCTTATTTCCTTTATTCTAACTGGCTTCCCACTTAACACAGAAGGATGAGCCTCTGCCTCAAAGAAATTGCTTCCTTTAAAATGGATAATAGTACTCACTGAAGTCATTTTGCTACACGAGAAAAAATTGCCTTTACCCACACAGTAAATTTATACTTGTCAACCTCTACCAAATTATAACTACTACAAGCAACTTGCTTGACATTATTTTCACCGTGTCCATTACTTTTTGACGCACTGTGCTCATTAGAGCAGTCACAGACTAACATAGATTGCACACTCCATGAAAGATAAGAGACTGGAAATATTTTCAGAGGGCATTCCCAGAGAGTATTTAAGTCTACGTGGGCATTCCCACGTAGACTTTGTGGGGCACTCCACCGCGACTCTAGGCATAGAGGAAGAAGACTCAACTCCGGTGGTGGGGGTATGTAGCGAAAACGTCCGCAGCTATATTGTATATTTCCGATTTTTATATATTTTATATATGTTCGGTTTTTCTTTCTTGGCGCTTGGGAGGGGTGTCAATAAAATAAAATATCTCACGGTATTTCGCGTCGTTTTCAGTTGTGCCCGCCAGGCATCGCATGATCGCCAGCACTGCTCGATACAGTCCGCGATCATGCGACTCCTAGCGGTATACCGAGAAACGACGCAAAATACCGTGCAAATTCCATTTTATTGACATACCCATTGGCCAAGAAAGGAAAAAATCGAAGTATTACTTGAAAAATAAAACAAACTAGACTTCTTGCGCTT
>JAHLJT010003879.1:0-28220 GCA_031308135.1 Acheta domesticus | reverse complement strand
CGCCGCCCGCCCCGCCGCCGCACTCTCCGGGCCCGCCCCGCCGCACGCCCAGGCCCGCCCCGCCGCACGTCCCGGCCCCGCTCCGCCGCACGCCCCGGCCCCTCCCGCCGCACGACTCGGCCCGCCCCGCCGCCCGCCATCCCTCTCCATCCCTTGCCCGCCGCGCCTAGCGCGAGCCTCCATGCAGTCGCTGCGCCGAAGTAATTTGTGATTGTGCGGTTGCGAGCGCTGGTTTCCCCCCCCCCCGGATGCTCAATCGCGCGCCTACGGTGGGAATTGTGGCAATCCATTCTCGAAAAACGTGGAAAAGGATGTGCCTCGATGTGGCATTCCGTTTGGTCAAGTATGCTCGAGACAGGAGAAGTCGTGGGAGTCATTCACCGGAAAGATAGACAAGCAAAAGACAATATATATATATTGTATTTATATTAGAGAAAATATTCGAAATTCTGATGAGCAACTTTAAGAATTCTGTAAGTTACTTCATCTGGTTAACAAAGGCCGGTAATTTATTTCTATCGGAATTCGGGCTTCCAAGTTGAGGAAACCAGCTGTAAGATTCTAAGTTATAAGCTTGTACTCAATGTACAATATAATGAATCCATATCTGGATAATTCAGATATTTCTAATATATCTTATAAAAGAAGCACAGAGTCCTAGATTACAGTTTCTTCGCAATTTTTGATCGCAATTCGAAAACACCTCATGACTGATTGATTATTTCGTGTTTCCGGGCGCATCAACGGCAGATGTTCGTTCGTCCCGTAAGTGTAGTGCGTGGTTTTTCATTGGGAGGTGGCGGTGATCTTTCGCCGCTGGATGGTGAGATCCGGACCTACACGTCGGCTTGCGATGTTTTTTTCATCAGGTATCTCCCCATCAGCGGGCCCCGCCCCCGCTGAGTCACGCTCTAAGCTCCAACTGCTGTATTACTCTCGCCATGTGTATTATTGCAGAGCAGGTAAGTAAGGGGGCGAGGACAGGAGAAGGAGGAAAGAAAGATCGCGCACCGCGCGTTTGTGACGGTTTTCTTCCGGGTTTCGCCTGGTGTTGATCAACGACGCGAAACTACCTATTAGAGCACCTGGTCACTAGAATTTTCCTTCAGACAGCCAAGAACTCGACCTAGCTAACTAGCCAGTGACAACAATTCTTCCGTCGCTGAGATTCGAACTCTAGGACCTCCAAGGCACTTAAGCGACATTAGTTGATGCCCTTAGGCACATAATCTTGTAAAAGATCTCAGAAAGGATCCAATAACGATATACGATTCTTCCATAAACCAGACATAGAAGGAAATGTTTAACAGACGTCATTTTTTCTTGTAAAAAACAAGATAAATATAAAGTCTGTTAAACATTTCCTTTTATAGTTAGTTAAACACGTTGGAGCGACTACAACATTATGTACGCCTAATGACATTATGACGTTACTTCAACGCAGCAAAGAATGTTAAACTCGCTCTGCACTACGCATCATCCTTGGAGAAATCGTCTGGTTAGGTATCAAATATGGCTGAATCAAAATATTTCTCATCTTTGCGGTGGATGAGTGAAGCAGTCGCCCGAGCTACAGCTGATCTGTTATTAATTGATTAGCTAAATTACAACTCATCGGGTCCCTTAGCAAATGTTTTTCTTAGAACGCAGCGTGAGATATTCTCAAGCACAACTGCTCAGACGGCAGTATTGAGATCAAACTACTGGGCCGTGGGCTGCTGCAGTTCCCGCTTGCCACTCACTTTTACTAAGACTAGAGTTGATGGCACCCTTCCACCTCCATCGGGCCGTCGCTGTTAATTGCTGAAGAAGGCAGCCCAAAGGGACCTCTTGAACAGCTTTTCTAAATTTTCTGAAAAAGAATGTCTAAGGACCGCTTCACACGGAGCGAATTTGGAGCATTTCCGAGTGGCGCGCCCACTAGCAAAGCAGTGGTTTAAATGGAAGTATTCATACGAAGCGGTGTAGTGGCGCTGCTGTGATGCTTGGTGGGCGCACACCCACCACCAGCCGCCGCAGACGCTTTGTCGACAGCAGAACACAGTTCTAAATGGGCAGTCTTAACCACGAAGACTACAGGAAGGAAACTCCACTCGGTCGTGGGGGTATGTACGAAAAACGTCGGCAGCTACTTGAAAAATAAAACAAAAACTAGACCCCTTTTGCTTCAGCGACATCACGCGGTGATGAAAGAACCACGAAGAAATCTTAATGCAGGCCAACGCGCAGCAAAGCCAAGCGTTTCCGCGGGAAGCCATATTTATTTATGAGTATTAACGGGACACGCCTTGACAATAATGATAACACCATGTAACAAAAAAACCTTTTGCTTGTTTAAGTGAATTTTAAGCTTGTTTTGGATGAATCAGGTCTCAACTAAATACACTGAGTATTCCTACTTTTATATAATTGTTTCGTTGCTTTTTATAACCAATTATATGTTATGTTTCAGATTCACATAATTCATGAATAATGGCATCTTTCCGTTGTTGTAAGCGTAATCCAGACTGTTTTTGTTATGTGTGTGGCATTTTCCAGGGATCGAAAGCAGTAAAGCATAGAATAAAGGATCCTAACATCTTCTGCTTACCACATTGTTCATATTTTGGTATGCCTGTAGAAACCCAAGAACTGGGCACCACATATCGTATGTGGATGTTGCAGATCCACTCTCGAGGCCTTGTAGAGGAGAAAACAGAAAAATGCAAATTTGGAGAGTGTCAAGTATTTGGCGAGAACCAAAAGATCACCTCTCCAACCAAAAAACGCACTCTCCAACAAAAATGCATGACTCAGAGCATGGAATATGGAAATAGAGAATGCCCTAAATGGAAAGCAGAAAAAAAACATAAAGAATAATATTACAAAAGAAAACAGATGAATCTGAAACAAACTATAAAGAGGAACGTAATTAGGCTCGTAAATTAGTAAGACAAGCCCACCAACAATCCTGGGACAAATTAATATCCAACATAGAAAACGACATAGACAAGAAATAGCTTATAAATTATATGCAGAGGAACAGGGTGAAAGGTTCCATCAGGACTTACAATTTTTGAAAGAAGGTACCAGGGACAGTATAATGAGGGAATGCTTGGTGATTATATCTAGGGGACTGATCAGAGAGAGTGATGTTACAAGAGGAAATGTAGAAAGACAACACATTTTTTAAGCACACTGTACGTGATATGTGAACATTTTCATGTACCTTAACATTTTTGTGATATATATTTACTGTATATACATTTTTCCAAACGTTGTATTTAAGAATTTCTTTTGTTTTGTTTTCATGGGTATATGTAAACGAGTATTCATTGTTTCAAATATATGTATTTTCCTCAAATTAAGAAAATCGATGCCATTTCCCTAAAAACAATTTCCCATATGAAAAATTGTTTTTACATAGTGTTTTGAAATATACTGCATCAGAAACAACAAAAAAATTAACTTAAACAATATTTTGTTGCATGGTGTAATAATCATAAATTAAAACATGAATTATTATAAATTTCTCACATAAATACAGCAAGAAACTGCGTAAATACTGTCAAGAGAGCTGCAATTCCTGCTTTTACAATTATCTAGATGAAAGATAACAATGAACCCGATTCGGTTCCACGTCGGCCCTAACAAACGTACCTTAACAACACGGATTACGGGTTCGCACGTCATTTTTCTTTCATCTTTCTACCCAGATATGCTCTTTAAACACGTACCTACGAATACACAGTCTACACTATCACACATGTTAGCGAGAGTTTAGAGCTTGCCCCGCTGGCAGAGATACCTCGCTGAGGAAATCCCGCAAGCCGATGTGTAGGTCTGCCGGGATCTGTCGTTCCCGCCGGGGAAGCCCACCGCCCCCTCCTGGGTAATGTCCTGCATCAATGCCCATAGCGCCCGGAGAGGACAATCAGCGCCTTTTAAACTCTCAATACCGTGGTGGAGACTATTACAGTGCGCGCATCGCCTCTGGCACCTTCGTACAGGAACTCAACTACGAAACTGCTGCCAATGACACTTCAAACGTGCGTAGCTGCTGCCTGAGACGCAAGCAGGCGCCTCATGTTACAAAAGATACCGTCGATGTTCGCCGGCTTTCTTCAGCGGTTTTCTTATTTAACATATTACGAATAATTGAACATTTCGAAGAACATGTTTTCGTATTTTTCTCACATTTGCCAATTTGTGTGCGCAGAAGTTGGCGAGCCTACCTGAAGCTGCACCCGGCGACACTAGCGCCTCTATAGCAGCACTTCCAGGTTGGCGAGCCTAACCTGCACCCGGCGACACTAGCGCCTCTAATAGTAGTACCTTCCAGTTGGCGAGCCTAACCTGCACCCGGCGACACTAGTGCCTCTATTAGTTGCACCTTCAGTTGGCGAGCCTAACCTGCACCCGGCGACACTACGCCTCTAATAGTAGCACCTTCCAGTTGGCGAGCCTAACCTGCACCCGGCGCCTCTAATAGTAGCACCTTCCACTTGTGTCTCCGGTTCTGATGGAAGAGTTGCGAGGCCCTGAGGCCAATCGATTGACTGAATGCGTGCGCGCCGCGTGTGCGTAGGTGCTGGCGCGTCCGGAGTGGGCGTCGGCGCGCTCGGTGGCGCTGTTCCTGAGCCTGCGCGACGAGCCGTGCACGCGGGCGCTGCTGGCGGCGGCGCTGGCGTCGGGGGCGCGCGGTGTTCGCGCCCGCGCGTGCTGCGCACCGACCCGCCGCCGCCGCTCATGGCCATGCTGCGCGTGCGCAGCGCCGACGACGCGCAGAGCTTGCCCGCGGGCGCCCTGGGCGTGCGCGAGCCGCCCCCCGACGCCGACGACGCCCTCAGCAGCGGTGAGGCACTCCTCATTACAGGCAGCGTCCCTTTCACCCGAGAGAGGTGGCGCGGGGTCTCTTGTGACCCCACGTATCTTTGCTTAGCTCCAGAAGCCTAGTTTTACGAGTCAGAAGCTTTACATTTCACACACCTTTCACCACATTCTTTAGCTTTGGTCTGAATGATTTTCCAAATTTTTTTATGTAGTAATTCATTTATAATTATTTGTGAAAGCAATATAAACATCTTGAATTTCGTACATTTTCTAAGTTGTGTTGATTGGCTTAAAAAAATTTCATTCAGTTGTTTGTTTTTATGTGAGACAATGTTAGAAATGAAACTTTCCGAATTTTCTGACACATTTGTCGTTGAAATATTCAGGAAAATGTAAATGGAATCACTCAATAAAATTAAAGATAAATGATAATTTTCACTTTTGTTTGTGTCAATTCTTCATTTGCATGTTTGTTTATAATAGTGCATTAAGTTAATACGACCTTATAAGTGATTGATTATTATTAAAATAACTCATTTTGCACTTATTTCTTGTTAAAATATAATTTTATGAAGAATTAACTCAAGGGGTCAGAAATGACCCCGCGCCACCTCTAACGTAACTCTGGCAACCGCCATCTCTCTAGGGTTAATGATTGATTATTAGTGATTTCAGGCGCGTCAACTGTTTATTAAGGTCAATAGTCTGGTAAGTGTAGGGCCTGATTATTGCTCGAGAGGTGGCGTGATCTTCCCCTGCTGGACGGCGAAATCCGGCGCTGACCTACCGTCAGCTTACGGGGTTTCTCCAACCAGGTATCTCCCAATAACGGGGCACCGGCCCAACCGGGATCACGCTTCGGTCTCCCGGTATGTATGTGGTAGTGTAGTGCATGTTGGTGAAAGTGTGTAAGGGGTGAGAATAGGATAAGGAATGGGGAAGGAAATATCGCACGTGGTACGTGGCTCATTTTGGATACTGCTCCGGCATTCATTTGGTATTGATCGGAGAAACCACAGAAAATTATTTTTACCTCTCTACCTATTCTCTCCTGAAGCTGGCTTAGGTGCGTCAACTGATGTCATTGCAGGGCCTCTGACCTAGGGTTCGAGTCCATACGGTGGCACGATTTTCGACACTAGCATCATAACTAGGTAGAATTCAGCAGCTGTGTGGAGGAGAATTTTAGCGGCCAGGTGCTCTGAATCTTTAGTTTTCCATGGTTTCTCCGATATCCACCAGGCGAATGGTGGAACAGTACCGTAACAACCGGTCCATAGACAGTGCGCGATCTTTCCTTCCTCTCCCGTCTTCTATCCTCATCCCTTACACACACTTACACTTACATTTACGGCCACTAGAGAAAGTTTACGCTTCGAGTCCCGACGATGGCGGATTTTCCACACTAGAAACAAAGCAAGTTACAGTCTAGAGGAGGATATAGCGGTCAGCTGTACATTTCGATAGTTTTCCGTAGTTTCTCATCAATACCCGGGGAACACCAGAGCAGTGCCCTAGCAAACAGGCCAACAACCTCCCGCGATCTTTTGTTCCTATTCTTGTCCTATCCTCTCCCCTTACTTACAAACACACTGACACTAACACAGTCGGAAGGTTAGAACTCGTCCGGGCTGGGGCGGTGCCTGCTTGGGGAAGATATCTGCCGGTGGGAGATACCTACGTGGGGAAAACCCCGCTAGCCGATGGACAGGTCATCGCCGGATCTAACAGGGCAAGATGACCGCCATCTCCCGCGATAGCTACGTGCACTAATAAGCGAATACTCGGGTTTTTATTTCTTGGCGCGTGAAGGCTTGTCTTCACGATGGAATATCTCACGGCCCATTGCGTCGTTCTCGATTGTGCAGCTAGAAGTCGTATGATCGCCAGCACTGCTCGATACAGTCGCGAACATGCGACTTCCAGCGGCACGACCGAGAACGACGAGAAAAGCTTTGAGATATTCCATCGTGAAGACAAGCCCTCACGCGCCAAGAAATAAAAACTTAAGTATAGAGCTCGTCCTGGCTGGGGCGATGTGTCGTTGATGGGAGATGCCTACTTGGTGGAAGAAAACCCCGCTAGCCGACGGGTAGGTCGGCTCCGGATCTAACAGGGAAAAGTCATCGCTATCTTCCGCGATAGACACGCACTAATGGCCCTAGTAGCTGACGCACCCTGAATTATTAAGAATGACCATGTCCTGCAGGGAGCCCCGACCTGGTGCTCGTGCCGTGCGTGGCGTTCGCACCTGCTCAGTGGTACGAAAATTGTCCACGTCGCTTCCTTCCATTCGCAACTGTTAATCACCAACTTCTTTTAAACGGACCATAGGCTCATTTGTGCTCGTGTCTATCCCTGGAGTTGGCAGTCATCTTCCCCTTGCTAGATCCGGTGCCGACCTACCCGTCAGCCTCCCCCCCCAACCTACCCGTCATGTTAGCTGACGCATGCATGTGGTGTGCAGGGGGCCCCGACCTGGTGCTGGTGCCGGGCGTGGCGTTCGCTGCGGCGGGCGGGCGGCGCCTGGGGCGCGGGCGCGGCTTCTACGACGCTTGGCTACGCGAGTGCAGGGAGGCCCGGGCCCGGCGCGGCCTCCCGCCGCCCGCCACCCTCGCGCTGGCCTTCCGCCAGCAGCTCTTCGACCACGTGCCCTGCGAGCCGCACGACGCCGTCGTCGACGCCGTCATCTGCGCTCAAGACCACCCCTGAGCCCCCCTCCTCCTCCACCACCACCTCCATCAATCACCGAGCGAAATTATACGGCGATTTTCTCAACTATGTCCCTGACAGGAATCAGATATTGACGGTTTGATCCAATCGGGAGCTTGAACGTCACCATTGTGACTTACTGTGGCAAGATACAAGCTCGCGATTGGATGGCAGCAAAACAGCTGATTCCTGTGAAGGGCACAGTTAAGAAAATCACAGTATAACATTTCTCACACGGAAACGTTTGAGAGTATAAAATCCCGGTTCTTGTTTTGGCAAATATTCTGATTTGCGTTCTGATTGCTCTGTTGCTCTGATTTCTCGTTCTCTCTCTTCATGGATGTGGTTCCCACGGCGCGAATCATAGTTTTCGGGTAAAATAACTTCGTCCGTTTCATTCCTTTTATTGTTCACTGGCCGATCCTTTTCAAAGTTTAGTCTCTGGACTTAATCCTGTAGAGCTAAAAGTTAACAAAACAATTCATCGGCGTACGTTTTATTGCATTAGAAATAGACAGTTCTGTTGCTTATATACGTGTTTTACCTGAAAGTTACACCTGAAAGTGAAACTCAGGTAGAATACGCATCAGTATTGACACAAAATTTATTTTGTGTCAATACATCTGCTGATTTCACTACGCGGATTTTTGGAAAGATATCAAAAATCGCAGTAAACCTTTGGGAAATCTAGCAAAACAACCTTTTTTCTCTCTCTAGTTGCACTGTAACACCTCGTAACGCACTCCTAACAACGCTCCATATACGAGTATCCAGCGCGTCGGCTTTCAAAGCCGGAAAAACGAGAAAAACCGCTTCTGAAACTCCCACTCCCGCCGATCCACCGCTCACTCTCCGTTCACCTGCCGATTACGCTCTACGCACCTTCCCCACTTCTCACCCTTTTGATTAGCCGGCCCTCATCCACTGCTGATCCTCCTATTAGTCAGCCCTCACCCAGTGCTCACCCTCCGATTAGCCAGCCCTCACCCACTGATTACTCTCCGATTAGTCAGCCCTCACCCACTGTTCACCCTCCGATTAGCCAGCCCTCACCCGCCGCTCATCGTACGCTCGCCCGCCGGAGTCTTGAATGACATATCCGCGATCCACTTGCCCAGAAAGGAAGGTATTTACTTTCTTTTATCAAACTGGCGTTGTTATGTTATATGTTCTAAATGATTCTTGCTTCATGAGCAAAGCCCTTACATTATAAATCTGTTATGATATCCGCCTGTGGAATGCCACATGATTAAACATTCCAAAATATTCCAGAACAAACTTGTTCATCTAAAATATTTCTTATAATTTCGGACTTGTTTCGACCAGTGTGCGAACTGTCCTGCATTCCATTATGGCTTTTACCGAGGTGATTAATTTTAAATTTTAATATAACACATTTATTTTTCGAAAGTCTTCAACATTTTCAAATTTAAAATTGAAAGGTTTTGATGGGGCCAGACATGTGGGGCCAGAAAACGTGTATGCAGTTTTCTTATTGTGTTTAGAACACAATTGTATAGAATTTGTTTTTAGTTGTAAATAGTAATTTTGCAAAAATTACGCTAGAATAAACAAGAAACAATATTTTAATGAATATGAACATGATTTTGCAATTTTGTAATATGGTCTAGTCAATGTATAAATTTGAACAAACTTACATGGAATTTCCATTTGAATTATATTTGAGAAGTAAAAAAAACACAACAAAACAACAACTTAGCTGAATGGTGCATGTTTTAACACAAAACTTTCCCGTTTATTAATCTTCATTTTGACGTTTCTTTACTCCAATGTGGAAGCTTGAGATTAAAGCTACTACTTAATTACAAAATAATGTACATTTAAAAAAAAAACATACACTGGAACGAGGAAATGAAATTTAAACGTCAGAAGTAAACTAAAGAAACTCTATTGAAATTTTCTTAGAGGGTTGTCATGGTCCTTCCTACAATCCTAAACTGTCAATAATGTCCAAAAGTACTGTAAGACACGCTGTTAACCTATCGAGACAACAGAATCTAATTTTAAAACTATGACACACCAGAATGTAACTTTAAAACTTGTTCATGTGATCTATTCAGAAATTAATCTTGTTTTTCGACAACAGAGACTACTCATTAGGTATTTTTATTACTATTATCCAAGTTTTGATATTCTGAACAGCGAGTTAGGTTTACTTGTGTTGACTCTTGGGATTTCTGTTTTAAACACGCAATTTTATTATTCAACTCCTGTTACTTGATAGCGTATTCAAAGCATGCATTGTAAATTTATTTTTCATAAAACTATAAACAGATGTGTTCCACAAATGTCCATTCCTGTTGTACATTCACGCTAAATTTCACTTTAAATGTTTGAAAATTGCATAATGTGTTTCTGTTATATATTCCAAATAAAAAGAGCAAGACTGTTAGGGAATTAACAATTTTAAGTGAATAAATATTTTCCTTACACTCTGTACTTTTATTTTACATTGTTTTCTTTCCTTTTACAGGACCTATTTTACACACCTACCTAAAGATAAATGCGCATTCGCTAAACAATATATTTCTATGCAATAGCAAGACAAAACCTTTTCAACATCGTTTCAGAAATGGCTCCACGTTATTTGATTAAACTTCGTTCTCGTGTAGCGTGAAGGACACGTAGAACAATGGTGCAAGTGTGATCGAAAATTGCAAAAGTTCAGGTTTTTTCGGTGCCCTCCTACAATTACAACACTGAGGACAGAAATTATTTTCCACAAAGGAATATTTGTTTTAAGAAGATCTTGAAATAGGGTCATATATTACAATTTTTGGAAAATATTAGCTTTCATGTAGTTTTGAAATATAGGTAATTTGAAATATAGGCAATTTTTAAACATTTTTTTCTCAAAAAATGGCAATTTTTTCTTTAATTTTTTTCGTAGGATAGAGTAAAGGACATTTAAAAATGGCACAGGTCTAATTTTCGTTGAATTTTCTGAAATTGCAAAAATTGAAAATGTTACAATTAGTGCGAGAAAGTGTGGTGCTGTTGTAGCACCATTACTTTATATTCTTTTTTCATAAATTTATTAAAAGCCTAAGCTGTTTCCTAACACAAAAAAGCTTAAAATCAGCGCAAGTTTGCATCATTTTATGCTTTTTCTCAAGCTACATTTAATAGTGTGACCATTAATATATTTTTAACATGTTGGTAACCAAATACATTTTTTGAAAATAATTCTAACAATTTTATATATGTTCGTAACAGGCTTGAAAATTTAGAGCTCTGCAGAGAAACTTTCCAGTTAACCCAGAGAGCTGAAACTTTGTATATTATCTGTTAGGACCAAGGGAGTGGGAAAATCTTCAGGGAGCGATGATTTTAGCGAAAAAGCTCTTTCATTACAGACATCCAAAACCAGCTATTATAAAGGGCACATGTCTCGACACGGAGCTGCATTGCTCTGAAAGGGGCTGAGACACACGTGCAACTACGATGAGCTTGCTTCACTTTGACAGTCGACGGAACTACAAATATTAGTTTACATATTGAGGGAATAATTAATTAATGACGTAGGCTACTCAACGTTCGAAAGCTGGCCATCATGCATGCCTGCGCGGATCTCGAACAGATTGCCTTTGCGCGGTTGTCTTCGCAACCTGAGTAGGCGTCAGCAGGGCACTACCATTTTGAAGACCAAAAGAGGAAGAAAAAGAATAAATAAAAAATAAACATTAAAGTAAAGAAACAATCAAGATGAAAATATTCTATACTTTTGAAGGTATAATATTCACAATGTTTCTGAGTGCTGAATCTTGGAAAATAAAGGCAAAAAATGTAATATTAATATCCATGGATGTGAAATGAGCTTGAGAAGTGACACAGAAATTATAACAAGACGATTGCTGGCTGCAATTCTTTGCGTGTGCTTGGCACTGAAACTTGAAGTATTTAATTCATCATTAAAGTCCATTGGCAATTAATGATAGGGTGGCAAAGTAGCCCGATTGAATAGCTCTCTTGCATAGTGCATTTCTCTCCAACTCTTGCCATAAAAATATAATTTGCATTGTCCTCTGCACGTCCATTGTACGCAATTCAGTATCTAACGTTCTTATTCGTACACATTGCTGTTACAAGGTAATATCTAGTTATTTAAGTTTTTTTTTCTAAAACAGTCGTTACAAAATGAAAAACAATCTTATTCCAAACTGAAAAGCATAGATTCTGTATTAGAATTAGTTAGTACACTAATTTTAAAAAAGAAAAAAGAAAGTAATGTTCAGTTTTGTGCAATTTTGGCATTCGTACACTAGAAGTAATAACACAAAATAAAAGCTAATAAAAGAAAATGAAGTATAGTTTCAGTATTTTGTTTCATATCCCTTGACTTTTGTTACAGCTAGGCATTGCCTCTTCATGGAATAAACAAGATTCTTGGAAGCTGTGGGTTTTATTTTCTCCCATTCTGCTGGCACAAGGCGTTTTATTTCTTTTTTTTTACGTCAGTTTTGTAAACTTCTCTCTTTAAAACTGACCACATGCTCTATTGGATTCAGATCGATTTTTTCAGGTGGTGTTTTGAGTAATTTTGTCACTTTCCATATAAACCGTGTCATATTGAGCGGGCCTTGTGCTTACTGTCATTGTCCTGCTGAAAATGTAAAAGTTGGCAACACCATTTTCTCAGCACATTGTTTTACATTGTTTTTCAAAACGTCGAGATAAACGTAGGTATCTATAATTCTATCAATGAATTGGATCATACCGACTTCCTTAGAAGACACACAACCCCGCAACATAACGGACTGACCACCATACTTTACCGTGGGAATTATATTCATGAAACAATCACATGTATTTGGCTTCCTCCACACCCGACGTATCCCATCTGATCCGAAGAGGTTTATTTTACATTCGTCAGAATTATTTTAAAATATTTTACGACGAGATATGATAACTTTTCGTTACTAAATCTGAGTATACGAATAAGAATGTTAGATACTGTATATCTACAACGAAACGTGCTTACAGTCCAGACCAGTGACAAGAACGCACGCTACGAGATAAAATCGTGCGCATTCCGGTAACCTCCAGAGCGTCGTGCGCAAGAAAAGTAGCTGCGCAAATGCACGCCTGCCTGATATTATGACGTCATGTTTCGTTCTTTACTTACGGATTAGGAAGAAAACAGTAACACATTAACACACAGATGCTGATAAAGCAAGCAGAAATGTTTTTATTCCTTGCGAATTTATCTCTCACTATCCTTTGTGTTGACTAGAATATCGCAGATAAATGTAGCAAACCTCATGTCCAATCTATGTGTATACATACTAATGGTGATATAAGCGGTGGTCAAATTCATATTAAATTGCCCTAGCAGAATATTTTGAAAATTATTAAATTGGAGGATATGCATTATTTCTTAATTTTACAAATTTCAAAATTATAACAATCACATTTCTAGGTCGCCAAGGGCGAAGGTGGAGGAGGATTGATAAATCCAATTAGAAGAGGCGTGGGGAAAGAAGGGGAGATCCAGAAGAAAGCGTGGGCGACTACGAGGGCACAGAAAGTAAAAATTGGGGCGAATAGCGGGAGCGAAGGCAAGGACGAGGACAAAGGCAATAGCGAGAGCGAAGACCAGGGCGAGGGCGTCGGCAAGATCAAGAGCGATGGCAAGGGTAATGGCAGGGACAAGAGCAAGGCAAGGGCGGGGGCGAGGGGAAGTTCAAGAGTGAGTGTGAAAGAGAGCAAGAGTTATTGCGAAAGCGAAAGCAGGCTGAGAGTGGCGACGAAAGTGTGAGAGAGAGAGAAAAGGCGAATAAGTTGAAGGCGAAGGAAGCAACGTTAGCGAGAATCATCACTATAATGCGATTTTGCGAACTCTGCCTCTCAAGCTCCTATAGTCACAATGCAATATCACACGGCATTTCGCGTCTTTCTCGGTCCTGCCGCTAGATGTCGCGTGACCACTAGAACTGCTTGATACGGTCGCAATCATGTGATGTCTAGCGGCACGGCTGAGAAAGACACGAAATACCGTGACATATTTCGTCGTGAAGACCGGCCTTGAGAGGCAGAGTGAGAAAAATCGCACTATAGGTGTCCAGCGATCGCCTCGAAGGTCGCTAGGAGCGAGGCCCGTGCCGAACTACGCTGCGCTGCGCTGCGCTGCGCGTGCCTGCAGCCACGCTGTGCGAGCGCCTATCGCCAGCACAATGGGCGACGCGGCGCTGAATCGACGCCCTGATAGCGCGCAAGCCGCCTCCTGCCACCGCCGCGGCGGGGCGCGCGCCGACGCGGCGAGGAAGCGAATATTCCAAGACCGCTCAACAGAGGACGCACGCATTTTGCACGCTTTCCAACTCTGGGGAAGGAGAGCTATGTGCAACAATGTCATTTCTACAAATAGTTACAAGCAAGATCACGAAACTTCCGCTACATTTAATATTGAACTCGAGTGCATTGAAAATGATGGTCGAAAAATTCAAGGCAAGCATTTAATTGATTTATAAACAAAATTTTTAATATAATTAATGTAAAAAATACATTACGACCAATAAAATTTTGAAAATGTAGAAAAGTAGTAGTGGTAATGACCAGCCTAAAAATGTCATGATTCTTGAGTTAACGAATTTAGAGTAGTAAATATTTTATGTTATTTTTACCAATTTTGAACTGGAAGAAGTTTTTGAATTTGTACTACCGAGAAAATTTGTACTAGCACAATTGAATCTATCCAATTTTCAGTCACAAATGACGCAAGAAACAATACTTAATCGGGATGCAAAAAGGTGATGCACAGAAGAGCCAACGAAGGAAACTAAGGAGCTGAAGGTGAATTCGTGCGCCTCTGGTGCCTCACAACAGTGTCTTCAGGTAGACGTTTTTCTTAAATTTAAGGTCGCATCAACATATAGATTATTAGCGACCACCATTGAATTTAACGCTATGGTAACTGTGAAGATGACATGAGATGGTGATGATAGGGGGTGAAAGGAGAAACACAACCATGCCCGAGGCGGGACTCGAATCCGCGATCCGAGATCACTACGCAACTACTGCTTTAGCGGTCTCGGCCACCGGGGATCGACACAGGTAGACGTTGTTTTACATTTCAGAGCAGATCAACTCTCACCGATCAACTTCGCTGCTGTCTTCTTTGCTCTGATTCAGAATATAGAGAAGAGACGACTACAAAACGAATGTTATATCAATCTCTCAATGAATTTGTAATTATATTCCTTAAGTAAGTGATCGGTGACGTCAGAAACTACCCATCTTAAAAGGTAAAGTAATCTGCAAAGACATTCCAATTTACCGGAAGTCGAGAGTAGCAAGCGAGGTGCATGCAACGTCCATCCCAGCATTAGGCATTCTTGAGATGTTGCAAACATTAATTTTTGGGGGTATTTTACATGAAGCCCCCTTCATGTACAAATGGACATTTTCAATTTTTTCTCAAAAATGGCTTCAAAGTTTTTCATAAAATTTCTTGTAAAAGTATACTAAACTACACTTATAATGCACTGGTGCCCTATGTCCGATTTTCACTGTTAACTCTGAATATTCGATAATTGCGAAAGTTTCAATTTACAACGGCGACTTCCTACAACTACAAAATTGAAGATAGAGGTTTTTTCTTCAAATAAAATTTGTTCTCCATAGTGAGTTCTTTCATTAAGGTCATGTACAGTCGACTCAGGTTATAGTGATCTCGGATTTAGTGAACCCTCAGTTATGGTCACTGGTCCCGTTTCACTTACATTACAAATAAGTAGGGCCCGGATAATTATGTAATTACATATTTTCCTAAGGTAACTCCAGCAAGTCCAGTCAACGATATATTCACGTTTCACATCGGTTAGTGACCAAAAACGTTGAGTTTTTAGTACATATATTTACATATTTTGCCCGAAATTACATATATTTACATATTTTACACAAATGAACATATTTTTACATATTACTGAATTTTTCCATTATCCTACATTAAAAAAATTTATTTCTTCATTTTTCCGATCTGTTTTTGATAAAGAATCATCCAAACAAACAATTCAGCATTGTCAAACATTTTTCTGTAGCCTCCTCTCTAAAATGAAGCTAGCATTACGCGCTGAAATGAGTGTATCCATAAATGCCAACGGTATTGGAAGTAAAAGGGGAAGGCGACGATGCACTCCATAGCTTCTGTTCTGTTAGTTTTCAGCGCGAGTATCGCGGAGAACAGAAAGGAAGTTTGATTTGTGAAAATGATATCTTTAGCAGGTGATATCGCGCACCCTCTTCGCATATTTTAGAGGTCTCCTTTGACCTTGATACCCTTCACCAGAAACTACACGCACCAGCTCAAGAAGGGCTGCTGACATTTTTCTTTCTCTGATTTTTACATGCGTCCCTCTACCATTGTTCGTAAATTATGTCTTTCGACCGAAAATCTGAAGTAAAATCTCGTCGTGGAACTGATGTACAAGGAAATCATATTGGCAAGGTTGTGATAGGTCTAATGAACGTTTAAAAGTGTAAGTCTTATTTTGTTAACTTGACAAGTGTTACCCAAATGCAACCATCAAACTATTACAGAACGTTTCAAACGATACAACGGAATTTTTGTGACCTAATGAAGTTAAACATGTCTTCCTTCCGGTACTAGTGCAGCGCCGTATATGTGCAAGGCAGCAGAAGCCCTGCGGGTATTTTTCTAAAATTACTACTTCTAACCTATCTTGTGCATGCGTTGCGTTTGCAGAACTGATTAGATCTCAGTTTGATAAAGTTGACGCATTGATTTCCAATACAAAAAAGGATTAACGAGATGGGGCACGTGAATTGACGCTATGAGCTACAATACTCAAAATTTTGATTTGAAATACAAGTTATACATCAATTTGATTCTGAAGCTGCAGCATCTATAGGCACATCGAAGCAATTGTTTGATATTCAAAAGCTGCACAACTATATTTCCCCCTTTTTCAATAAGCATTACAATTACATTTTTGTAAACATCTTCCCTGGAACTTTCTGGTAGCTTTGAAATTATCCAATCAGCAGACGCTTCTTTAAAAACTGTTCATTTATCATTCGAGGGTCAATAGGGGGATCGAGTGAAGAAAAAGAGGTCTTCCGTTCTGGAGAAAAACCCAGGATTCGAAACAATTTGTGCTATTAGTGCAGTGGTATGAGGGAACAATTCCCTCACACTGGATCCAGAAAACACGGAGAAGACAAGAAAGTGTATTTGACATGAATATTTACATGCGTTTTTAACAAATCCTTCATATTTTTAACTCAAAATGCAATTCGTCACGTCTCCTTAAAATTCTCTTTCTTTAGAGACCTCATTTATAAAGATTGGTTGCGTGGTAGAGCCACAAAGGGAAGGTATACTACTGAAATAATATCGGAGACGATATATGTTTCATATTGATACGGAGATCGTTGTAAATAATAGGATTATGAGAACTATAATGTTTAATTCTGGTCTTTATATTAAGTACACAGAACAATATATACTAAGATAAAGGTATTTTAATAAAAAATAATTGATATAATGATAATTAATGTTACATATTTCATACTTTTGAGTACATATTTCTGTATATTATAATACATATATATGTACATATTTTCCCAATTTTTAGTACATAATTATCCGGGCCCTACAAATAAGCATATGAAGATTCAGTTATAGTGAACCAGAACATCGCCAATAGTGAACGTAGGAAATAAGTTCTGGATATTAATTCGATCTCGTATGCTATTAGGCGATTAAAATGGCCTTCGGAGAGTGCGCCGCTTCCAATAGGGGAAGAGGCATTGAAATGAGTCAAGACTGCATTACGATACTTGATAGAGACATAGGACAATAAAGAATGGAGAGAGCACATACTCTGGAGAATGATGTAATGAACTATTAGTGCTACAAAATGGCACAGACTTTCCCTTATTATCTATTTCCTTGGGTCTGAGCTAGCTATTTTGAATTGCGACATACTCTTGCCAGCTGCCATCTATCGCCGCCTAAAGTACTTTTTTTTACATTTTCTTAATTTTTTATTATTGTTATTATTATTGATTGTTGTTTTAAGATGAAAGATAACTGGTATCTTTAAATAAAAATATGCTTTCTTCTAAATTATTTCTCATAATAAATTATCGAATAAAAATTGTGTACAAAAAAATTATGTTTCTTCTGTATCCTTGGAAAATGAGGGTAAAGTTGTCTATTATATGTTTCATACAGTGGATTCCATTGCCTTTCACCCCTATTTGTGGGGAGCTCAACAAATTTGAACTCGCGGATGGAATGAAAAAGACTGGCATCAGTTTTCCTGGAGGGCACCGACACTCGTGTTTAATTCACGTATTTTAATATCTTATCGCATTACCACTTCGAAGTTACTACATTACACACTGCTACCGCACGTAAAAAATATCTATAATCAGAAAGTGCGTTTCACAGAGTGTCAGAAATTTACCTTAAGCTTCCGGCGAAAATCTCCCAGAAGCGTTCCTCAACTTCTTTGAACAGCGAAAGAGAAAACGAGGACGCTTAACTCCTTCTCTTCTCAGAGAAGTCGGCTTGCGGCAAAGCGCGGGTCTCCCAGGTTGGGCCTGCGCAGATGCATATCGCGCCTTCATTCGACGACGGCGACCCATTTGGGCAGCCGAAGGGCGAGGCGACGACTCGGGGCCTCGGCGTGGGAGCCTCCGTCGGCGCCAAGGGCCCTGGCTTACGCTCACCGCCTCCGCCGCGGTGGGAGCGAATCTGCGGCAAGATTGGTCGGACTGTGACTACTACACTCCTCTTCTACTTAGTATTTTCAGCTCGGACCTCCTTAGGTGCTTCGGAGCATCAACTGATGGCACTGCACTGCCTCTGACCGAGAGGTCCTAGGGTTCGACACCCGACGGCGGCAGGATTTTCGACACTAACTTGTCAGCTAGGTCAAATTCAGTCCTATCTGGAGGATAATTCTAGCGATCGGCTGCTCTGATCGGTATTTTCCGTGGTTTCTCCATCAACACTTGGCGAATGCCGGAGCAGTACCCTAACAAACGAGCCAGGGACCGCGCGCGATCTTTCCCTCCTCTCTCCTTACATATATTTACACTAACTTGCACTACTACCACATATGCCAGGAGACCGGTAGGGGCTTAGAGCTTGTCCCGGCTGGGGCGGTGCCCCGCTGGTGAGAGATACCTGATGAGGGAAAGCCACGCTAGTCGACGGTAGGTCGGCGGCAGATTTCGCCATCCAGTGGAGGAAGACCTACGCCACCTTCCGAGCAAAAGCTTGCACTACACTTACAGGTCTAATGAGCCCAGCAGTTGACGCGCCCGGAATCACTAACAATCAAACAATTCCAATTGATAAGTATCGCATTGATATAGTTAACAGATACTAGTACCACCTATTGCGATCTCTCTGGATATCATCACCTGGACATGAAACATAAATCCCTACCTGTAAACACTATTCATTTAAAAGCGTTCCACATTTCGGCCACATTTCTACCATACGAAACCTAGGAGCTAAGGTCCCCTTGTTAAGTACTGTTATTGAAAACCCATCTACCCGACAGTACGGAAATAACCGGTTTCTTGTTATTTTCCAACAACACAACCTCGTGGTCACTTACTTGCTATCAATATTTGCTCTGGGCGAACTAAACATACTTCGAGCACTACCCAAACTCCTATAGGGACATCGACTACCTGAGTTAATCCATTGTTCCAAACAATTCGTTAACGAGAGATTGCCCGTAGCTTCTTGTTCCCATGATCCCTTGCCAGGATATACAAAGTAAATTGAAATCTTCTATCATATTTCCTGGAAGTACACACCGACATCTAGTTATTTGTATTAACTCACGCAATACTGCCAGATCCTTTGGGAGCGCCAAATACCGTGGCTATATTTGAAATATTATTTTTCACCATTCTTCACAGCCTCACCCATAAAATTTCATGCAAAATATTCTAACGTCTGTTATCTTGTTTATTTTATTACAATGGTTTCTTGACCTTAATAAAAACAGAATCGGTATTTTTTACAACAATTTATTTCTTTTTGACGCAAATATGTTTTGATGTAAACATGTTTACAACTTGGCCAGGGTTTTTATACCAGTGACATTTTTTATCAAATGCTCTTTGTTTATGGTGAGTCACCAAACCTTGACCACAGATTGTGAAAAAACAAACAAATAGCGTCCAAACGTCAAAAAGAAATAAATTGTTATAAAAATACCGAGTCAGTTTTTGATAAAGTCAAGAAAACTTTGCAATACACGTCATTTAAATCGTCAGGAAGTATTCAGATTTTCTAAATTTTCAAAATTACTCAAGCTCTTCTTATGCAAATGAAATGCCCCCCCCCCCACTTTATCTTTACGGTCCCTTCTGTACATAATGAACTTGGCTTAAATATTTCTGCGTTGCTTATGTTCTCCGTTCGTCAAGACTCTGCCTATTATTTCGTCAGGCTTGAATGTTACCTAGTGTATCAAATTCAACTATTTTTGATCGGATATTTCTACAACACACTGCAACAATCGCAGACAACTCTTACCTGAACCGTCGACGCTGTGTAGTGGCCCCGTCCCGTCACTATGAATGGTAAAAAAACATCAATATTTCCACCAGAAACATCGATATATTAACATCTATATTTTGCTTTCGATGTTTTCTTCACATCGATATTTAATTGCAAAAACATCAATGTTTCAGTTTATTATTCCAAAGATTAAGATAAAATAGCAAAGCACGATGCTCTTTAATTTAATTTTCTTCTTTACATTCGATAATAATTTTTATTAGCATAGTAGCGTACTACTGACACGCTGCTAACCGAACAGTATAATATATCCCGTTTGCGTACGGTGATTAAAAATCGATAGGAAAATAGCATATTTATTTTTCTATATTTAAAACATCGATGTGCTTCTTGTCGATGTTTTCGTCGACATTAAAATCCCTTTTAGCGATGTATCGATGTTTTGGTAAAATTTGCCATCACTACCCGTCACCGGCTTCCCGCTCTGTCAACCGCCACTCGGACGCCTCTCCATTCCGAGCTGCCGCCTCGTTCTCGCCCCTTGCCGCCGCCTCTGCCCCGACGCTGAAGTCCAGTGGTTGACGAGAACACCTTCACCTCGTCGTTTCCTTTCAGAGTTGCCCTATCTCCTCTTCTGTTTCCTCCATCGCTTCCTCAGTGGCTACGTCCCACCCACAATTCACTGACGCAACTGTGGCCACCGCTGAGGAATTTCAACCCATCGGGTTTTGGCCTCGCCTTTTCTAGAAGACAGGCTCCCGAGTTTATTTCACACCTCTGCAATGTAGATGGAGGACGTCCCTGCCAAAATTGTTGTGGCGACCAACAGACCCCGCGGGCTGACACGAATCCAGGAACTGGCATTAACGAATGTCACATCCAGACGTTCCGCCACTCATTCACAGATATCATTAATTTTGGAAGTGAAGCCAGAAGCCTTTTCCTCTCAGTATTACGCTTAGCACAACAACGAAACAAAGAAGAAATCTACTAGAAAATCCTCTGACGCACAGCAAATTGGGACAATCTCGAAATTTCTACAAAGTTAAACAGCGACCTTTAAAGATTTCACGTTCAGAATATGGTACGAACACGATAGCATTTTCAGAGTAGTTATTTGAAAATTTATTTATTTATCGCATGAGTTAGCTAGCCTCACGGCTAGCTCTTGGTTAGCGTGCTCGCTTTTCACTATGCGGCCCTGGGTTCGATTTCCGGTCGAGGCAAGACTATAGTGTGCATTTTACTTCCAATGCCATAGAATATGTTGGTGTGTGACGACAAAATTCACTTCTCAGGTCGAGAAGACCGGAATACAGGATGGAGATGTCTACTTGCTAACCACGCGTACCCCCTTTACCCATGGCCGCGAGGCAGGGACGTCGCTGTTAGGCGTGAGCCCGTTCACGGGTTGTCGCACCAAGTACATACGTATATACATCGCATGAGTTGTTGGGCGGGGACACGGCCGTTGGCTGTAGTTCCGCACCTGTGCAACCGACCCAGGCTTCCTGGAAAACCAACCCCCGGCGCGGGTCTAGGGAGCCTTTCTGGCGCAGATGTGCCCCGTGGGCGTCACACTGAAGCGCCCGAGTTTTGACTCTCACTTTCTACGCCAGATGTCAGTCTCGGTTAACTACATCCGAGCTCTCTGGTTGGGAGATCGTGATATCTGGTTGGGACAGGAAATTGGCGGAGGAATATAATTTTTCCGGGCACCTGCTAGGGATCTTTTACATAGCGCAAGAAAGACATGGCTAATGTGGATTTTCCGCCCATCGAATTACACGAATCTCAGCGGGGACCGAGCCCACGAAATGGGGATTCAGACACACTTGCCCACCTAGGCGCATATCTATTTGGTAATTATATTTGATACAAAATACGTTGAGATCAAAATAAATATTCCAGACATTATTTGCGAATGGTAACGAAAATCCCTCCTGTACATGAGTGATGCCGGTTTTGTTTGGTTTATAACAGAGCCCCGTAAGGGCCCCTGCGTACCAATGACGTGCAATAAATAACGCGCGTCGTAGAATAACTGTATATTATGTGAAATGGCACTCGAGCACATTGGCCGTTCCGCCTAAGATACAGTGTTAATACACGATGCGCGTGACTTATCACGCGACAAACGCGCGTCCATGTAAAGTTCGTGTGACTCCTCGAGGCAGACTCAAGCAGCAGGCGCTGACGCAGCCCGCGTCACACGCTTTGGACCTTTCAGCGACTCAACGACGTGTCGTCGCCCTTCCGAGCGGGACCACGAGTCCCTGCGAGGCAATTTTTGAAGGTCCCGAACGTTCGCAACAGTTCAACTACTAACGAAATCAATAAGTTAACGTGTTTCAACTCGCCACGTTTTCTACAAGTCAGGCATGGGGACAACTGGAGTTCAAAAAATTTCAAGTGAGTTAGCGGAGACAATATTGGGAAAATAAAATTAAGAATCAATTACAAAATCACTATTCAGAATTTGAATAAACAATGCAAAGAATAAACAACAAATTAATCTGAAAAATAATAAATAATAATGAGGAACCTGTTGGGCTTCCCTTATTAATATAAAGAATGACTATTATATGAATGTTATCCCTTGTTCCAGTGTTGATTGAATTGTACCCTTTGTTCGTTATTTACTTTTGTATGTTTGTGATTTGAATTGATTTAAATGAAAATAATCCCTGTAAAGCAATTATGCTGGTCTGAGGGGGAAAAATCACGATACAAATTTTAAAAAAGAGTATTTCTGGGAGTTCACACGTCCATAAGATGTATCTAAAAAAGACCTGCTGAAAATAAATCTCCCAGTAGGAGTTTGAGTTCTGTGTCAGGCCCTCTGCGTTCTTTCCCGTCGTGTCGAGCGCTTCCGGGCGGGGATGAGCTGCCTTAGCGAGGTGTCACGTGCGCTTCGTTAGCCGCTGAGGAAAAACGCACGTCCAGGTGCGCGCGCACTGGGCGGGGGCTCGGGAAGGGGGCAGGACCGGTGGTGGGGGAAGGGGGCAGGGCATGGGAGGAGGAAGGGTGAAAGACGGGGAGGGTGAAGGGGAAAGGGAGCAGGGCGGGTCGCGGGAAGGCGCGGGGAAGGGCGCGTGGTCAGGGCGGCGAGGGGAGAGGGGCGGTGGGTGGGGCAGGGCGGCTGTGGGGCAATGAGGCATGGGATAGGGCGGGGGGGGCAGGGTGCGGAAGAACGCGATGTCGCAAAGAGGAGCCGCCGCCTTGAGAAGAGCGGGAGGCGGTGCGGAACCCGAATAAACTGGTGACTGCCCGGAGAGGAGGGGGAAGAAGAGGGAGAAACAGGTAAGGTGAGGTGGTTGAAGCGGGACAGGTTGGGGCATAGTGGCGTGGGCGGGATAGAGTGAGTATATTTCGGCCAGGCGAATATAGTGGGGTGGGGCGGGATAGAGCGGGTGGAGCGAGTTTGAACGGGTTGGGTCGGGATTGGATGGGGTGAGAATGGGCGGTAAGGGTGGGTAAGAGAAAGGAAGGAGGGGTGGGGTAGGGTGGGATGGGATGGGATGGGATGGGATGGGGTGGGGCGGGGCGGGGAGACTGGATTTAAGGCGAGGTGTGAAGTGAGGCGAGTTGGGGCTTGGGGTGCGGGGTTGGCAGAAGGAGGCGAGGCGGGGTGGGGGGCGGTTTAAGGACGCAGGGTGCGAGGCGGGCGAAGGGTGGGGAAGGGTCGCAGGGTGGTCGGGGTGGCCGGGGAGAGAGTATCGGAGTGGGATAGTTCGTGACGTCACCGAGATGCGCCTCCCCCATCGTCTCCCACTGAGAGGAAGTTTTAACGGTCAAGTCGAATAAAACGGTACAGAGGCATCGGGACAAGTTATTGGAAGAGACGATCTGGTCGAGAGGAACAATGTAAACGTGCTGGGAATGGCATGACAAGGATGCAGATGCTGAAAAATACACTAATAACTATTACGTGATCAAACCTAAGGGTACGGTTAAAGTAGGTCCGTTTTCTCCCGAAGCAAAGTTCGCGCGCGAACGACCGCTGCTTGCTGAGAGCTCTCCTCTAAATTTCTTCTTGTTGAAAATCAATAAGATTACTAGGTATATTGCGAAAATACTGGTGAATTCATACCTTATGTTACAATTACTAGAACAACCATTGAAATTTCCCGAATACACAAGAATGTCGTCTAATTTTCTTTTTACATACTTGGGGTATCAAAGATGACATTGAAAAAAAGGTTGAATTTTAGGAAGTGCATTGCTACAGAGAAACGACTGTTCATTACCATAAGGTATGTGAGGTTATGTCTCATGTTTTACAACCGTTTGCACTAGTTTCGCCTATTCTTTCTGCGATTTCATTCCATAATATCCTCCTTTTGCCTTTGTTGTGATACCTGGAATCCGATGTCTTCCTCAGAGCGTCTCGTTCGTGTACAAGTGAAACCAGCTTTTCAACATTCATCTCCGACAGAAGAGCGTCCGAATAAATCAAATTCAACTGATGTCGGTCTGCCGACTTCGAAGTACGGCCGCTTTTCCCAGAACTTGACGGATGCGATGAAACCGTGCCTGCGTTTCAGTGAGGGTTTGAAATATTCGGCCGTAACGGCTGTGTTCGGCCAAAAAACGCATTTCGGTCGAATACGGGTCCACTCTGACCATAACCTAATGCTACGCAACAAAAGTACAATAAAAATAAAAAACAAAAGGACAACAAATACATGTAGAAGTAAAATTAAATACTCATTCTCTTCCCTACGCTGGTATCTAGGGGGCACTGCGGCACCACTGCAAGAGAAGCAGAGATTTCTGAATGGCCGCGGCCGACGCGAGTCATGTGGAGAGAGCGGTGGAATCGGTGGAAGCGAAGTGATGGAGGAGGATGGCGTAGGAGAGGAATATATGGATATGGAGAACGAACAGGCTGGTAGGAGCTACATTGTGTATCGTGAATGAATTCGCAACATATATGTTCAAAGGATGCGTGATTGTGTCCAAGTTATATCACAAAGGCCAGTTCCGACGATTACAATGAAATGATTGGGAATTTATGAATTTTTGTTTATTTTGTGAAATTGAAATTAAAGTTACTTTAATGGGATTATATATTTGAAAGTAAGGACACGATAATTTCATTTACTAGGACAAATAATCTACCACTAATCTATAACTGATATTAATGACTCATTAACAAACCTAGACGGTATTTCAAAATAGTTTTTGTCAGTCACCGAAAAAATTTTATCTTTTGTATGAATCAGTAAATAGATGAATTAATATTTTGTTATGGAATAACTGATATGTTGAACATGTGAATAACTTATCAAATGAATACGTGGATATAATGAATCAACGAACGACTGAGTAACTGAAGGAGCGAATGAACGACAATTAAGGAGTGAATGAAACATTATTCTTTAGAACAGGGCTGTCAAACGGCACGTACGTGCTCAGAGCGCGCTTGCGCTCCGCTAGGGCCCGCAGGGCCCGCGGGCCGAGGAGCTCGCGCTCCGAGTTCTCAGGATGCCAGAAGGCATTCGTTGGGGGCGCAAGAAGACAAAAAGTTTGTCCGAGTGGGCTATATAGTGCAAAATGTACATCACCTTGTACTCTCCGATGTTTTAAAAACGTTTGTATCTTTTAAAATGTTTTTAGAAGTTTCATAAATACAATTTTATTTTAAGTGTTTAAAACTTAGTGTATTTTAATATTACATAATGTATCCGATTTTACATGCTTATATTTTTACTGTTTTCATTACATATTTATGAACCTTTTTTTGACGTCATTTTACATATTTTTTCCAGACTATTCATCATTACTCTATAATTTTTAAGTGCTTTTATTGCGTTCATTTTCACACGAAAGATATGCAATCGTATTCTTTAATGTTTTATTTTTAATAATAGTGTCAGTGCTTTTCTGAATTGATATACATATTATTTGATTTAATACATATTTTGGTTGATATTTATTTTCTAACAAATATTCATTAGAATAATAATTCTCTTATATGCATTCTCTAACACTAAGTAGAAACGTGTGTTTATTACGTCCGTGGTGTAATGTTCAATGTTGTAAACTGCAGTTTTTGTTTACATGTCAATTCCACTTAACTTCGTAACAATTAATAAATGTCTCTTTATGATATACCAACCGGTGTTTTTCACCCAACTCGCCACATTCGCACAATGTTTTCTCACCCCTGCTTCCCGCCTGTAACTCGAGTGACTTCGCTAAGCTCATATCGCCGCGTGCCCCAAACCTTGCGAAGGCCATTCGCGTGCTCGTTCGTCTGACGGCCCTGCGTTAGAATATTCGTAAGTCACTTTGAAATCTCCTAGCAAGCAAGAGCCCGTCTGTCAAGCACGATAGTTTTAATAGCTGATCCTTGGGAGCAAGACGGTGGTGGCATGCGAGCCGGCGTCTGAGAGGGTGGGGAGGGAAGGGGGGCGTCGGCGGCGGAAGAGGCTTTCGCGCGCGCTTCCTCCTTCCTCTTCCTCCAGGCGCCCTCCCCGCCCCGCCCCCCGCTTCCTCCGCGCCGCGCGCCCCGCGACCGTTGCCCTCGCACACACCGCTTTCACGCCCGCGCCGTCCATCCACTTATGCTATTCGTTTAGATGTGGAGTAGCAAATAGGTGCTGGTTCTAGGCATGCTCACGCAACGCCTTTTTCTTTTTTTTTCTAATTACGTTTCCAACGTTTCATCTTCTTGTTGTGTGGTCGTACCGTACTTTTATCACTATGTTGACTTCCTTGCATACTACATACGTAGTATAAAGAAAGTTATGTAGTGATTTGGAAATTGCGAAATTTTAGCAGAAAAATTCGTATTGAACGTTTCTGCAAACCGAGAAAGTGCATAATTCTTGTTCCCATATGTAGTAAATTTACTTCCTCTAACAGGTTGTGTAATCAGAATCCATGTGTTGGGTGTCTTTTACACGCAAAACTAGCTTAGTCCATCCACTTATGCTATTCGTTTAAATATGGTGTATGAAATAGTGGCAATACGTTTTTATTGATTGTCTATTCTTCATTGTATCAAGAAATGTTCCATAATTAAAGACAATCATATCATGTGAAAAATAAAATATATTTAATACAATATTGAAGAACGAAGTTGAAGTTTTACAGTTGGAGTTTCACAACGTTTCGGAGATATTTTGTCTCCATCATCAGGTACATTTTGACTAAAATCAAATTTATTCATAAATATGAGTAAATAAAATGAAAAATTTTAAATATATGTAAGCAGAAACGTTAATAATGGAAGCTTACCTTTCAAATCAATGTGTTCTATAATTTTGTGGCAAAATGTTATATCTTTTACCTTTTATTGAATACAAGTTTTACGTTAGTGAATATTACGTAAAACAAACGAAAAGAATAAAGAGGCAGGGGACAGGTAACCATAGGCAGGGGTCAATAATAGAAGAAAATAATAAATATTATTTTATTTTGCTTAATATGTTATCATACGCATTGGTGAAGTTATTACATTCAACTATCGAATTCATAGTCACTTAGTTTAATATGAATAGTTTCTGAAATGATTCTTGGTAATCTCCTGGTTTCCTATTAAACTAAATGACTCTATGAATTCGATAGTTGAATGTAATAACTTCACCAATGCGTAATGATAACATATTAAGCAAAATAAAATAATATTATTATTTTCTTCTTCTATTATTGACCCCTGCCTAATGGTTACCTGTCCCCCTGTCTCTTTATTCTTTTCGTTTTTTTTACGTAATATTCACTAATGTAAAACTTATATTCAATAAAGGATATGGAATATTTATGGAATAAATTTGATTTTTAGTCAAAATGTACCTGATGATGGAGACAAAAATATCTCCGAAACGTTGTGAAACTCCAACTGTAAAACTTCAACTTCGTTCTTCAATATTGTATTAAATATATTTATTTTCCACATGATATGATTGTCTTTCATTAATGGAACATTTCTTGATACACGAAAAATAGTGGCAGTTTTAGGCATGCTCCCGCAACGCGTTTTCTTTTGTTTCTCTTGTTTCGTTTCCAAACATTCCATCTCCTTGTGTGTGTCGTTTCCGTATTTTTATCAATATTTTTTCATTCCTAAGCCCTTGGCATATTTATTATGAGATTTCTGAGACCTTTGTCGGGCTATTCAATACTATCCTTTAAAAAGAACTCGGACATCAGA